>OZ010794.1:193873183-194355183 GCA_963932465.1 Maratus speciosus
ATACCGCGAACCAACTGAATTGTGTTGCTATTTTATTTTGCCTGTTTCATTTTCATTTCAACTATTGCAGGTCTGCCATTAGTGATTATTTTTTCTCTGCCACTATTTTAACAAATTAATCTTCATAATAAACTATTATTATTTAGAAATATTGAATTAAAAAAAAATCCTGCTATTGTTAAATTAAGGTTAGCAGAGTAAGTATAGGATAAGCAATATTTTTGTATTAGTTGCATGCAAAAGATTACCAAAGATTTTACAATGTGCTGACAGATGGATTAATCTTCTGGAATTAAGTTGCATTAAATATATTTTTTAAATTATGCTTAAGTTATTTTAACCATTAAATAAAAATTAAATTGAAATACAGGTTTTAAACAAATTGAATTTGAAAGTACCATATTTTCCCGCGTATAAGCCGCAGCTTAGTTAAGTCTTTTTCAAACTGGTTATTTTATTTAAAAAATAAAGTCAAATAAATGCTAAGCAACAGTAAATCACATTTTATTTAAAACAAATTCTGGTATCTGAGCTGCGGTTTATATGCAGGAAATTACTGTAATTTTTTTTCTATTATTCGATGATGTAAAAATTAAATTACATACCTACTGTTTAGAAATAATTAAAATTTTGAAAAAATGTAAATGGATTTATTGCAGACTTAGACTGTCTAAAATGTATAAAACCTAAAATATTAAAAATATGAGAAATTCCATATGTAACCATTGCTCTTACATTAACCCTGAAATCACAAGACCTGGGGTCGCTGGTGGCCCCCAGAAGGAAATTTGTGTGTGTGTGTGGGGGGGGGGGGTTGGTAATCATGTTCATTTGCCCCAAGTAGTCTCAGTTTCATTACGGTATTTGTGAAGCCTTCAAGACCACCAGGATGTTTACCTTCCCTTAAGTATTTTTTTTTGCGTGTGTGTATGTGAAAAGGTAAAATATTGAATTTGTCTGAAGTGTGTATGGTCCATCAGACAAACTTCTCGCAGAACTTTGTTCGGTGCATACATGATTTACATTTATTAAATTTATTTAGCTACATATAGAAAATTTATGATTATTTTTCTCATCTGCTTTGTTCAAGTCTTACCTCATATCTCGCTTCGTTGTTTAACCTGCATAAAGTAAATAAAGAAAATTTATCATTATTTTTCAGCTAATTCCAAAATACTTCGATCATCTGCTTTGTTCCTTACCTCATCTTGCTTCTTTGTTTAAATTTTATTGATTTAACTAAATATTATTTTCTACATAGTCCAGTACTTAGTTTATAACTTGTTCAGATTTTTGAATAAGAAATATAAATTCAGTGTGAAAATGTAATTTATTAGATGCAGAAAATCAGAATAATGATTTACAAATTAATTTGACCTATAATGTTCCTGAGAAATGCTATTGAAATTTGAATTGTTGAAACTTTTTATTCCAATTTTGAATGATAGAATGCATATAAAACTGCAATTATAATAAATTTTGTAAAATTTTTGGGATGGGCACTTTCTAGTGTAGTTTAAAAAATAAATTTGTCATAAAAAAAGTATGTATGCTTTGAATTTAAATATTTTTAAGAAATTGCATGCTTCACATTGTTAAACTTCATGCCGCTCAGATACTTTAGTGTTAAAAGATACGATGGTATGAAATTACTGAATTTACACTTATCTTAATAGAAATATTTAGTATTGGTCTAATGTTTTCTATATTGTTCGGGTACTTTGACTAAGTGAGGTTTACAAAAATATTTTTTAAACTAAACAAGCTAATCATATGATCACGGTTAAAATAGTTATAGTAGTTTACAACTTAAAAAAAATACACTTTAAATTAGCACTTTGTTAAAGTTCACTAACAGTTTTTTAATTTTAAGGGCTACTCATATTGGTCCTGCGTAGAATGTCCACTTTTTTTCCCATATGGGCCCATATACGATCTAAGAGATATCTATAAAACTATTCACATAGATCTATAAGGATTTATAATGTGATCTTTATAGATTTATAGGTCACAGAACTAAGGGACTTCACTCACTTAAACCACCCACTCAGTAATGTTAAACCTATAGGCATGTTTGTTTTAAAATTTATTGTTTGATTATTTTAAACCATTTTGTTTTTTTTTTTTTTTTTTTTTTTTTTTTTTGCATAGGATAGCCGAGGTCGATCTCTAATATGGCTATTTTTTACTTTTCAATTTCGGTTGGAGATTAAAAAAAATAAAGATACCTTCACTTTCGGAACCGGTTTCGTAGGTGAAAGTACTTTTATTTTAAAAAATCTGTATCCAAAATCAAAAAAGTGCAAAATAGCCCTGAGAACAAGCTCAGCTATCCTTTATGTGAAAAAAAATTGTTTAAAAATATTCAAATTTAAGTGAGAAATTCGAAAACCTGTCCATAAATTTTACATTACTGGGTGGGTGTTTTCATGTGAGCGAAGTCCCTTAGTTCTGTGACCTATAAATCTATAAAGATCACATTATAAATCCTTATAGATCTATGTAAATAGTTTTATAGATATCTCTATAGATCGTATATGGGCCCATATGGGAAAAAAAGTGGACATTCTATGCAGGCCCAATATGGGTAGCCCATATAGATCTACATAGGCATCCCACATAGATCCATGTAGATATCTGTATAGATTGACATAGACATCTATATAGATATATATAAATAACCCGTATGGGCCCATATGGAAAAAAAAGTGGACATTCTATGTGGGCCCAATATGGGTAGCCACATAGATCCATATAGATATCTTTATAGATCGACATAGACATCCATATAGATATATATAAATAACCCGTATGGGCCCATATGGAAAAAAAAGTGGACATTCTATGTGGGCCCAATATGGGTAGCCCACATAGATCCATATAGATATCTTTATAGATCGACATAGACATCCATATAGATATATATAAATAACCCGTATGGGCCCATATGGAAAAAAAAGTGGACATTCTATGTGGGCCCAATATGGGTAGCCCACATAGATCCATATAGATATCTTTATAGATCGACATAGACATCCATATAGATATATATAAATAACCCGTATGGGCCCATATGGAACAAAAAGTGGACATTCTATGCGGGCCCAATATGGGTAGCCCATATAGATCTATATCCCTGACCCACTTTTGCCCATATGGGCCCATATAGATGTGCTGCCTGGGCAGTACTGTGCATAAAAATGTTATTAGAAAACATAAATTGACAATAATTTCTCTTTGCAAACCATAAAAAATTAACGGTAAAATATATAGGGAAAAAAAAAAACTTTTGATTGTTGAACAAAAACCAGTCTCATTCTTTAACTTCAAGTAAAGCAGTCTTTGAGTAGATCAATGACTGCTCTAAAATGCAATGTAAAATTTGTTTGGCATTCTGATGCTCAATTTTCCTGTACGGTGATTAGCAAGATAAAAAGATTGCTGTCATCTTATCTGTTTTTTTTTTTTTTTTTTATTCCGAATACCTATCAAAATTTATGTAAATATTTGGTATTAACCCTTAAATGCCCGTTTCTTTTAAAATCAATTAAAAAAAAAATATTTTTCGGATTTCATTTCTCAAAGAAAAAGCATGGGGAAAATGTACGCTAAAAGTGGTGTGAACCAAATAAAATTTGTGTAAGAGACCAGTTTTGCCAGATTGGGGATTTTGACCCCATTTTGGTGAATTTTGAACCTCCAGGGGAATTTTTAGGGAAAAGTAGTTCCTGGGTAAATGTTTGGGGACTATCAATACTTTTAAGGAAACACTTAGGGGATTTATTTTTACTATTTCACGTAAAATTTACTTTTAGTTATCTGCCAACCAAGAATCTGGCTCGAATTCGATTTTGATTTTGAAAACGAAAAAAAGAAAAAAAATACAGAAATCGGATATAACAATCGTTATTCTCGTAGTCGTGCTCATCGTTTACAACATTACAGTTTACACGTATCACAGGTGCAACACGGCCTGCCTTGAACTATCTCGACTTGAGTTTCAAAAATTAGATGATCCATTAAGCAGTTTTTTTTTTTTTTTTTTTTTTTTTTTTTTTTTTTTTTTTTTTTTTTTTTTAATCTTGCCCACCGTGTCAAAAAATGTGGTTGACACGGTGGGCAAGATTAAAAAAAAACTACTCAATGTATCATCTTGATTTTTTCAATTAAAGCTTATTTAATTGCCTTCGATATGAATTAATGCTTTTACGAAAATTACTAAAAAAAATTATTAACAAATAAGAACGATGTTTTTTTAACAAAAAAAAAATCAGCAATTAAATAACTTTTTAAAAATACTTTTATGTGTTCTTTTAATTTAGCTAGAAGCTATACTCACGAAGTTTACGAAATAAATTTATTTTTGTGTTTCAGATAATTCTACAAGGCGCTATCATGCCCACCGTCCAGACGACATTTTCCAAAGCAGTTGAACATAACTGTTTATAACTTACAGTAGAAACAATAAAATCTAATAAAAAGATTCGTGTGTATACCTTAAGATATGTACAATAAAGTGTTAAAATTTCAAAAAGATCCATCGTGCAGTTTTCCTACAAAAAAATCATAAAAATTGTTTTTTTTTTTGGTCTCCTAATGTAGAAGGTCCCCTTAACCCCTTAACGATCGCATTAAATTACGGTTTAAAATTACAAATTGCTCATTGGCACAAGTTTTTTCATAAAGAAACATTCATCTTATTTAATGACAGGTAAAATGAAACTATAATAAAGCAAATTACACTATTTTATAAAACTGGTAGGATTCAAACAATCTGAGCAAAGGACACAGCCCGTGAATATCGCGGGAGCGAGAATTAGGGAGTTAAAGGAAAGGTTTTAGTGAGGATTAGGTGCAAACATGAGAATGATATCTTTTAATGTCATTATTTTTTTAGCTTATAAAGACAAAATGTTCATTTCACCCCCCATCTCTCCTACTTCTTTTCAGGGAAAATATTATGCTTATCATATCCTAGAAAATATGCAAACAATTGGTTTTACCCCTTAAACCATGAATTATTTCATAAAATTTTATTAATTACATTTAATAACCTTTCATACATATATATAAGAAGCTTTTATTTCACTCTTTTAGTAAAATTATTTTAATGTATGTTTTCGCGTAAGAACTGAACGTATCGAAATTAAACGTTTGTACATGCGCGAGATTATTTTATCACAAGAGCCCTATATCCTCCCTCCTAGTGAACCAAGAAAATACATTCCTTAATCCACCCTTTCTAGACCTTGACCTTGAAAGGTACAAGGCTGGTCAGAAGCGTTATAAAAAATAAGTCCTTATTTTCGAAGAAAAAAATGTGGTTGTGATTGATTTTATTCCAGTATGCTGACGCTTTAACGTCTAGATGGCGAAGAAAAGACGCTTCGAAATAACACAAATAATAGACAAGCAGTCATAAACTTGGTCTATATAACAACGGTCACTGATCTTATCATCAGTTAATATCCTAAACCGAAAAACAAACACTACAAAGAGACTGGGAAACAGTCAAACAAGTGATTAGTTATTTACACTAAACAAAAATCTTGAGCATCATATTAAATACGACACACACCCACTTTAGGGCTATATACCGACTCAGACTGCGCTGGGGACACTGAAACTCTGAAATGAAGAAAAGGGATCTTATTTTTTAGGGAAACATCCCATACACTGGATAACCAAAAGACAATCCTGCATCGCACTATAAAGCACAGAAGCAGAATACATATCAGCTGCTAACACATAGCAAGAACTGATGTGGATCCTCAAACTTTTATATGAGTTAAACTTGCAAAAACAACATCCAATAATAATGTACGAGAATATCCAATCATGTATAAAAATGCTCGAATACTAAAAATACACCTGGAAAACCAAGCAAATTGATATAAAGTACCATTTAATAAAACTCCTCAAAGACACAGGAATAATTAACGTAAAATACCGCCCTACTAAACATATGATATCATCACAAAGCACGAGCCTAACCCCGAATTTCAAAACACCGAAGTAACCTATATTTACGAAATGATCTATCGTCAGAGATAAAGTAAAATTGTTGGAGAAACCGTCTAATCTCCGTCAACAGATCATTCTGATTGAATCAATAATGGACGAAAAAGGCAAAACCTTGAATACTTAATTACTTAAGATGAAAGTAAATCATCTAAGTTCTTCAAAGACACAACATAAATAGTTGTGTTTAATGCTGATGTTTCAATAGCCTCATATAATTAAGTACTTCCCATGATCTAATGACATTTTTGTAAACTGATGAAACTTTTGTAATGTAACTAGTAAAACTCGCGGTTTTGATCGCGTAAAAGTTGAAATATGCTAAGTGATGTTTGTAAGTCTAATTTTTATTAGAAGATATTATACTTTTAGGAATAATTCAAAAATTACTAATTAAGACATAGTTTGACTAAACTTCATTATTACACTGCATTAGGCAGAAATGAGACTTAAATTAATAAAAAGAACTAAAACTAATTCTAAATACATGATAATTTAGAAAGTATTTTGAAGCTTTTATGCAAATTTGAATCGCTTATTTCAGTATTCATTTGAAGTTTTGAATTTTTTAGAAACCGTCTTTACTACGCATTTACATCATAAAATTAGACACCATGTCAAATAAAAAGAATCTTGTCTAACGGTGTACCACCTCTCATGTGGTAGTCGCACTAACACAAAATATCTATGTTGAAACAGAAACTGTCATCATTAATTTGCCAAATTTAATTTTGAAAACGGTTTGGTATTTCTTAATATTCCTTAGAAAACGTAATTTATAAAGGACTTTTTTAGAATGTTTGTTGATCCTGCCAAGCCCAGGTGGTAGTGGCACTGGCATAAAATAGAGCCGGTGTAGGATCAAAGACTGTCACCATTGATTCGCAACAATTACTTTTGTAATCGGATAATAATTTAACTGAGATTGCATAGAAATCCTATTCGACATTTTTAGAGTACTTTTCGCTCCTTAACTTCGCTTCATTTCTTTTACATTTCAAATTTATTTTGAACTGTTCTTAGACGGCATTTATATTTTATAAGTAAATCGTAAATCGACTTTTTTAGAACGTTTTTCGCTTCTTAACTTTGCTATTCCTTTTAAATTTCGAATTTATTTTCTACTGTTCTTAGAGGGCAGTTATATTTTATAAGTAACCACCATGCAATATTTAAAATTCTAGTTTCTTCAGTATCACAGAAATTGCAATTTAGACGTTTTTGTTGTTGCTACGATGGTAGTGACACCGAAATAAAATATAGCTTATGTTTGAGCGCCAACCATCTGCAACCATTATTTTTTAAATAAGTTTTGTATTTCATAAGATTGCATAAAAATCGTAATTTAGAAAGTTTTTAGAACGCTTTTCGCTCACTTCATCATTTTAAATTTAGAATTGTCTTCCGACGGTTCTTAGAAAGCATTTGCATCATTTAAGTAATTACCATGTCAATTTTCAAAATATTAGTTCCCTCAGTATCACAAAAAATGTTTGCTCCTGCAACCACCAGGTGGTTGTGAGAACAAATTAAAATATAGCCAGTGTTGTAGCAGGTGCTTTCAACATCAATTTCAACCATTTCTTATGAAATCGGTTTGATGTTTCCTGAGATTGCTTAGAAATAGCAATTTAGAACGTTCTTCGTGCATTTTCAAGCCTTTTAAATATTGAATTATTTAGAAACTGTTCTTAGAGAGCATTTACATGTTATACGAGACTAATTTCATGTTGCTAGCCATTGGTAGCATAACAGGCAGAACGTTTTTTGATCCTTCAACCCCCAGGTGGTGGCGACACGTACATATAACAGAGCGTATGTTAGAGCAATTGCTATTACAATCAATTTCCAATCCTTAGTTTTGAAATCGGTTTGATACTTCCCGAGATTGATTAGAAATTGCCATTTAGAACGTTTTTTAGAACGCTTTTCGCGCATTTTAAATCTTTTAAATTTCGAATTTTTTAGGAAATGCTCTTAGATATAATTTATACCTAATAAGCTAATACCATGCCAAATTTAATGTATCTAGGTCCTTCAGTAAAACCAAAATCGTATTTTTAGAAGGTTCTTTGCTCCTTCAACCCCTTTGGGATAATGACACGTACATAAAATATAACTTATCTTGGTGCAAGGGCTATCATCATCAATTTCCAATCATTACTTTAGAAATCGGTTTGATACTTCCTGAGATTGCGTAGAAATCTCAATTTAGAACGTTTTATAGAACGCTCTTCGCTCATTTTACCCCTTTTAAATTTTGATTTTTTTAGGTAGCATTTTTAGAGATCATTTATGTGTTATAAGTTACTGTCATGCCAAATTTCATGTTTCTAGGCCCTTCAGTATCATAAAAAGCGCAATTTAGAACGATTTTTGTTCCTGCAACCCCTAGGTAGTAGTGACACTGACATAAAATAGAGCCTATGTGACAGCATGGGCTGTCACCATCAATTTTCAACCGTTACATTTATAGTCGGTTTGATACTTCCTGAGATTGCGTACAAATCGCCATTTAGAACATTTTTAGAACACTTTTCGCGCATTATAACTCCTTTTAAATTTCGAAATTTTTAAGAAATGTTCATAGACATCATTTACACTATGACGCAAAAGTTTAGACAATGAAGAAATTCTTACATACTTTGAAAAATATTTATTCAATTTTCAAATCACTGCTTGAAATTAATGTGCTGTACATATAAACAATATTTATAACAAAGAAAAGTGGAATTGTGCATATTGCAATAAATTAAATGGTAACAAAAATAAACTGCTGTCTCAAAAGTTTAGACACAAATTAAATAAAATCGAAATAAACAATTTTTAAAACCTGGTTGCGCATTCATGCTTATGTATTACGTCATATACACGAGATTGCATGGAAGAAACTAAATCTTGCATAGTTTGTGGATCGATATCGTACCATGCATTCTCAATAGATGTCTTAAGTTCCTTTTCAGAAGAGTATTGTCTAGCGTTGCTATAAACTTTGCGACACATGATGCTCCAAAGGTTTTCTATAGGGTTAAGATCTGAGCTACATGCTGGCCAGTCGAGAACTCTTATATTATCGGAGTTAAAGCAAGATTTTGAATGTTTTGCAGTGTGAATTGAAGCATTGTCTTGCTGAAATTCCCACTGAGGACCCCCTAGAAGCTCAGCAAATGGCAGTAGGTTTTCTTCTAATGTCTGTGTATAATGCTGTGAAGTTTGACGACCACTGGTGAAGGTCAGAGATACTTGTCCATTATAGCAAAAGGCTGCCCAAACCATCACCGAGCCCCCTCCTTGTCTGCGACTAAAAAAACGTCGAGGTTCCTTCCGCAAGTCATGCCAATACGATAAACAACCATTTGGACCATCCAGATTCCACTTTTTTTCATCGCTAAATATGACTGACTGCCATTTCTCTCCATATGACATATGCTTTCGAGCCCACATAAGTCTTTGTAACTTATGATGTGGTTTCAGAGCTGGTTTCTTCTGCATTTTGCTATAAACGATTGTTCCTTTTTCCAAAATTCGTCTTCGAATCGTATCCTTTGATACAGAGAGTCCCGATGAGCTTTGAACTCCACGTACGCTCATTTGTTGAGTACTCGCTAGTCTTTGTATCAGGCGATCCTCTCGTACATTTGTCACACGTGGCCTCCCAGACCGACATTTTGCTTTATATTCGGAACCACTCGATAAAACTCGATAAATAGATTTTTTTGACCTATTAATAATAGCAGAAATTTCAGAAACGCTCTTCCCTTCACTTTTCAACTGCCAAATCCTTGAAACCTCATTCACTTGAATTTCTTTAGCTCTCGGCATGTCGACTATGAAGCGCAATCGTTTGCAGAACTTAAGTACACCAAATTTGTGACATCATCGATTCTAAATTTGCATATGCCAGCGAATATTAAAAGAAATTTAGAATAGTGTCTAAACTTTTGCGACAAGCACATTTGAATTTTTATGAAAAAAATTAGTATTATAGCAAATAAAACGACTGTCTTTTGTACATAGCATTTTAAATCAGTTTTTGAATATATTTACAGGTTTTTGTAATTCTGACGTCATAATTCTACATTTTAAAGCTGAATGACGTCATTGTCTAAACTTTTGCGTCATAGTGTATATGGAATAGGTAACTACCATGCCAAATTTCATGTTTCTAGGCCCTTCAATAACACAAAAAGCACATTTTTAGAACGTTTTTACTCCTGCACTTGCTTTGGGTATAAGATATGGCCTATGTCCGAACGGGGCCTAACACAATCATTTTGTTGACATTACTTTTAAAATTGGTTTGGTAGTTCCTGAGATTACCTCGTACAAACAAAAAAAGTTTACTTCTTTATAATATTAGTATAGATTTGCTTTAATCTATAAAATGTTTTCATAACGTAAGGAGCAAAAATTTCCGCTTCAAATTATAATGTAAAACCCATATTAACACATAGTTGCCAACTCTTCCGCTTTTTTGTACCACAAAAGTTTATAGAAATTTTTGCCTTATTTAATCGGCAGATTATGGCGATATAAAAAGATAAAATTTACTAGAATTTTTTTGCAAAAAGCTTAAAATGTTGGAAGCTGGGAATAACACTTTAGTTCTCGCACCCGTGACATTTACGGGCAGTGTAGGTTCCTTTTTTTTATCTTCAGATTGTTTGATTTCCACCGGTATTTTTAAAATAGTGTAATTGGCTTCCTTCTCAAATCATGGAACAATGTGAGCAGTGTCTTTGGAGTCCCTAGTTGCGTTGCAACTGCACCTCCGGGCTATAGATGTTGCGTATTTCAAAGCATTGGAAGCCATAAAGAAGAGAAAGTTTAAACGCGGCTGAAGCCACAGTAAAAATAAAAGTAGAGAAAATAAACAATTAAAAATTGTGAGTATATCAAAAAAGAAAAAAAAATCCATATGATCCAATAAATGTCCATGACAGGCGAAAAAGCTACCAAAGAGAAGCTCCAGCATAAAAAAGACTCATTTCAGAGACCATACAAAAGTGTAACACAATAAAATGCAAAGCACAGTATGAGAATTTAGAATAAAGGAAAATATTTACATATTTACAAAAAATATGATAAGAGTTTATAAGTTAATGCTCAATAAAGAATAAAAAACTAAAATAAAAAACCTCACTGTGGAGAGTTCAGACTAACAGTACTGAAAAAAGCACAAAAAGCATAGGGGGACAAGGGGAAAAGAGGACGGCGCCTGCCCAGTCTGGTAACTCGATGAAAATAGGTGATAAAAAGAGACCATGTTAATAAAATTAAAGCAAAATAAGGTAAGACATGATAAGCAATAGAAAAAGCAGTTTAAAAGGCTTTTTTTTTTTTTTTCACAAAAAGACAGAAAGACAAGGAAAAAGTAAAAGTTCAGCAGGGTATGAAGTTATTCTTCATTTAAGTTGAGAAGGTTAGCTAATTTGTCGAATTCGTTTATGATGATAATTACTTTTTGCATGGGGTTATCATATTTTTGGGGTTGAGTTGAGATGTTTTTGATGCAGCTTAAAATTTTGTAATTTGAAAAACTTCTTTTATTTCATTGAAAGTGTTAAGTATATCTTTAATATCATTAGAGTAATGTGAAGGGATTTTTAGATTTTGAGTATTATTAGTATTTTCAGTAGTAGGCGAGGAAACGGTATTTGAGGTTTCACTATCATTAAATACGGAATTTAGCATGCTAGTACTGATTGAAGGTTCATTAGTCGAAGGTTTTTAGTGTAGTTATAATCTTTAAACATTTCGGCAAGAATTTGGGTTTCTGAGGAGAGATTGCTGACGCTATTACTTATTGTTTTCTGTTATGTTTATTTTCAAGTCTGTAGGAATTAGTAGGACACCAGAGGAAATTCGCGGGATGTCCAAGGAGACAATTAGCACATTTAGGTGTAATTCTGTCTTTGTGCTCACAAGCTGTGCTTAAGTGTAATTCGCCACATTTGACACATTTGGCGTCAAAGCCGCATACCTCTGAGGCATACCCATACCCCTGACACCTATAGCATTGTTTGACTTTATTTTTGGAAGTAAAGGCTTTGATTTTAACAGAGATCTAGTGGATCACGTTGATTTTGTAGATTTCCTCGAAGTTTTTACGTGGTATGACATTTACCATATAGATTGGCATGGGATGCCCTGTCTTTCTATTTTTAAGCATGGCAGACCTAGTGACTGCAAACCCATGCTCGTGTAAGCTTTCTTCCATTAGTTTAACATCTATATAACAAGGGAAGCCCCTAATGCATATTTTCTTCGGTCTTAACTCTCTGGGGTCAAGAGTAGTATATTTTATAGTATTTTGATTTAGCTACCTCTGCGTTACTTTATAGTCATTATCGGAAGTACATTGAACGACTAATCGTTCTCCTTTTAGAGCTATTTTGGGTTTTTCAGAATTACCTCGGTAATTTGTTGAGCTAGCGTCGCTCAATTTTGGTCGATTTCGATATAGAAAGGATTAGTAGGTTTTTTAGAGTTACAAGGTTCCTGGACAGAACTAACATTAGTATTGGATTGCTCCATATCAACATTTTCGATTAAATTAACTTCATTTGCGATACTTTTTAATTTATTAGCAACAGGGTAGTTGAACTCTCCTCTGACAAGGGACGCTTAATTCCTTTTTTGACAGCATTGAATAATTCATTTTTAAGGTTAGTGTCATTAATGATTAAGTTAGGGGCTTTCTTATACTGAATAGAGCAGAAAAAACTAAAAATAGCAGAGTTTAACAAGTTATCAATAGTAGGCTCCCTTAGCAAAGAGAAAGCATCAAAGCAGGTTCTTCTTACCTCCTCTTGATCGGTAGGTGAAGTAGTGTAAACATCTTTAGCTTTCAAGTCCAAAATATATCTATCCACAAAGGTGAAAAACAGTGGCGTGGCGTCCGGTCATCGCTGGATGCGGCGATGACCAAGCAATATTTTAAAACTCTTAATAAGCTTTTAAAACTCTACGATCCAGTTTTAGAAGAACATTTGGAGTTCATGTATAAGTGAAGGTAAGATATAAAGTTTCTTTTTTGAACATTCAACCATTGAATTTTAGAGTTAATAATTTTTCACCACAAACTTAAATAATTGCGATGACCACCGAAAATTTTCACGCCACGCCACTGGTGAAAAAGTCAGCCAGTATTTTTTTAGAATAGTCCTCGCAATTGGACGAAATACTATCAAATTGTTCCTTAAAATTGCTGCCTAACGTACCATTTGCGATATTATCAATAACATCCGCCATATAACTCGTATCCTCTATCGACGCCATGCCGCAGCTCAAACAGCGATGAAACTATTCATACGAACCGCCCCACCTGCTGCTCAACACTGCGTAAATATATCATATGAAGCCGCTATCACCTCATACGACCTCCTCACAACAAAGCTCCAACATGAAATGAAAAAAAAAAGTTCTCAAATCATTTTATCTGCCATTAAATAAAGTGAATATTTCTAGTTAAAAAAAGTGGTAGCAATCAAGCAATTTGAATTTTTTTTAAAGTAGCCTACAGTTATCGACTGCGGAACTTAACCCCTTGAAGGGTGGTGGGATATAATATATCCCACTTAATTTTAATTAACACTAGAACGCCCGGAAGGAGTCGATTCGACTCCGACCATATGGTTAAATGTCAATTGGAACCAGAAATTCTTTCACAAAATAAGTTAAATTTTAAAAACGAAATTTTACGTTAAATAAATCAGTCAAATAATTTTAAATAAAATTTGTGGTGTAAAATATTTTTTGGAAACTTGGATAAAAATCCCGGGCGTTCTAGTGTTAAGAAATGCCACATTGACATAATAACTTTGGAATGAAAATTTTAATTTTATTAAGCATATGAGGAAAAGCGTTTACCTAATTTGAAATAAATTTATTTTTAAATTCTGGTGTCATTCAATTTTTCAGCATTTTATAAATAGGAGTGTTTTGCCCCTTGAAGGGTTAAGAGGGTTTATAAACGTGTAGTTTACTTTTATAAAATATATATATATATGTAAATTCTTCTAATATTTTTAAAATAAGAAACTGGATATTACTAACATTACTTATTTTATAGCTGGAATAGCAAGAAATATTTTAGTTCTAAAAAAGTTTCAAATAGATTACGCTTTCCCGCAGCACTGGATTACACTACACATAACTGGATTAGCTGAAAAATGAAGGTAAGCGAAACTCACTTACTCAACTTTTTATTCACATACTATTTTCTACGATTCCATTATTAAATTATTTTACGTAATAGTATACATTTGGAATTCAAAAAAAAAAAAAAAAAAAAAAGACTTCATGTAAAGTTTTTCGGTGTTCACAAGGGAATCTCGGTCTACATGTAAGTAATGATGTATTTTGAAATTTCCTAGAACGAATGACATTGACATAATAATTGAGGACTAAAAATGAAAAACGCTGAAAGTTCCAAAAAATGGATTTTTTTTGTGTGAAAAAATGTCTTAAATTCCAAGCTTAACAAACAGGAAAATCGTTCATATACCAACTGCAGTAGAAATAGTTCAAAAAAGAGTTAAAAATGTCGTTGGTTAACCCCTTGAGGGGCGGTGGGATAAAATATATCCCACCTAATTTAAACAAGATTCTCACCAGAAAATTTTAACTAAATTTTATATTTTTAACTTTGGAGGAAAATCATTGAAAAATTGCTTTTCCTTATTTCAAAAAAAAAAGTTTTCAATTATTCCGGTGACAATTCACTATTTAGAGACATTTTTACTTGCCCCTCAAGGGGTTAAATGTGCCAGAAGAAGTGGAGAAAGCTGAAAAAGATACGTGGAGACTGGTGGCCATTACACAAATTTTATCATATTGTTATTGTTTACATCAAAGGGAAATTTTTAAGAAAAGGAAAAACATTAAATAAATAAATAAAAGAAATTTTTACAAATAATAATATTAGGTATTTAAATACAGAACAAAGAAAAGTTTGGTACTTACATTTTAACCTACCTACACTGTTTAAATTTTATTTAACCTTAATAAAAACTTTCCACACCAGAATTTTCTTTAAAAACAGTTTAATGTATTTATTTATGTTAATTTTCGCTGTCTTTTATTTATCTTACTTTACGAAAATATTTCTGGTTCGAATCGAATGAAATGAATTATAGAAATGGGTCGGTTAGACCCATTCAGGGTAGAAAGGTAATAGTGTCGAACTAAGAGCCCAAAAGGACTGAACTGGAAACCGCTTTAAATACCAGAAGTAATAATTTTTCTTCTTTTCGCTGTCTTGAAAAATTTCCTCTTTTGGACTTTATCCGTTTTCAATTTTTAGTTCCCAATTAATGAAACAGTTGGATTGGAGTTAAATTTTGGAGCGTTTGGTGATGTGTGCTACCCTACTGGTAAGTTCCAAATGGTCTGCCTTAACAATTTTAGTCATTAGCCTTCTCTTTCCTTCTAGAGTGCAAAGCACTAACATTCTGTCAAAGGACTTGACTTGCTTCTGTATACTTACATATTTACGATAGTTTTTACGCCTCTTCGTCAAATGAACGGTTAATCAGATTTGTATTTTCCCGTGTACCAGCTCAAATTCAAGTGTAATTTTCTTTTATATGTTACAGGGCTGCCACTGGCGACTAATTTTAAATTATATCTCGCACTATTTTCACAAATTAAAAAACTTTCTGACACTTTGACAAAATGTGAAAGAGAACTATGCTACAACATTTATTTTTAAAAAATAATGGTGCAAATAGAATTTTAAAAATAGTCGGCTGTGGCAGCTCTGATGTTGAAACTTTGATCACATTAGATAAAAATTTTTTAATTGTCCCTTAGTATAGTGTAAATGCCTCTACAGGATTCTTACGTGTACTTATTTATAAATACCATTATTTCCTAAATAGAAATGTCACCTGCTAGCTTTTGTCATTATGTAAGGCTAACTTTTCTTTTGGGAAATAGTGATATTCAAATATAAGATATAAGTGAGATTCAAATATAATAAAAAAACGCTATACCAACTCTGGACAAATAGTCTACCTAACTGATATTATTTCAGATATTTTGGCTGTAAAGCTTATGCCACTACAATAGAAAGAAAAGACAAAGACTAGATGATAAAGCATGTGTTTGTAGGATACGATAATTAATAAAAAGGATACCATATTTACATAAGAAGTAGAGATTTAAAAATCGCCAGAACAGTAAAATTACTAAAGAATAAACTCAGAAACACAAACGATAAATTAATAAAAAATTAAATTCCTACTAAAATCCTGCCGACGAAAATGAAAAATCGCAGATTGGAAACTGCCTAGAAATTGAAAATCACATATACCGAAGACACAACGAATAAGGCCAAACAAGACACACCAGAACTAAGAAGGTCAAGCAAAAAATATAAGAGCGTACCATCAGACAGTTTAATTTATATGGTGAAACACGAACACATTAGTGAACCCAAAAACTGGAGCGGCATAATTAATATAGAGGAATAATTAACGTAATACTGTCCTACTAAATACACGATAACTGATATATTTACTAAAGGTTAATTGCAGGAAAGAAAACGAAATAAAAAAAAAAAAATTCAAAAAATCAAAACGAGTAAGAATTAAAGAATTTGGTGGAAATTTCATTTTAGTTAGGAATAAAAAGGAAAAAAAAAATGTATAACAATCCCTTGAAAACCGGTTATTTAAGTCAAGATGACGTAGAAAATCCACTTCCAAGTAACAAATGATAGACAGACAGTCATAGCTTTGGCCTATTTAGCAAGGGTCCCTGATATCTTAGCAGTAATAAACATCATAAACTGAAAATAAAATACTATAAAGAGACTGGAAAGCAATCAAATGTGGGATTATTTATATAAAATAAAAAAAGAACTTGAACCTCGTCATAAATACGACACACGCACCTACTTTATGGATATAAACCGACTCAGACTGGGCTGGGAATATTGAAATTCAGAAATAAACAAGCGGGAACTTATTTTCTTAGATAAATATCTCATACAGTGGATGAAAATCCACTGTATGAGAAAATCCTGCATCGCGATGTCAAGCTAAAAAACTGTATACATATCAGCTGCTAACATATCGCAAGAACTAACGTGAATCCTCAAAATTTTAGATAAGTTAAACATACACAAAAGCCTTCCAATAACAATGTACGAGAATACCCAATCATGTACAAAAACGCTTGAATCCGAAAAATACACCAGCAAAACCAAGCACATTGATATAAGGTACCATTCACTAAAACACATCAAAGACACATAAATAATTAACGTAAAATAATTGTCTACGAAATATATGATAGCTTATATCTTCACAAAACCCGAGCCCAAGTCCGAATTTAAAATCACCGAACTAAACTGAATTTACGAAGTGACCTATTTTCAGAGATTACATAAAAGTGTTGAGAAAAACCGTCTAATCTCCATCAACAGACCATTCTGACTGAATCAATAATAAAAGAAAAAGAAAGACTTTGAACACTTAATTACTTCAGATGAGTGGTAATCAGCACAGTTGTGCGAAGACACAGTACGAATACCAGTGTTTTTCTTTGATGTTGTAATAGCAGGGCAATCACAGGCGGTTACTTTTTAATTCTATCTCGCACCCATTTTTTTTAAACAAAAAAAAATACATACATTTTGCCAACATCTGCAGGAGAAATATACTAAAAATTTTATTTTCTTAAAATAGTGGTGCGAATATAATATAAAAATAGTCCTCTGTGGCAGTCCTGCAGTAGCCTCATATAATCAACAACTTCTCATGATGTAATGACATTTTAGAAACTGCTGAAAGTTTTATGCTGTGATTTGCTTTATTCTAGAAAATGTAAGGATAACATAATAACAAGTGTAACATAAAAATTTCCGCTCAAAATTATAATGTTAAACCCATATTAATATACGTGTAATTTAGTGTTTTAGAAAATTATAAATGCAAATTCGTTATAATATTTTCAAAATGAGAAAAAGCATATTACTAACCTTATTTATTTTTTAACTGGAATAGCAAAAAATATTTTACCTCTCCAAAATATTGAAATAGGTTAGGCTTTCCATTCCGAGCAGCCATGAATTATACTACTCAGATCAGTATTACCTGAAGAATGAAGGTAAGCGAAATTCGCTTATTTACCTCTGCATTTACAAGTTATTTTCTGCTCTTCTTTATTAGACTATGTTCCGCACTATGATACAAAGCAGGAACATTATAAAAAAGATGTTTAAAGTTCTTTAATTCAACATTCTACGCACATCTTCTGCCAGTGTGTTCGTAATGGAATTTCGGTCTGCATTTCTGTAATGATAACATTTTGGAGTGTCCTAGAACGAATGACATTGAAATAATAATTAATCAAATAGTTTTATTAGTGTCAAATTTATAGAATTCTTGTTTATGTCTGCAACCATAATCGTAAACTCCAAATGATCTACCTCAATTATTTTTGTCATTAGACTGCTGTTTCTCACTGGTGTGAACTAACATTCTAATGATTTGACCCTTCTCTATTTCCTTACATAATTACGCCAGTTATTCCGAGTCTTCGTCAAGTGAACTGGAAAGCAGATAACTATTTTCTTGTATACCAGATCACTCAACAGTAATAAGATTTAATATTTTAGAGGGCAGCCACTTGCGAATATTTTTAAATCCTATATCGCACAAATTTCACGAAATAAAAGCCTTTCTGATACACTTTTTCAACTTGTGCAAGAGAAATATACTGCAAAATTCATTTTTAAAAATGTAATGATGCAAATAGATATAAAAATCGTCGCCAGTGGCATCTCTGATGTTACAACTTTTATCGCATGAGTTGAAATTTTTGTAATTCTCCCTTAGCAGAGTGTAAATGCCTCTACAGGCCTCTTACGTGTATTTATTTTTTAATACGACTATTTCTTAAATGAAAATTTCACATTTTCAGTTGCAATATTCTGCGTTAGAGTAAGGCTAATTTTTCTCTATTTATATTCATATATATACAAATGATGATATTCAAATATAAGCACCAGTACGAACCCTGCATGACAAGCATAATTTTTTTACCTACCATTTTATTGATTTTGTAATTGATGCTTCATCTCGTAATCTGATTGGTCAGAGTTTCAGCATCAAATTGACAATTCTTGTCGGGAATCGTGCTTGTCGAAAACCATCAGAGGAGAGACTTTCGATGGAAAAAGTAATTTGTATGAGTACCAGCACCAGAAGAATAAAAATAACTAAAGTACAAGAATAAAAATAACTAAATAACTGCGTTGTGTGATTTTTTAATGTGCAAATACCGATCCACCTTCCTCCGAACAAATAAGAAGATGATCTCTTTTTATCTAAAGCAGGAGCGGGGGTGGGTGTGTATCTTCTGCGTTTAGATAGATGTCTGCTGTTTAAAAAAGCCTAAATAAGAGAATGGAGGGTTGTAGAAAATTATTTTTTTATTATTACGTATTATAAAAAAAAGGACAAAACATTAAAGAAAAATGTCCATAACTCAGCTGGAAAATTACAATTTGTATAGGGAGAATGGGGAAGTGTGTAAATTTCAGGTGGTGGAAGAGGGAAGGAAGGATTTTGATTTTTGATCACTTACGGTAATTACAAAGTAACAAGTAGTACAGGCTATTTTTTTATATTGTAAAAGATACAATTAAATGATTTTTTTTAAATGTAACAATATTTTTCTTTCATATTTTATATACTTTTAAAAATTTAATCTGTTTAAATTTATTAATTATTTCATTAAAAAATAATTTAACTTTTAAATTTTCTGATTATTTACTGGGGGAGGAGACAGTAGAATTTTCAGAGGGTTAATGTGGAAGATTGATTAGTTGTTTGTCGAACAATAAATTAAACAATAGGGAAAGATACGTATAGCGTAACTCCCGGAGAGTCGCCGCATCCGTGATTTATGCCGCAGCCCAGTATTTCTTATAATTATCGATAAATGGTCGTCTAACGCGCAGTATAGGTGCGCAATGAGATTATTTTAACCAGTGTATAGCACGAATACCATTTCGATGTTTACTTGTAGATGTACAATCCTTATTTTTCCTTAAGTGCATGATTTCCCTGTCCAAACTTTAAAACACGTTATGCTTAAGTACTTTTTATACGCTAATTACTAAATGCATGGATGATTTCGAAGTGAAAACTAAGTGTAGCGTTGGTATGGAGTGCTGTCCGTATGGTTACGCCATTTTCTTTAGCGATGGCAGGTGACTGTGATGTTCGACGTCTGTACCAAGCAAAATGTGATACATGCCGCATTGCAATTCCGGTATACATACCGTAGTTTCTTTTGCAAGAGATGATTAAATGTTATTAACTTTTCCTTTTCTTTTTGCAAAGACTAACCAAGTTAGGTATGTTATCACATTTAATAAAACCAAAGGAGAAAAAGGGGGAAAATAAAAAGTAAGGAGGGCAAGAAAGGTGCAAGTCAAATAATGAAAAATTAGATTACGCGTAACGCAGCGTTCTTTGCAAGGAATGTTTCGAAAACTACTCCAAAAAAGAGGAAGTGTAATCGGCTTCGTTGCATCATGTGTCAAATGTAGTTACAAAAAGACTACTTTTCCGACACTTTTTGTGTAGATTGTGGTCGAAAAAACAGGTCTATTAACCCATTCGGGACCATGGGTGCATATAAGCACTTTCAAAAAGAGATACAGAATTTGTTTCTGGCACCATTAAAAAAGAAAAGCAATATTTGCTTTCTTTAATTAAAGCATTTTCATGATTATTTAAGTAAAGGTAATTTCTTTTTAAAAAGTGGTGCCAAGCGAATAAAATTTGTGTAAAAGCCTCTGCTCCGAAAAGGGTTAAAAATAAATTATGCAAACACAATTTTACTTTTTTTTGTTTTCCCTATCTAATACATTGATGTTGCGTTCTTGCTAAAATAACAATTAAAATTTAATGTAAAAAATAAGTCGATAATTTTAATAGTGAAAGTAGGCAAATAATTATTAATTTGAATCTACTAATACGTTATTTGTACTCATTTAGTTTCATTTTGTTATTACATAGTTAATTATAGTCCAGATATGAATATTTTTTTTAAATATTGTTATTTATAATTTCATTCTGTTCTTATTACAAGCGCGGCATAACTACTGCAAAATTGCGGCGTCTCAGCCTGAATGTACGTGTGACGCACCGCAGTGTAATGTTTGATAAAAAAAATGTTAAAAAATATTCATTATTCGTTTTGAATTTTTTTGTCGTAGTATACGTGTTGTATATTTAACATTAAATAGCACAAAATGATTTTTTTTAAGTTCACCATGGGACTTTATACACAAATTCAAAAAAAAAAAAATATGCGGCATAAATCCCGGAATTACCCTATAATTTTAGACGGTATATTTTGGTGGAGCAAAAGGTTGGATTTATAAATTTTAAGGATGATTTAGACGATTAGTAACTTACTGTAACTATAAAGTAACGGCTAACTACAAACACAGAGTAGAAAATTACCAAGTATTTTAAACGCTTAACTGATTATCGCGAGTTATCTCGGATTCGCATTTATTGCAATAAATTATTATCCCGAGAAATCTCGAGCGTAACAGAATTTATTTGTCAGTCGTATTTGTTTTATCATGTTTTTATTCGGCTCGAAAAGTCGACCAGCATTTAGATACCCATTCTAACCAAGAAAAATATAAAAAAATATTATAAGAAGATTTTTTTTTTTTTTTTTTTTTTTTTTTTTTTATCAACTGGATTTGGGTTTGTGGAATTCCTGCATTTTGTATTGTAAATCAGGAGGTTCAATATCTCCTCAAAAACGTTGCGACGAGATTTCTGCTACACCAGGAAGACCCAGAATTAGTCATTCACCAGTCAGTCTAACTTAAAGATATTTTTCATGTGTTATTCCTGCTGCTAATAAAAACTCAAATTCAACGTGACAGAATGCTCTATGCTCCCGTAAAAGACATTTCAGAGGTAAGGCAGTAAGAAAAGAGATCAGATACCAGTATACCGAATGTCACGTATCTTTTCGTGCTGTCCTTTATTTTGAAAACTATCGTATAAACGTTAGTATTTAACTTTATAAATTTGCCCGATATAATACGGTATAGTAATTTGGTGATAAAACTAAATGCTTTAAAACCTGTAAAAAGTAAAAAAATTCATCACAAAACCTATATATGATGTTTTGTTGAAGTTCCTTATATTTAATTATGGAATAAAAAAATATGATGGTTTTTAGCAATAAAAAAAATCGTAACGGACGCGGTTAATAAAGTTATTACTGTTTGGTAACTTTAAATTTAATATATTTTTTAATTTTAAAATTAAATCAATAATTAAACTTAAATAAAATTATAAGTAAAATTTTTAATTATTTAAGTATATTATAAATTTTAATATTTTTAATGGTTTTAAATTTAATAAATTTTAAAATCATTAACTCTTTATGCTCTAATAATTAACCCTTTAGTGCGCAGCTTTGCATATGTGCAAACAACACATTTTTTGAATTTAATAGATTTTTTATATTCTCATATGCATAATTCACACCAGAAAATTAAAATAGGAATATTTGCTGTAATTAAAAATCCGACATTCCTTATTTAAATAAAGCGAAATTAACAATTGAAGTTTTCTGGTATAAAGTCAAATTTTCTGAATTACGTAAGTTCTAGAACGTATTCTATTATGGGAATTAAAGGGTTAAGCAGGGGTCGGCAAGTAATTTTAAATAGGGTACGAACACTTTTGAAAAAAATTTTCGAGGTCCAAAGAAAAAAAAAAAACATATAAATAATATAAGAACTTATTACTTTAAAATTTTTATTGTTGCAGACACATATATAATATAAAATAGAAAAGTCAGGTATTCGTTCTGATAAATTACTGCATACACAGGTATATGTTCTGAAAAAATTTACATGCACATAATAAAATAGAAAAAGTACGTATTCATTGAAAATTTAATGCAAAAAATTACAGCTGAAGTCTTGAGCCAGTTTTTTATAATTTGGTTCACGTGGTGAACAGTTAATGCAAAGAAAGTCTTCAAGGTGGGCGTCCGTTAATCTCGAACGATATTTGTTCTTCAAAAAATTCATTTTGGAGAAAGTTGTTTCACATACATATGTGGAGCCTAACATCGTAGCCAGATTAATAGCTAGTTTTTTTTTCAAATTTTCATACTTTTCTGAGACTTGTTTACCCCAAAATTCTTCAGAGAATGCAGTTTTACACATTTGCAAGGAAATATCTTCTTGCAGGTATATTAACGCCATTTGAAGTAAAGGTTTTTGAAGACTGAACAACTTTGCAACCACATGAGTCCATTCTGCAGTAATAAATTATTTATTCAAATTGATAATTTTTGGAGGTCCAGGCTTCAAAACTTCCGCGGTCCGCCTTTGAAGGTTAAGTTTTAGAAAAATAAATCCTTATAATATTATAAATGTCAATGTGTGTCCGAATGTTTGAATGAAGTAGCATCTAAACGGATGAATTAATGCTTTTGTATTTTTCTGATATAGATGGATTACAACCCGGAAATGAACATAGGCTATAGTTTATTTAATTTATTCAAATAATTATCTTAATAATTTAAAATTTCATTATTTTTCATACAGAATCAATTGACATTTTCCCGATAAATTTAACCATCTTTCTTTCTTGTTGCCAAGAAAAACTAAATCTGGAATAATAATTTCTCCTGGACAATTAAAAATTAAAATAAAAAGAATTCAAAAGAAAATAAATATGACGTCATACTTGAAACAAAAAATGGAGTATTTTTTATTATGCATGAACGATGAATATCGGTTACGTTAATAAGGGGTTTTCTGCCAAAAATGGTGTCATAATTAGAAGGAAAAAGAATGAAAAAAAATAATATTATTAATAAAGTTATTCGATTGGAAAAATATGACGTCAAATTTGAAATAAAGCAGGTATTTCCAGATATTCGTTAAAAATACAATGGGCATCAATATCAGTAACTAATGAACATAGATAAATAATGACGTCATATCAAAACGAATAACAGAAATATTTTTTACAAATGGACCCTATTTTCGCTTTTGATTCGAGGCTATAAAAACCGCTATTTTACCAATTGTGACGTCACAGGAATACTGTCCATACTGATTAAAAAGTTTGAATGTTAGTTGCATACAAATGAGAGTTTTCTTTTCAAAATTCACGTTATGATTATCAGGAGAAGATATTTTTGGTGGAAAAAAGGGGAATTAAAACGGATTAATATATTTTTTGACGCTATTTCCTCATTAAAATTAAAAAGAATTGAATTTCAATTAGTATAAATGGTGCAAAAACTTGATTAAATTAAATTTTCCAAAATTGAAAACATATTTACACACATCGAAACTTCATGAATGAATTTATTCCACAGAAACAAAAATCGTCTGTCGACATATTGACGCAACCAAGGAGTAAATATAATTTCTGTGCATTTAAGTTGATAGTTATTGCCCACTATTCATACGAATTAAAATTAAAATCAAGACTCCCTTATCAGGAGGCATTGATTAAAATAATCATATACTATTTTAATTGATTAATTTTAAAAGATGGCAGTTAAAACATGTCACAAAGGCGTTTTTAGTAAAAGCATTTATCGGTTAAAAATGATGTAATATTTTTTCATGGAAAGCATTAATTTTAATACGAAAACATTAACATAGATTTATTTTAATTTCGTCAAAGCGATGTCGTCTTCATTACACCAGCTTCGAAAGTTAAAACGAAATCTTAAAATAACAATATACTTTTAAGAAATAAAATTTTGTATCAAAAGTCGCATTCTTTGAAAATGAAATTTTAGCTTACATTTTAAATACATTTTCTTACATGAAATTTAGTATATTTAATAAAAATATTTTTTCAATGTTTTTCTAAATGTACAATAATATTGGATTTCATTAATCGGTTTCCCTTTTTTTTTAAATAAATTAAAATGCATAGTTTTAAATGATTCATGAAGTGTAAGAATATATATATATTCATTTATTTATTTCGACAAGTAACATTCCGTAGGAAAAACTAACCTAGTGTCGTCATATTTTAAATCATGAAACTAATGCCAGGCGGACGTCTTTTTGCACGCTTTTTTCCTCACGTATATGCCGCTAGCATTGTGTAGGGATAATACGCAAGGAAAAAAGCGTGCAAAAGATGTTCGTCTGACATTAGTCTTAGCTGCTTTTCTTTCAGAAAATATTAGCATTTTATAGCAGTTTTTATACAAAATGGCGTGATTTGCACAGAATTTAAAATCGCAAATATATAAGTTTAACATCCTTTTACAGTACAATCTCCCATAACACTGGTTTCAATAAAATTTAATAAATGGCACAGGAAAGTCAACTTAAAAAAGTTTAGCAAGTAATTTCAATTTGAGATTAGGCTTTACATGTGACATCATTTACGTGTACACAAGAGCCAAAACCTTAACTAAGCAATAAATTTGCCTTTCACTTCACATCCCTCTAATGTATAAAGGCACCGTGTTTATCGAAAAGCGCAAAGGAAGAACGGAAATTTTCTTTAGATTTTAAATTATCGAAATCTATAGTTAAAAATCTCTCTGAAACACAATCTATCACTGTTACCCCATTGGAGCATATTCCTGCAAATTTTAAAGCTTTCATAAGCCAAAATTACAACACACAATAGATATGAAAATGTTTATTCATAATTGTGGTGCTTTTACATAAATCGATTTATTCCTCGAAAGCAATAAGTTAACTCTATTGCTTTAATAATAAGTATTTAGGCTCAAGAGTCTTTGGAGCGTGATAAACATTTTGATATTATTGGTAGATCTAGAGCTCATAAAAGTGTGGTACCGTGAAATTAAAATGTAATAAATATTTGAAAGTTAAAGATATTTCCCGTGCTCTTATTATTTATTTTTGAACTTTGATTATTTTTTTACTTTGAACTTTGATTATTTTATCACCACGTTTGATTATTTTTTTAATACCATTTATCTTTTTTTTTTCTCTTCCAAAATGTGATTTTTTGGAATATAACCTTATAATGGTGCATGTTGATTTTTCGCTTATTCTAATCTTATCAAAGTCACGTCTGAAGTGACCTACTAATAACCACTTTCCTTTTAAATTCTTTATTAATATATATCTTTAAATAATATTTTTTGTCTCGAAAACATAAAATAAATCAATATCCTTGAACGGAATAAATATAAAATAGAATAAATATAAATAATAAAATAGAATAACAGAGATGTAAATTTATTCCTCATTTAATATTAGAAAAGATGTATGAAATTTCATGCTCACAAAAGAAATTTAAATGGTCCTATATACATAAACAAAAATAAGCAAATTGGGATCATCAGAAGCGTTTCTACTATAAAATGTGATAAAAGGTTAATTATATATGCTTTTAAATATCGAAAGTTTTTGCTTAATTGATGAATTTCTTCTTCTTTAGATGTTACGTGAATGCAGTCACGGGTAACAGCTAGTAATTATATAAAATATTATAAAAAATATTTTGAGACATACTTTTTAAATTATTTACTAATTAGCATTTTAGTAGCGTAAAACAGCCGCACGGCAGTAGTTTTTCTTATATTGCAGATGTGCAACGGGAGAAAAAATTGACGTATTATATGAAAAATATATCATTATTTTTTCTGTGTTATAAAACTTTCAGAATATCATATATAATGTTTTCGAAACAAAATTAAAAATCGCGCATTTAAGGGTTAAGTATTGTTAGAATAAGCAATATATTATTCTTAGCGGGTGGGGTATTTTGTAAAATGCATTATTTATTTAGACAAATAGAGTAGAATAATCAAAAATTAAAAAAAAAAAAAAAAAAAAAAAAAAAAAAACTTGCATAGATTTTAAACATTGCGTGCAGGTGAAGCAAAATGTAGGGAAGAAGAAATTTCAGGGGATGATAAATTTAGATGAAATCTTTAGAAGAGAAAATCTGTTCTAATGCGAACAAGGTTTTCTTGAAACGGTAAAATTACCTTTGTTTTCGCCTTAATTAACATGCCATTAAATAAGGTGCATTTTACCATTTCAGAAAAGTTGTGCAAATCAAGAATCTGAATTTAAAAAAAGTAGCCCATCTGTCAACACTGATCCCTTGATGCGTACGAACCGTGGCAAAGGATTATCACTCTGCAAAACTTGAAAAAAAAATTGCTCTGTTTTCTGTATTGCTGCAATTACCCCCCTCCTCCCCAATCCAAGCACAAACACAACAAAGTTCAATTTGCAAGAAATTTGTTTTTAACATCTTAATTTTTTTTTTTTTTTTTTTTTTTTTTTTTTTTTTGCCAAACTTTTAAATGGTTACGCTGTGTGTATGTTAAGGAAATTAATATGTTCCTATTTGAAAATAATCCTCGTATCACTTTTATTTTCTTTAACAAGAAACATTGGTTATTTGAATTATATGATTCTACATGTAAGATTACTTTTATGATTTAAATAAACTTAATCCAATGATTAAAATATTTTTACCCTTTTTTATGCTGAATTTTGAACAAAAAATTTGGCTTCACCTGAATATTTACTTACGTTAACGCGTAAGATACCCAGAACAATATATATAAGAATGTTTTTAGATATTTCTTTTAATTAAAACACAATTAATAAATCGGTAGTTAGAACTCTTTTTGCAAAATATTACCAAGAATACTTAGTTTAATTAACAAAATATACTGTGATTGGAATTTCACAATTTCTTATACCTGTAACAACCATGAAATTATTAATAACGAGGAACTGAAATATCCTTAAAATAGTGAAGCTTCAACTGTAACCGCTTTCGCAGGGGTTGATTATCGTCGAGTCTAACTGCCACCAGTAAATTTAAATAGATATCTTTTCCTTATTTAAAGTCTTTTAACGCAAAATGTCGGTCAAAAATAAAAGCAAGAACAGCTATTTATTTTTACTGGTAACAGTGCACTTCGGTGGGTTGTCAGGCTCTGCTTTTCCGCCATATATTGACAACTTTGACAACCTCCTGTCTGTGTCAATAAAAATGATTATAATACATCGTCAAACTGACATCAGGAAAACAAACAGAAACTTTAATCACACCTGTGACAGAAATTGTCATGGAAAGCCCTCTAAAGTAATGCAAAATCTTCTATTTAAAATTTTCTGGGGGAAATTTGCTTCGGTGGTTATCAGAAACTGTTTATCCGATGCAAAAAAAAAAAAAAAAAATCACTCGTCATATTGTGACAACTTCCCCAGTTACTTCACTCGCAACTGGTAGACAATACACTATATGTCTCCTCCTCTTTATTCATAACTCCATTGTAAAAACAGTGTAAATAAATGTATTGTGATCAGTGTGGCCACTGGGCTACTTTTTTTAAACTAAGGTTTCTTGATTGCAACACTTTCTTGAAATGCAAAATTCGCATTATTTAATGATATATAAACTATGACATCCCTCAGAGGGATTAGTCTGAGCGATATTGCTGAGAACATAGATTTAATAACAACATGTGGAAGCAAAAAAAGTTAGACGTTATCTTTAATTGTCCATATACTGCGATAAATTGAAATGATGAATATAAACGAGTCGTAGAATGACAAAATCTTATATATAAATTCGCATACACTGTTTAAAATAAATGGGAAATCAAACCATGCAAGACAGCCATGCATGGATATAAAATTGAAAGTACGCAATATATTAAAAGTAAAATAGAAAATGAAACACTAAATTACCTTATATCGGAATTTTAACTGTATAAAATGATGTCAAGAGCATAATCAGAAGCTCCGCACCAATTTGAGTAACTTTAAATGAGAAATATATGATGTTTAAAAAGAATGGACCATACTTTATATGGTGTGTGCTCCCACGGAATAGTTAAAATTGTACAATATCTGTTTTCCACGGATGCAATGAGGTTGTCGATAACGGTTAAGGAATTCTCTCCTCAAAATCTGATATAGTATCAAAGTACCGAATACATCAACAGTGGCATGCAATGCTCCGTTAGAGTGTGTTTTAGATATGCTCGATCGGATTTAAATGATGAGTGTATGCTGGCCACTACATGCGCTGCATTGTTTTGTTTTCAAACATATTCTGCACAAGTTGAGCTGTATTTAGCATGTATTAAATAAAAGAAATCGGCAATGATTGCAACATAAAGTATGACACAAGATCTGAATATATCGTCTGCATAACTTTTGAGCTGTCAAAGTGTCATTTGAAGTAATTTACAAATCCATACATATTTATTCAGCAAATCATGCAAGCTAACATACGCCAATATGACACCGATTATGAAATTTCACCAGAATAAGTTAATATATAAAAAATCTACTAATGACAATTGAGAATATGACCTTATGATAAAATATCTAGAAAAATGAATCAGATAAAAAAATTCATATCACATTTCAAACGGCACTTCCCTCTATTAGTGGTTTTGGCGAGAGAGAGAAAATCCTAGAGAAGGAATACTTTAACAAGTAATTTCGGGCAACTTACTCACTGTTTCATACAGGTCTTTATTCAATATTTACACAATTTATTTAATGCTAGGTGGGTATCTATCAGTTTTGTTGCATTTAAATTGCATGCTTTGCGGAGGAAATGCAGCATTATGAAATATTTAAAGTTGCTATATACCTAATTATTCCAAATTAATGGTAATTGAGATCGCTTTCCGTTAATTTCATCCTTTTAAATTTTAATTTTTTAAGAAACAATTCATAGAGACAATTGTATATATTTAAACTAACAAGAAGCAAAATTTCAAGATTTTGGGCTCAGCAGTAACACAGAAATAGAAAATTTTCGAAAGTTTTTTGTTTCTGCACTGTTTTTTATAGCGACATTTTTAGAAATAGTTCTATTGCGAGAATTTACGTCATGATAAATACAGCCATGTCAATTTTAATGTTTATATTCCTAACAATTCCATGTACTTCGTTACTTAGATCATCTTTAGATCTTTTTCCGCTTTGTTTAGTCTTTCGATTTTTTAGAATTCGTTCTAAAACGAGCATTTAAATCTTATAAATTACTACCATGCTAAAATTTTAGTTTCTAACCCCAACAGTATCCCCAAAATTTCAGTATTCCAAATAAATCATAGTTTAGAACCTTTCTAGAAATTTTTACGTTTATCCGTCAAATTGAACCTTTTAGAGAGCGTTCATTACGAGTATTTACATCTTAAAAATATCTACCGTACCAATTTTAAAGTTTTTAACCCAATCAATATCGCAGAAATCGCAATTTTAGAACTTTTTTGCTCCTGCAGCGATGTAGGTTCTTGCACTGACATAAAATACAGTCTTTCTTTCGGAGCAGAGATGGCCACCAACATTTTTTTAAGTTGGCTGTGTAGTTTCAGAGATAACACCTCATAAACGTACAAGCATTAATAATATTATACACTTTATAATATTATAACGCTATATAATATTAGCATTAGATGTACAGATACAAAAGCCATTTATCTGCTACAAAATAAAGTACCCGGCGTTGTCCAGAATTTGAAAGCTGTTTGTTATGAAAAATCAATTTCAAAGTTTAACATACAACACAAAACAAACATTAAAAAAAAAGCAGTCGAAATGTTGTATGAATGAATCATATGAAAACGCTATATAAAAATGTATAAATGTATATAACAGGCGCAAAAGAATACAGCTATAAATGAACTTATTTCAATTTATAATTGGAGCAATAATGTTAAAATACGCCAATATTTCCCTAATAGGGTTTTTATCATGCTTCAATACATTTTTCACACTCGACGTCATACTATATCCACCACGTCCTTTATATTTCCAATATGACGTAATATTTTCCTCTTTCACGGGGAAACCTTGAAATAGAAAAGTTATGAAGTTATATTTACTTTCATTTAATTTCGTCAAACTATTTATTTCATTTTCATTTTTCACGTGAATATCTTGCAATAGAAAAGTTATGATGTAATATTCATCTGTTTTTAAATTCGGAAAACTATTTATTTCATTTTCATTTTTTCACGTGAAAATCTTGCAGTAGAAAATTAATTGTTGTAGTAATAATTTTATTGTGTGTTTTAATTGTTGGCAACTGCTATAACGGAAAATGTTTAAATTTGATAAGAAATTGCCGTTAAATAGGTGGTTTTTTATTAATTAAACATTAACTATAAATTATTTCGATTCCGGATTACTTCAGTTACCTCGGCCATGTTTTAATACACATGTACGTATCTTTCCACAATTTTGGCTTCCAAATTATGGGTTTTTATAGAATTACAAACAGACAGATAGACAAGTTTTCCTTTTTATTTAACTCTCTATTCTAAAAGAAGTAACTAACGCTGTCACCACCGCCACCGGTTTTGAATTTTTTGTGACCGGAGGTCTTTATTCCTTAATATTAAGAAAACTATTGCATACAAAAATATGAAAATCGGTGGTATTATTGAGAAATAATTGATCAACACGCTGATGCATACAGTTTTCAAATCGAAGAATTATTTAAAGAGATATTTAATGCTAAAGTTGGACAAAATCGTTCCATTAAAAAAAGTTTTATAGGAGCAAAAACTATACATGGGAATTTAATCATTTTTAGATCATTTTATTCAATAGTAGATACCGGTGTCAATTATTTTTTTTAATTTGACTCATTTTTTTTTGTGGTTTTATTTCTATTTTAAATTCAAATATTCAGCATTTCGACAAATAGTTTTTACATATTTTAGAAAATGGTATTAAATTAAACTGTTGCCAACTGTATAAACAGCGCAAAGAACAATGTTTGCTTCAAATAATAATTAAAAAAAATATTTACACGTTACTATTATAAACAGAAAACAACCTTCAAATTAGAATTGAATAATTAGGTATAAAAAATCAGGCACTTATTCAAATTACGCCATAAAAACTATATTTACATGTGAATTTTAAAAGAGAAAGGATATTGTAAAATGAATTCATTGACATGCGTTAGAAGTCTTAAATAGAAGAAATATCGTCACATTACAATTATGCAAAAATGAACAAAAAATAATATTGCAAAACAGTTTAAATTTAAAAACTGCGCGAGATAAAATATTAGAGGTTACATATTAGACTTTTTCAAAATTTTATTTATCGTTTATTTGATGTGAGGTGTTCAGCTGTAAGTATGCAAAATTTCATGTCTCCAACTTAATTAAGGGCTGAGTTATAAATATTGTTTAAGATACAAAAGTTAGAGCCCAGAGGGTTAAATATTAGACCTTTTTCAAAAATTTATTATTTGTCGTTCGATGTGAGGTGTTGAGCTATAAGTATGCAAAATTTCATGTCTCCAACTTAATTAGGGGCTGAGTTAGAAAAATTGCTTAAAATATACAAGTTAGAGCCCAGAGGGTTAAATATTAGACTTTTCAAAATTTTATTATTTGTCGTTTGATGCGATGTGTTCAGCTATAAGTATGCAAAATTTCATGTCTCCAACTTAATTAGGGGCTGAGTTAGAAAAAAATGTTTAAAATACACAAGTTAGAACCAGAGGGTTAAATATTAGACTTTTTCAAAATTTTATAATTTGTCGTTTGATGTGAGGTGTTCAGCTATAAGTATGCAAAATTTCATGTCTCCAACTTAATTAGGGGCTGAGTTAGAAAAATTGCTTAAATACACAAGTTAGAGCCCAAAGGGTTAAATAATAGACTTTTTCAAAATTTTATTATTTGTAGTTTGATGTGAGGTGTTCAGCTATAAGTATGCAAAATTTCATGTCTCCAAATTAATTAAGGCCTGAGTTAGAAAAATTGCTTAAAATACAGAAGTTAGAGACCGGAGGGTTAACTATGACATTTTCAAAATTTTATGATTTATCGTGTTATTGCAAGTGTTCAGCTATAAGTATGCAAACTTTCATGTCTCCAACTTAATTAGAGGCTGAGTTAGAAAAACTGCTTAAAATACACAGGTTAGAGCCCAGAGGGTTAAATAATAGACTTTTTCAAAATTTTATTATTTGTCGTTTGATGTGAGGTGTGAGGTGTCCAGCTATAAGTATGCAAAATTTCATGTTTCCAACTTAATTAGGGGCTGAGTTAGAAAAAATTGTTTAAAATACACAAGTTAGAGCCCAGAGGGTTAAATATTAAGACCTTTTTCAAAATTTTATTGTTTGTCGTTTGATGTGAGGTGTTCAGCTATAAGTATGCAACATTTCATGTCTCCAACTTAATTAGGGGCTGAGTTAGAAAAATTGCTTAAAATACACAAGTTAGAGCTCAGAGGGTTAAATATTAGACTTTTTCAAAATCTCATTATTTGCCGTTTGATGTGTGGTGTTCAGCTATAAGTATGCACATTTTCGAGTCTCCGACATATATAGTTTCTGAGAACGGGCTCTGTGACAGACAGACAGACAGACAGACAAAGGAGTGAGACAGGTAGGGTTTCGTAAGATGAACGAAACTCTAAAAACATGCTGCGGATAAATGTAACAACGTCCTAAAATTACATTACCATCAGCGATCTACCAATCCCGAATTTAGTTTATATTCGTTTCATATATTCTTTCTTTTGTGCAGCCCTGTAAAATAACTATCAATAATATATACAGTAAAACATCTGAATAGCGGACACCTCAAGAATGCAGAATTTGTCCTCTATTTGGAGGTGTCCGCTACCGAGAGTAAAACATGTACTGTTATTTAACTGTTGTTAATCGAAAAAATGTCCGCTAAATAGAGGTATCCGCTAATCGGTGTGTCCGTTATGGAGGTTTTATCAGTAAAACCTCTGAATAGCGAACACATCGGGAGGGCAGAATTTGTCCTCTATTTGGAGGTGTCCGCTACTGAGAGAAAAAAAATGTACAGTTATTTAAGGGTTGGTAATCGAAAAAATGCCCGCTAAATAGAGGTGTCCACTAATCGGGTGTGTCCGTTATGGAGGTTTTACTGCATTATAATATCATCCTTTATAGGAAAATTGCATGCTGTATCATAGACATCCAGAGAAAGATAACCTCCCGGATAAATAAACACTCATGTCTTACAACAGGCCAGATTTTATATAACAGGCCAGATTTTATACAACAGGCTAAAAACGGTCTTCGTGGTACGGAGTACTGTATTATTATTTGTTTGCCCACCAAAACTGGTTGCCACGGGTTGTTGCAAGGTTTGTGATCACGTGGTCGAAACTGATCTATTCAATATTACTGCGTGCGTATATTTTTTTATTTGCTCCATGTCTTCAAACCAATTGTCTACGAAAACATCCACCGGTGAAAGTGACGCACACCAGATTTCTGTGACGTATGCAGATAAATTGTGCTTTTTTTATCAGTTTTCTTAATATAATTTTTAAACGGTTTGGAACTTATTTTTCATAGTAGGTGCATTCAGTAGGTGGCCCTCATAGGTACCTTTTGGTGCAATCAGAAACGAAATCCGACAAATAATTTTTGAGTTATGCTTGACGAAAAAATTTTTTAGGCTTTTTTTTTAGTAGGACATGGCGTTAATATCCATCGTAGTTGTAATGTGTCCGGACAGTAATATTTCGCTGAGTATTAGCCTTCGCTTCGCTCAGACAATTAAGGCAAAAAGAAGGGAGATTTTACCTTTACAAAAAAATGGTGCAATCAAGAAGTCTGAATTAAAAAAATATATATATAGCCCACTGCCAACACTGATTGTGAGCCTATCTGCAACAGAGAAGTGTTTTGTAATTACACATTTTTCGTACAACAATTTTTTAACCCCTTGAGGGGCAAGCAAAAATGTCTCTAAATATTGAATTCGCAGCGGAATAATCGACAAATTTTATTTTCAAATAATGAAATGCAATTTTCCTCCTATTTTTCTGCAAAGTTAAAAATATAAAATTTAGTTAAAATTTTCTGGTGGTAATCTTGTTTAAATTAGGTTATTATCCGCTAGGTTGGGTATTATCCGCTTGAGGGGCGGTGGGATAAAATATATCCCACCGCCCCTCAAGCGGATAATAGTATAAAACGGTTTACCGAGCAGTGTTGCCAGTGGGCTACTTTTTTTTAAATTCAGATTTCTTGATTGCCACCACTTTTTTAAAACGGTAAAATTACCTTTGTTTTCGCCTTAATTAATATGTCATTAAATAAGGCGCATTTTACCATTTCAAAAAGTGGCGCCAATCTGAATTTCAAAAAAGTAGCCCATCTGGCAACACTGTTACCGAGGTAAAGAGTTGAGAAAATAACCAAATCAAAAAGTATTTAGCTTCGACTGTTTTATTTTGCTTACTGAATGTGATCCTGCAAATTATTTTGTATGAAAAAATACAATCTACTTTTATTAGTAGACAGATTAAATAAATTTTGCCTTCAATTTTCTTTAATGGTTTTAAAATGTACCATCAGATTATACAGGATTAACCTATTAAGTAGATTTGTTCAACTTTCAGTTAAAAGTAGTTTCACACCATACATTCTGAAAGATAATTTCCGCTTTATTTGATCTTAAAATTTTGTGTCTTTAAGTAAAGCCAATTTTTAATTGGAAAATAGTGATGGGTATGTAAATAATTTAATTATGTGCATTTATTTTGACCATTGCGTCAACCATATACCAGCGGGAGATGGGTTAATATTTTGTTTTAACAGAGCACTGATTTATCCATCAAAGTTTGGGCATCTTATACCTCCCCCCTCCCTCCCTCTCTCTTTTCTTTTTTTTAAGATTTTGCCCCATTTGTTATTTTATTGTAATAATAAATGAATAAATAATAAAAAAATATATATATTATTTTACATCACCTCCTCTGAAAATTTCAATGTCTCTTCCCTCAGCAAATAATCTTTAAAACTAAAAGAGTTAAATTATTTTCTAAATAAAAAGTGTATTAAATCATTAAAAATATTAATTCTTTTAAATTGTTTCAGATTATTAATTTATTATTAAATTTATGATTGGGAAAAATATTGTTAAATAAAAAAAAATATATTATAAAAAAAAAAACATTTATAACAATATATTTAATTTTTTTCGCCTTACTTGGCTCTAATTATCTTGGTAAGCAAATTTCAAAAGCATATGAATAACTTTTGCGCCAAATACGCTTCCCGCCAGGATGATGCCACTTTGATGCCGAAAACGCTGGCCAATAAGATTAAGAGATGCAAAATCTGGTTTAGTAAAAATATATATATATATATGCGCTCTGCAAAAAATTTTATATAAAACAAAAATAATTAACAATTGTTTCTCTACCTGCACCAGAAAAAATTAACTGTAAAATATATATCAAATAAGCCTTCTGTTTGCAGAGTTTACCGCGTGTTTAATTTCTGACCATCAAGTAAATCAGTTGTCGAATACCTAGATGACTGTTTGGAAATCCAGTAATGATGTCGATGTGAATTCTCTGTTAGAACCTTATATCCCCTTCAGGGGCGGTGGGATAAAATTTATCCCATCTAATTTAGATGGGATTCTCAACTGAAATTTTTAACTGAATTTTATATTTTTAACTTTGGAGGAAAATCGGTGAAAAATTGTTCTTACTTAAGAATAAAAATTTTCGATTACAATGGGGAACAATTTTTAACAAAATTTCTGTTGACTTTGATTTTTCAGCTGTTTTTAAGTGAAAAAAGTGTGCTGATTTCAAAACTGCAATTAGTTTTCTTCTATCATTTCCAGTTTTTTCTCTACAGCTTATATTGATGTGACCACTCTACGCTGAATCGAGCGTGAATCACAGGAAGAAAAAAGCTTCTGAACTATTAGCATCAAGACTGCATGAGAAAAATTTGCTTGAAAAGGGAGCCAAGGTATCATACTTTCGATCAAGAAATGTTATTCAATACTTTCGAAGTGACGGTGGATTTGTTTATTGCCATAACGTACATGGCTTAATAGAAGAGTTTAGAATTCCGTCCTATACTGAAACTGAATAGCGACTGTTCATCGATAGCTCAAAGAAGATCTTGAAGTCCGTGCTCCTTCACAATGGAAAGTTATTTGGAGCAGTCCCAATAGGGCGTTCAGTTTAGTCAGATCAGTTCTGAAGAAAATGAGCACATAAAGTGAGCCATTGATTTATTGTAATATCACATGCACTAATGGATCATCTGTGTTGACCTTAAAATGGTCTGCTTCCTTCTTGGCCAGCAACGTGGATATACCCAGTACTCCTGTTTTTGTGTATGTAGACAGCAGAGCTCGTGAGAAGCATTGATTCCAGTTGAATTGGCCTCCAAGATCTGAGCTCAACCGGGTGATATAACATTTTGCAGCAGCCACTTGTCGACACAACATAATATTCCCATCTCTGCATATAAAACTGGGACAAATGAAGCAGTTCGTGAAAACTTTGTCAACTGAAGGAGACTGTTTCAAGTATCTCATTTCGAAATTGCTATATCTGACATTTGAAAAGATAAAGGTAGTTGTATTTGATGGTCCACATATTTGGAAGCTCATTAGAGATGGACATTTCATCGGAACAATGACGAAACTCCAAAAGAATGCTTGGTTGGTATTCAAAAACCTTATCAAAGTCTTTCTTGGAAATAGGAGAGTAGAAAATTACACCGAAATTGTCCAGCAACTTTTAGAGAGCTTCGAAATGCTTGGTTGCAACACGAGCATCAATCTTCATTTTCTGCATTGCCATCTTGATGACTCCCGGGAAAATCTTCGTGCAATCAGTGATGAGCAGGGTGAGCGATTCCATCAATATTTGAAGCTCATGGAAGAACGGTATCAAGGTAGATGGGATGAACATATCATGGCTGACTATTGTTGGAATTTCAACGGAGATTTTCCACACATTGAACACTCCAGGAAAAGCTACATGTGAAAACTTTTACCTTAATATGTATTTTTTCGTTTTGTAAAAGGATTTTACTACTTGTATAAACACAATGTAGCTTATAGTAAGTATATACGGCCGTTGTATGAATAATATAGGGTGACTGAGCCAGTAGTTGATCAAATAAGGTCGGTGCTACGGGGTTTTTATTATATTTCCTTTCTTTTAAGTTTTAGAAGTAAACTAACATGATTTCTACAACCCTTAATGAATGTCCTATAATGAACAATAATTAAATTCTGCTGAAATTAAATAGCTACAGAATTATAAATACATAGTTTTTTTAATTGCCATTTCCCCAGTAGTTGATCAGGCGAATCCAGTTTTTGATCAATTTCATTCCAGTAGTTGATCACTGATCATTTTGATCTTTTTTTTTCAGTGTAAATAGAAAAAATTAAACAATTTGAGAATAGTAAACATTTTAATGAGACGATTAAAAGTAAAAAATACAATAACTTATAAGCAATATTGAAACTAATTCAGGGGCAGAGAAAATATTCCTTGTTCTACTGATTTTTGTAAGTTCTATGTGGAAATAACTTGATCCCACCTGACAACTTCCATAGGCGCCCATATGCCACCGTGGAAGTCACCGTCACTCCTTCTTTATCCATTGCCAGTATTTTACAATATGACAACGCGCTCATCAATATACTTGTGCACCGTCTGCCAAGTTTGGGCAGTTTTCTCATCTGAGGATTCTACTCCACACTTTCACCGGACGAAACTTTGGCACTGAACTCAAAGCTGTGTGAGTTGATCAGTCGTTTTTCCCGCCTAGTCTGAATTTTAAATAGTCCTATATCTTGTCTTTGATGTAGAAGTTGTTGCTTCCTCTCATCCCTTTTCTGAATCATTTCTTTCTTTCTGTTTTCTCTTTCTCCTTTTTCCTTTTCCTTTTCTTCGAAAGACTTTATCCACAATTTTGACGTTGTCGCATAAGACAACCGTCTCTTTTATGTTTTTTTTCTTCTCTGGTGAGTCGTGAAGCCATAGAATGGTGTCTCCGAAAACTGGTCTGACATTTTTTACTTTAGCCTAGACCTAAGTTTTTTGGACGCTCAGGAGTCGCATAATTTGGAAGTGGTCCGTCTGCCTTGAAGGACCTGGTGCTGTATGATCGTAATCAAACGTTGGAGGATCAGCAGATTGTAGAGCAATGTAAGTAGTTGGTGTTAGGATATCACCGACTGGCGATTCAGGTTCACTCTTTGGTGTCGCACTGTTCATTTGAGTTTGTTCACAACATTTGCTCCGCATTTGCTTCAAGAAATGGAAAAATTCAAGAGCCTCAACTTCACCCTCCCATTCGTTCCCTTCCATGCTTCTGAAATTCTGAGCTCTGCCTTTTTTGAATAGGGATTCAATGCACAAAATCTTCTGGACTTTGAAGCTTTCCGCTACTTCTACTCTAGACTAAATTTCACGTGGATTTGTAGGCGGAAAATGTCGTTGCTTACTGCTGAAGCACCTTTCGTAGCCTACTGCATCTGGATTAAACGGAAACAGACCGCATTTCTGGAAGCCGTTTTTAATGACTTTCGGAGTTGCTGCTTCTCGAAATACACTTGGAATCAAAGGTCCAAATATTGCTTTTGTGACCACTTTGTTTCCAGATTTAGTTTTCCAATCGAAAACGGTTTCCCGCCAGCACACTTTGAGATGGCTGAAAATAGCAACGTCAGCTGGTTGGAGTATGTGTGTTGCATTCGGGTAAAGAGCGAAATGAAGGATTTGATTCTCTGAGCATAACTTTGCAACTTCAAGAGTTAACACTTAATTGCATGAATTATTCTTTTAGAATTGTGTTTTTTTATTTTTATATTAAGGATTAGACTAGAGAAATCTTAAAATAGTTTTTAAGTTTATTTAGTAGCATATTTTTGTAATTTTTAGAGGATTAATATTTCCATATAAATATAGTGGCTTTAAGAACTTAATTTATGCATTAAAAATTAAATAAAAAGGTGATGGAAATTTACATCACTATGCAATTAAGGGTTAAGTTGTTCTTGTGGCCATCTACCAAAATTAATATGGGTAGTTTGATAAATTGCTTTCTCAACTAAGTCAAAAATACATTTGCGAGATATTCAAAGTAGCTTCTCCCACACATGCAACCTTTCTTTGATTTACCTATTTCCCAGTCGTCTGGCACTTCCTGTGCAATTTCACGTGATATTTTCTGCAATGGGTAAACGATCATCCCAGGAGTAGTCTCTCCTGCTGCATTGAAAGTAGCCATCACTATTATAGTTTCTTTTTCATTACCCGTTTTTATTTCATATAAAATGTTGAATGAAATTGGTCCGAAAACTTTTCCCGTTTTTGGACAAGTGTGGAAACCGCTTTCGTCAACATTAAAAATTCTTCTGGAATCAAGAAGAATGTCAAGGTAGCCTTCACCTTTCAAGATATTTGTGAAGTTATTGGAACCACTCGCGGATGTTGGGTTCGGACACGTCTGCTCTTGCAGTGTTGATAGCATATGCATACCTCTCAGCTATCGAACTGTTTCTTCGCAAGAATCGTTTAAACCCTGTTTTCCCCGGATTTGAGTCTGCAAAAGGGTTTGGCCTTTTATCGGCTCCAATGATGTTTATTACGGTTTCAAATAAAGTCCTCTTCTTAATCGGGAACTCTTCTTTGGAGCAAGCATTTATCCAGTCAACAAGAAGCTGTTCCCCTTTTTGCGTAAAACTGGTGAATGTCACACCCGTCTCACCTGTGAAGTTTACCCTTTAACATAAAACAAAAAAGCTTTTTAACCCCTTAATTCTCGCTCCCGAGATATTCTCGGGCTGTGTCTTTTACTCAAATTGTTTGATTCCCACCAGTTTTATAAAATAGTGAAATTGGCTATATTTTAGTATCGTTTTACCTGTCATTAAATAAGGTGAATATTTCTTTTTCATAAAAGTGGTGCCTATAAGCGATTTGAATTATTCAACCGTAATTTAATTCGAGCGTTAAGGGGTTAACCCTAGAACTACCGGAAATTTTACTCAAGTTTTATAAAAACATTCTACACCAGAATTTTTACTTAAAACTATTTAATTTGTTTATTTAACTTATTATTGTCTGATTTATACATTTAGTTTGTTTTGAAGAAATTTCTGGTTTGAATAGATATTTTGAATATACATGTCGGGTCCATTGGACCCTTCTGGTAGACAGAGGGTTAAGGAAAAATAGATGGAACATTTCGAAAAGGTTATTGATTCGAAATTATGGAAACACCCTTTTCTCTTACATCTTCAACGGCTGCTCACAAATCATTCTCTTTGTACTGGGAGAATTTCTTTTTCAGCGCCATAATGAATTCTGAAAGTAATCAATAATGGCTTGGTAAGCAAATAAATTAAAGAATGATCAACTAATGGCTACGCATGTTGTTAGCCAGTAGTTGATATACTGATGAATAACTAGAATCCTCGAAACCAATAACTGATCACAGCTGATCAATTTCTGGAATTTGCTTATTTAATAAGACCAGAAGTTGATCCATCAAATTTCAACCCCTAAAAAGAAGTAAATCGAAAATCCGAAAATTAATTTTTAAAATATCATCCCTGGGCTGTGATGAACAACAATTCTTATAAAAATATTAGCTGAAATAATCAAGATGGATGTGGATGATTTTAACTTACCGTTATTGTCTCCAACTAATCAAAAACTAAATTTTTACACTTTCTAATAAAAAAAATTTCATAATATGGCTTCTCTTACAGAAGACAGCTGAAAACTATGTGACAACAGACGCACTAACACTCAAACAAAAATATTATATCTAGCGCCACTTGTAAAACTCATTTCCGCCGGAAATGGCGCAATATTTCAAAAATTTGATCAACTACAGGAGGGGTATCAACTACTGGCGCAGTCACCCTATTTGGTAAAAAAAGAATTATTCTCCTTTGCATCCACATTAAGTATGATTTTGGGGGTATCCTGTAGCTTAAATAGTTGACGTGATAGAAAAAAAAAACTGGGGTCATTTTTGGATTTAGATGCCAATAATTAGCCAAAAAACAAGTGCCAGATCAAAGTCAACAAAATGTGTGTTACCCAGTGTTATTCCGGTGAGAATTCAAAATTTAGAGACATTTTTGATTGCCCCTCAAGGGTATATACTGAATAGCGAGGTAAACACGCAATGCTGCAGAGTTGCCAGTGGGCCGCTATTTTTAAATTCAGAATTCTTTATTGGCACCACTTTTTTGAAATGGTGAAATTTGCCTTATTTAATAACATATTAATTAAGGCGAAAACAAGGGGAATTTCACCATTTCAGAAAAGTTGTCCAAGAAATCTAAATTAAGAAAAGAAGACCACTGCAATGCTGCCAAATTACCTGTTTTTTGATTCAAAATACTTACCAGAATTTATTAAATGTAACTTTTGTTGAATGATATCACGGAAGGCTTATCATTAAATAAGACGAAAATTTATGCACAGAAATGCAGATAGGATAGTAGGAATACTGAATGAAAAATGGGATAAGTGTTCAAAACTGTGACAAGGGTCAACTAATTTTAGGAAACCATGGACGTTAGCAGTCATTAATATTTTCGAATAGTACTATTCCCCTTATTTATAACATAAATTCCGCTTGAAGTATTGGGTGGTTTACTATTAAAAAATAATTGTATTCTGCGAGTAGAGTGGCCAAATTGTTTTATCTTTATTCAGAAATTTTTACCGTAAATTACGAAAGAAGAATTCTCATGACTTATAAGGGTTACAATTTGCAGCCGAAATAGTGCTATTTGCTAAACCCGTCAGAACGCACCTGTGCCGGGAAGTGTAAGGCCCTTTTTTAAAAAATTCAGATTATTGAAAATGAATTTGTAATTATTCTTATATTTCATTAAACGTCGTATCATAAAATTCTAGAACAATAAATAAATTACATAAAATTTTTAGGCATGAAATTTGAAAACCGTCAAAGTGACGGTATTGGTAGTTCTAGTGTTAATCACTGAAAAAATATTTGAAATTTTGAGATTAAATAAAACAATTACTTATTTGAAAGAAATCTCAAATTTAAATACTAAATAAAAAGTTTCCATTCTTAAACTGTGGTGTCACAATCACTGGAATATATAAAGATTAGACTCATCTTCGTGATCGAATATTATTTTATTACAAAGCATCCACTGTTCCGTTTTTGAATACCAGTATTGATAATGCTACATTTTAATGTTTGGTTTTTATAACAACTTCAAAGAATATTTTTTTCTAGGTTAATATTTGCAAATTTGTAAAAATCTAAGAAAAGGATTTTTTTTTCGAACGGTATGGTATTAAAAAAAGAACCAAGTCGCTTTCCTGTAAGCAGATTGTACGAACACGTCAAGTATTCTTACAAGGTTCTAGAATGCATTTATAATTTAACAAGTTTTTTCGCGGATAATAATTCTTTATATGGATTTTTAACCCTTAAATGCGCGATTTTTTTTTGTTTCGAAGAAATTATGTATGGTAGCCTGAAAGGTTTATTACACGGGAAAATATTGAAAAAAATCAGAGATACATTTTTCATATAATACGTCAATCTTTTTTACTGTTGCACATCTGCAATATAAGTAAAAACTACTGTCGTGTGGCTGTTTTACGCGAAAATAGTGCAAATTAGTAAATATTTTAATACGTATGTCTCCAAATACCTTATTTTATATAATTATTTATTTTATAAAGCTTAACCTTTAACCCTTTTATTCCCATGTTAGAATACATTCTAGAAATTACGTTGTTTAGAGAATCTGACTTTACACCTAAAACTTACAATGGTTAATTTCGCTTTATTTAAATACGGAAAATCTGTTATTATTTAAAGCAAGTATTGCTATTGTAATTTTTTGGTGTTAGATAGGTATATACGAATAAAAGAATCTATTAAATTCAAAACACTCTTGTTTGTATATATGCAAAGCTGCGCACTAAAGTGTTAAATAACAAGGAGTATTTAATAGCTTTAATTAATTAAACACCCGAAAATATTTATAGAGTATTTAAATTTGGCTTGAACTGGAATCTTTAATAGTACACTTCCGTTAAAGCAAGAACGAAAAATGAAGCTGTTTTCAAGATAGCAGCTTCGTAATAATGTTCTGTCTAATTTAAGTTTTCAGCCCGTTACCTTTGAAGTTAGTCCTACTCGCTTGCTCAAAAACGGCGGCTGTCGAAGGAGGGTTTTTTAAAGTATTTTTAAGGTTCCATGAATAATGAGGAAGCTTTCTTTGGCATTTGTAATCTTTGAAAAATGAGTCGAAGATATGTTTAGAAAATGCTGGAATTTAAATTCAAGGGACAGTACGAACTCTGAAAAAAAAAAGCCGTTTACGATAGCAGCCATTTTTGTGTCAGCGCGTTGGCTGACATGATAGGTGATTTCATTATTTTACATGTTCTTGATATGTGATTTTTAATAACCTGAATTTTTAATAGCTATATTTTATTAAAAACCGGAAAATATTTATAGAAGATTTAAACTATACTATGATTTAGCTATGGTATTTTCACACAAGCTCTGGTTCTGATTGCTTTTTCGCTCTGACTTTACATGGATGTCGTTGACTGATGGCTGCAAAAGATGGGGCTGGCGGCTCCTCTAAGCAAAGCGATATAAGTAAGCGAACAAACTTAATGCTGGAATCAGGCGTAAATTAACACAGTTGCGCCACCTTGTGGACGGAGTGATAATTCACATACGCGGGCTTTTAGTGTGGCGCGTATTTTCTAAATATTCAGTAACTCATGGAAACGAATTTTGTTTGCCTTATTTACTGCAAAATAATGGCGTAGCGAGAGGGGTATCCAGACGTACTTGACACCACGAAATTTTCTTCGCCTTATCAGAAGCACTTCAGTTATTAATCAAGGTGAAAAAAAACTTTATAATTTTAGTGGTGTCAGTAAAAAAACAGTTAGGTATCTACCTGTAGTTCATACTCCATCCGCTACGTGGCGCATGACCTTGATTGATGTGACCTCTCTTTTAATCTTGCGGTTACTTCTCCCGTTTAAGATAGGACGCTTACTTATATCGCTTTGCCTCTAAGCGCCCGAGTAATGGTATGGGTCGTTCTCCTTCCGTTTCCTCTGTTGCTTCCACTAACTCCCATAGGAGCTTTATTAATAGAGAAACTATCACTAATATTGGCTTAAGTAATGTTCTTAAAGCTCTTAATTCAAATATCTCTACTAAAAGTAATGTAACTAGTGACCAAAAGGACATTGAGGAGGTCTTTAACCCCGTTAACCCTAAATCCAAAAAACGTAAAAGTAAAAAAAAACGAATAGAGTTGCTGATAAGCCTGAAAAAACCCGTAAAATCACCCCTGAAAATGTTAACGACGACGTCGGATTCCAATCTGATAATGACTCAGATATCGCTACCTCTAGCGAACATGAAGAAAATGTTCCTGAAACTCCAAAGAAAAAACCTAAGCCTATTATGGTGACTGAAGTCCCTAATATTATTCAATTTCTCAATGAACTATCCTCCATGGACAAATTCAAATTTAACGCCAAGCTTGCTGGTGAATTCATTAGAATTTCACCTGATACCATCCGTGACAAGCTTATACTGGATGAGCATTTCAAACAAAATAATATTCAACATTATTTTATAATACCAGACAGGGAAATTCCCCTTAAAGCTGTTATTCGTGGACTTCCTACAAATATTGAAATTGAAACTGTGAGAGAAACCCTCGCCTGTCGAGGATTTACCATCACTAAATTTTCGCAAATGAAAAGTAAAAGAGACGGGAAACCCCTCCCTCTCTACTTGATTGAACTTCCTAAAAATCCCACTAGCTTTGAAATTTTCAAAGTACACTCTGTGTACAATCTTAGAGTTGAAATCGAACGATTTCGACCGGCTAAAAAAGCCACACAATGTTACAAATGTCAAAAGTTTTTTCATATAAGTGACAATTGCCATATTAACCCTCCGTCTACCAGACGGGTCCATTGGACCCGACAGGTACATACAAAATATTCATTCAAACCAGAAATTTCTTTAAAATAAACTAAGTATATAAACCAGACAAAAATAAGGTAAATAAATAAGTTAAATAGTTTTAAATAAAAATTCTGGTGTAGAACGTTTTATTAAAACTTGAATAAAATTCCCGGTAGATCTAGGGTTAATAATCCTAAATGCGTAGGGTGCGGAGGCCTGCACCTCACTACAAACTGTAAAAATAAAAAACCTAAGGACACTGATGTTCCTAAACCACCACCGAAATCTGCTAACTGCTCGCTAGAGCACCCTTCATCTTATAAGGGTTGCTCGTTATTTCCAACGAAACCCCAATTTCAAAAAAACATATGCCAATGTAACTGCTAACGCAAAACATCCTATTTCTGCAAACGAAGGGAAAAGAAAAAAGAAAAAAACCAACGATTCTACTGCTTCTAAGACAAACTCACTTTTCGTCCAATCAAATTCTTACAATATTACGTCACCACCACCTCAGCAACTCTACGAGTTACACAAATTATCTGGTGCTATCCCTGCGATAGCTGAGATCGTTAGTAAAATTAACCCTCCGTCTACCGGACGGGTCCATTGGACCCAACAGGTACATACAAAATATTCATTCAAACCAGAAATTTCTTTAAAATAAACTAAGTATATAAACCAGACAATGGAACAATGGAACAATAGAGCAGGTGTATGGATTCCCTAGTTGCGTGGCAACTTTACATCCAGGCTAAGAATAGTACGTTTTAAAATGCAATGGGAGCCATAGAAAAAAGAGTGTTTAAACGCGGCTAGTAGCCACGAAGAAATAGAGAGAAAACTAAAAAGGATAGACAATTTTTAAAGAAAAAAATTGTTAGTATAACTAGTAGGAAAAAAAAAAAAAAAGAAAAGAAAAAGTTCCATATGATCCAAAAATGTCCAGGACAGGCGAAAAAGCTACCAAAGGAAGCCCCGTATAAAAAAAAAAGACTCAATTCAGAGACCATACATAAGTTTAACACAATTATAAACAGAAAAGATACAAAAGTTTATAACAAAATGAAGTATATACATATTTACAGAAAAAAGAGAGATTAAAGTTTATATGAAAGTGCACAAAAGATAGGAAAATACTATAGTAGAAAACAACATTGAGGAGAGTTCAGACTAACAGGACTTAAAAAAGCACAAAATATATAGGGGAACAAGGGGAAAGAAGGACGGCGCCCGTCCAGTCTGGTAACTCGATGAAAAAAGGTTATATGAGGAGACCAAGATAGTGTAATTAAAGCACATAAGGTAAAGCTGATAAAGAACTTGAAAAACATAAGAAAAACAGCTTAATTTTTTTTTTCCTTTCCTTTTTTTTTTTTTTTTTTTTTTTTTTTTTTTTGAGCACATAAAAGACAGAAAGACAGGGAAAAAAGGAAATAGTTTAGCAGGGAATGAAGTTATTCTTCATTTAAGTTGAGAAGGGTAGCAAGTTTATCGAATTCATTGATTATCACCATTACTTTTTGCATAGGGTTATCAATTTTTTTGGTTTGAGTTGAAATGTTTTTGATGCAGCTTAAGAATTTTGTAAATTGAAAAACTTCCTTTATTTCATTGAAGGTGTTAAGTATATCTTTAATATCATTAGAGTAATTTACTGGAATTTTCAAATTTTGAGTATTATTAGTATTTTCAGTAGTAGGAGAGGCAAGGGTATTTGAGGTATCATTAACATTAATATCGGAATTTATCATGTTATTACTAGTTGAGGGATCATTAGTCGAAGTTTTTTTGGTGTAGTTATAATCTTTAAAGATTTCGGCAAGAATATTTGTTTCCGAGGAGAGATTGCTGACGCTATTACGTGTAGTTTTTCTGTTATGTTTATTTTCAAGTCTGTACGGGTTTTTAGGGCACCCGCGGAAATTCGCAGGATGTCCAAGGCCACAATTAGCGCATGTGGGTTTAATTCTACCTTTGTGCACACAATCAGTGCTTAAGTGTAATTCCCCACATTTGACACATTTGGCGTCAAAGCCGCACACCTCTGAGGCATGTCCATACCCTTGACACCGATAGCATTGTTTAACTTTAAATTTTGAAGTAAAGGCTTCAATTTTAACAGAAATATAGTGGATCACGTTAATTTTGTAGATTTCCTCAAAGTTTTTACGTGGTATAACATTTACCATATAGATTGGCATAGGATGCCCGGTCTTTCTATTTTTAAGCATGGCAGCCCTAGTGACTGCAAATCCATGCTCGCGAAGGCTTTCTTCTATAAGTTTAACATCTGTATAACAGGGGAGGCCCCTAATGCATATTTTCTTCGGTCTTAACTCTCGGGGGTCAAGAGTAGTATATTTTATCTTATTTTGATTTAGCCATCGCTGTGTTAATTTAAAGTCATTGTCCGAAGCACATTGAACTACTAAGCGTTCCTTTTTAAGAGCTATTTTTGGTTTTTCAGAATTTATCTCGGTAATTTGTTGAGCTAGCGTCGTCCAATTTTGGTCGATTTCGATATAGAAGGGATTAGTAGGTTTTTTAGAGTTACCAGGTTCCTGGACGGAGCTACCATCAGAATTGGATTGCTCCATGTCAGCATTATCGCTTAGATTAACTTCATTTGCGATATTTTTGAATTTATTAGCAAGAGGGATAGTAGAACTTTCCTCTGTCAAGGGACGCTTAATCCCCTTTTTGACTGCGTTGAATAATTCATTTTTAAGGTTAGTTTCATTAATGATTATGTTAGGTGTTTTCTTATACTGAATAGAACAGAAAAAGCCAAAAATAGCAGAGTCTAACAAATTATTTACAGTTGGCTCCCTTAGCAAAGAAAAAGCTTCAAAACATGTTCTTCTTACCTCCTCGTGATCAGAAGGCGAAGTAGCGTAACCATCTTTAGTTTTCAAGTCTAAAATATATCTGTCCACGAAGGTGTAAAAATCAGCCAGTATTTTCTTAGAATGGTCCTCGAAGTTGGACGAAATATTATCAAATTGTTCCTTAAAGTTGCTGACTAACGTTCCATTTGCGATGTTTTCAATAACATCCGCCATATAACTCGTATCCTTAATAGATGCCATGATACAGTTCAAATAGAGATGAAATTATTCTAACGAACCGTCCCACCTGCCATTCACACTGCGAAAAATATAACTTGCGAAAAAAAAAATGACTGATATGAAAACCAGACAAAAATAAGGTAAATAAATAAGTTAAATAGTTTTAAATAAAAATTCTGGTGTAGAACGTTTTATTAAAACTTGAATAAAATTCCCGGTAGATCTAGGGTTAAAGAAGAACTTAATGTCAGTTCTTTCTCGGAAATTCCACAAAAACTCAACAATGTCCTCAAAAATATAGAAAGTAAAGGAGATTCTCTCTCTAAATTACTTACCTTGTCTGAAATGTTGCCAAATTCCACTGAAAATCCTAGTAGCGAGTCGTAAGTTTTCGGCTCCTACCCTTTATTCTAAATTTCTTTATTATTTACTTGTTATTTTAAATGTATGGTCACGTTAAGTGTATTTTTTTGTACAGGTTTAGGCTTTGCTTCTAGTTACGACTGTTTTGAACGTGTGAACCCTTCATTTTTCATCTATTCTTACACTTTCCAACATTTTTTTCTCTTCTGCGTGCTTCACTTGTTGGAGCCGCGCCCTCCTACTTTCCTGGTTTTCGGATTGGCTGTCAGTTCAGCCACTTACGTAAATAGACTTTCTCGTTCATCCTCTCCTCTTTTCGTCTCTGGTTCTCGGCAGTAATGCTGCGAATCTTTGACTATCTCTCATATAGTGGCTTTTGCCGCGCTTAGAGTAACAATTCATGTTTTTCTTTGGATGTGCCCATACTATTTACCCATATACAGGGCGTGGATTTCATTCTCAAATAGGTAGCCCCTGGAACCGCTACGCTGTTCACTGTTCGCTGGTATTTTCGGTGGTAAAATCCTCATTAAAACCTGATCAAGAAATAAAGCTGTTTTCAAAATGTTAGTTTCATGACAAGAATGCCATAAAATCTGTTGTCTAGTATTTTTCATTTTTACCGCGGCACTATGAAAAGTAGGCCTACTCAATTCCGCAAAAATTATGGCTGTTATGTGAGGATTTTTTAATGTCTGTAATAGTAGTCTGTAATAGTCTGTAATTGTAATGTCTGTCCCTGAAGTTAAACATCAGTACCTTCTAAAAGTTTCTTTTGACATTTTCCATCTCTGAAGAAAAAAAGGCGGAATATATATTTAGAATTATTGGTATTCAAATTCAAGGGACAGTACATACTCTGAAAAAAAAATCTGTTTACGATAGCATGCATTTTTGTGTCAGCGTGTAGGCTTAATATTCAGGGTGCGGTGCTTCACTCTCACTGACGTCTACGCAGAGCTTGATTACCAACGGGGCACATTTACACCAAAAAATTTTTACAGAAATGTTCGCCTTATCTAAACACGTTATCCGTGTAAAATTTCTGCCATGAGTGAGACAAAATTTTCTGTTTCTTTTTACTGGTGAGAATTTGCCCCGTTGGTAATCAGGCACTGCGTCTACGATAGAGGAAAGAATAAAAACCTGGAGAAAATGTAAACATAATTAAATAATAAAGCTTTGTATAAACCACCATAAAAATATAAAAACACACAGCGCGCGTTTCGAGATTAAAAATGGACCGCCCCTCATCAGGTATTGAAAACACGTGTCCGTTAGGGCGCAAGGTCACAAATGTGTCACATCACATTTCTCTTGCAGACATGAGTTTACAGTAGCTGATGACGGGCTATTAATTTTCTATCCGGAAACGCGTCCGGTGTTTTTTTTTTTATCGTGGTTTATGCAAAACTTTATTATTTAATTGTGCTTTGTTGCCAGTTTTTCGGTGCTGTTTCATCTAAAATGTAAACGTAACCAGTTATTACTATAACAAAATTACGATACGAAAATAATCCAGATAGCAATCGACTGGGAGTAGATATTTACTGGATTCATTTTCCTTCAACTGTTTAGGTACCTGTAATTGTATTTCTGAAAACTAAATTCCAGTTTGATGATTATGAAAAGTATGATAATGATAACAATTAATGATAATGATTAATTCATAACAGAACTTTCCAACGAAATTTCTAATTTTTTCAAACTTACGACTCGACAGTTTTGGAAATGTATCGAAAACGACTCCTTTTTATTTTTTATTTCTTCTATCTTTACAAGAAGAAAGTATTGGATTCGTGCAAATTTTCGATTTCCGTTTTTTGACGGATTTACACGTTTAAGGTTGAGAAATCCCGAAAATTATATTTATACAAAATATCTGTATGCAAATCTGTGACTCTGCCTGTCTGTCGGTATGTGACACATATTTTGTGTGAACTCTATCTCAAGAACTAATGCACGGAATTTAATAAAAATTTATATTCAATTAGCCCCTGAAATAAATGGGAGATTATTAGTTTTCGATATGAATCGCCCAATAGGTGCACTCCAATGCTGCATTTTCACGATTTCCGCAATAGCTCTATCTCAAGAACTGATGCACGGATTTTCATCAGGCTTCAGATTCAGTTAGTCCTTCATATGAGCTGGTGCTGATTACGTTTTTGTGTAAATGTCCCACCAGGTGGCGCTGCTATGCTGCATTATTCACGATTTCCGCAATAGCTCTATCTCAAGAAATAATGAGCTAATTTTCATTAGACTTCAGATACAGGTATACCTTGATAAATACTGGGGCTGTTTATGCTTTGGTGTAAATCGCCCAACAGGTGGCAGTGCTGTGTGGCATTTTTCACGATTTCCGCAATAGATCTATTCCAAGAACTAATACACGGATTTTAATCAAAATTCAGATTGAGATAGACGTTGACATAAGGTGTTGTTGATTAGACTTTGGTGTAAATCACCCAACAGGTGACACTGCTATGCTGCATTTTGCAGGATTTACACTATTTTAGCGATCTCAAGAACCAATTCAAGGAATTTCATATCTTTAGAACCCTCATGATAAGCACAGATTGCCATTTAATTTTGCACCGTGATAGCGAATTTTTAAATCTTAACATATATGAGATAGAAGAAAGTTTTGGGATTGGCACATCCGACTAGTTTTATAGATGAAATGCATTTATGCATTCTTAGTATATTCTGGCGATATCACGGAATGATGCGATGACTAAAAATATGTGAAACAGGCTATTTACTGGATCATTTCTTTTCAAGACTTTAGTTACGAGTAATTGTATGTCTATAATTATTAATTTGCCCAAAATATTCAAATTTGTTTATTTGAAAACAGTAAAGTGCTGTTGTGCAATTTTATTCAACAAGGGTATAAAAATAAAATTTTCTTTATAAATTCTGCTTTAAATGTTGATTAAAATTATTTGGGATAGAAAATATGCCACCACGAGGAGCGAATCAGCCTGTCGAAAACTGGAAAGCTGTAATCTACTAGTTATATATCTAGTAAATTTTTCTAATATGCTTTCTAAGATTTTTTTTTTCTCAGTGGATAATGCGATACAGTAATACTGGTTGAAAATAATATGCAGAGGTTTCTTAGCAGGATCGATCACTGGCAACTACCCTTCAAAAAGTAGATTATAGACATTCACGCTTATCGCCAAGTGAACTTGTAGGCAGATTTATGTTTCGATGTGTAATGATTAAAACTTAGGTGCAGTGAAATTTAAAACATTAAAACTTTAATGGCATGCGTTGACATTTTTGTAATTGTCTCTTAGTGTAGAGCAGTGTTACCAGTGGACTACTATTTTTAAATTCAGATTTCTCGATTGACACCACTTTTTTGAAATTGTAAAATTCGTCTTATTTAAAGGCATAATAATTAAGGCGAAACCAAGAGGACATTTATAATTTTAAAAATGTCGTGCCGATTAAGAAATCGGAATAAAAAAAAGTATCCCACAGGCAACACTGGTTTAGCGTTTTTCTATAGTGTTCGTACCAGTGCTGCCGCATCTGGCGGATTTTTTATTTAGAAATATTGAATTCAAATCAGAAAATTTTGAATATCAATTTTATTTTATTTTATTTATGGAATTATAATGAACCGTTAAAGCAAAAATAACTATTAAAACTTACTGGTTAGAATTTGGAATGCCTAGCTAAGATATCAGCTAAATGTGGCACCACTGGTTTGTACGTGTACTTATTTTTTCTATTGCAGTGTTTCCTAAAAAAAAGTTTCACCTTATTGAATTGCAAGATTATTCGATTACATAAGATAATGTTTTCTTTTAGGAAATAAGGGTATCCGAAATGCTCTACGTAAAACGATCACTGTAAAAACAAGAACAAAAGATCATGAGTACGGCATAGATTATGAAACACTTTCTAACATATTTAGAATACTACTTACACACGATTTATTAATACATGATTTCTGCTATTACCATGAATAGTCGTTAAAATATACGATTTTTTTGTGTAGCCTTGTATGTGATCTACACATATGTATGCATACTACATAGTATGGTAAACGTTAGCTCAGTTAAACACATAGCAAATTTGAAAATTTTCAGAGTAATTTTCGCCTATAAATAAATGTTGTTGGGAACTTTTGTACGACCATGCATATGATCTACACAATTTAATCACTCCAAGTAAGAATATAAAAAATAATTACATTTAAAAACACATATCACAAGTAAAAACGCACTTCCAGCAATTATTGTTCGTGGGCTTCAATATTTCCATTATTGCTCATTACATTCTATAGCTAAATTCTTTTGTGAGTCCCTGTACATGAACGATAAGTTCTATGCGCGCCATATTCTGTAGTAAGAACCCAATAGTACACCTCAGTAATGTATATCAATTACAACATGTTTAAAATACTGTAATAGTGATAAAATACAAGGCAAATGATTTTCGCCCATAGACAATAATGTAATGGAATTCGCTTGAGTGGCCCTGTAAATTAACCGATGATGTTACACACTTCAATTTCAATACCGTACTTGCTATAGTAAAACCCAATAACACATATTCATTTCATGGCAGTCGAACTATATTTACGCGAGTTAGAGAACGGAGAGATGGACAGATAGACGGACAGACAAACCAAATTCATAAACGGCTAGTTCCATGGGGTTTTGTAGTGTCAGTCAAACAGCTGAAAATCGCTATGATTGTTAGCCACCGTTATTTTTGAAAAGATTCCTTCTCCTTATTCAATTAATGAGATATCTTCGACAAAATAAGTTACATCTTTTCCGTTCTAAAATACTGGTAGCCAAAAATCGTAGCATGTGACCTTACACTACAAGTTCTCATGGAAAGAGCCAAAACATTTTCAACGATAATCGAAAATATTAAAACAAGTAATTTATTTTTTTTACCAGAAAAAAATTCTCCGAAAATATATAGGAATTAAATATTTCAATTATTAGGTTGCGTTGAGGGTTTTAACATTTCTAGTTCAAGAAAAGCAGTTGTTGATTAGTTCATCTACTGTCCAAACGATTGAGTAACTTGTCCTGAATCTGGAACCGCACGCAGCCAGATTTTATTTTAAATATCTTCTACAATTTATATATTGTAAATTTTGTCTTATATTTTCACTGAATGTCTGCCATTAAGTTGGAGAAAAACTACAACACAGAAATTCTGATAGGATGGTAAAAATATTGATAAAAAGGTACTAAATAGTCAATACTGTGCCAAGCGGCCGACTATTTTGTCTTCTGAACCAGTGGCTGACAATCACATCTATTTCCGAAAACTAAGTTTTACATAATTTTTTACTGAAAGTCCGATTTGATTGAGGTGATGATTACTATTCAGAAATGTTTGTATTCTGACAGGTTAGCCTCGATTTTTATTCCAAAATTCATTATCAATACTGATAATTTCGAAAGAAGAATTTTTATTATCTGCAATCACTAAACGTCTGTCTTTAAATAAATAAATATATACAATCCGGAATTTCAGAAAAAAAAAAAACGAAGCCGAAATTGGACAAAATGTCTCTTACCACGAACACATCAACATGAGCCTCATCAGTAAAAACGTTGTGCAGGACCCCCACTAGTACGTATTTCTGAAGGAAAAAAAGGTATTTTTTTAAGAAATAAGTTAGTGGTAGGTGTATGCGACAATTGCAACAAACGGCTTTCGAGTTAAGTTTCGAAGAAAATTATAAAGAAGATTTTTTGTTGAAAAAAATTGCGTTCAATAAACGGACAGAGTGGGCGTCCTGCGTTGTGGTGATCAAGGATAATTGTGGATTTGTAAGGTAAAGTGAATTATAAAATTAAAATAAGGTACTTAGATTCATACTTATTAAAATATTTATTCATTTGCAATATTTTAGTTATGACAGCTGTTTTTACTTGAATTGCAGATGTACAACATGAGGAAAGGTAGGCGTATTATACGAAAAATGGACATACAATACATATAATTAGGATTTTCTGAATAAAAACAAAGGCGAAATTGGACAAAATGTCTCTTAACAGGACAGCATCAGCATGAGCCTCAACAATAGTATAACGTTGTGAAGGGCTCACACTGGTATTTTTGAAAAAAAAGTATTTTTTAAAAATAAAACTTCGTGGTAGGTTTATGCAACAATTGCAACAAACGACTTTCGAGGTAAGCTTCGAAGAAAATTATAAAGAAGATTTTTCGTTGAAAAAACTGGTGTTCAAATTATGGACAGAATGTTCGTCCTGCGTTGCGGTGATCAAAGATAAATGTGGATGTGTAATTTAAAGTAAGTTATAAAATTAAAATAAAGTATTTAGATTCATACTTATTAAAATACAGTGTGGTTCAAATCAAAGTATCCCTGTTTGGGACGCTCTAGCGAGAGAAGCAGTGAATGTAGCGACTTCATATTTGGAGGATATACATATCAGACCATGGGAAACTGATTCGTGCAAAATTTTTTTTAGTTCAAACAAAGGTCGCTAGGGGAAAATTAGGCGCTGCGATCGGTTTGGAAAGTGTAATATGACCAAAGGTGTAAACATCTAGGTGCCAATAAGCCGATTCCCACCAATAAATTTTATTACAATTATTCGTTTAAATTTTATTAGTATATGCTCGGATTAATTTTGTTAGTTTTTCTTATTTAGCGAAGAATACTAAAAATTTAGTGGTGGGAATTTTTTTAAAAATGTTATTTAGACGACACCTTGTATTCTTTGCTTATTTGTTTCGCTACATTTTCCTTACCTTAAGCCGATCGCAGCGCCTCATTTTCCTGTAGCGGCCTTTGTTTGAACTATATATTTTTTTATTATTTATTTATTTTTTATTTATTTATTTATTTATTTTTTTTTTTTTTTTTGCACCATTCAGTTTCCCATGGTTGATATGTATATCGTCCAAATACGTATGAAGACGCTACATCCACTGCTTCTCTCATTAGAGCGTCCGAAACAGGGATACTTTAATTTGAACCACCCTGTACTTAGTAATTTGCAATATTTTAGTTAGGACAGTAGTTTTTACTTGTATTGCAGATGTGCAACATAAGAAAAGGTTGACGTATTATACGAAAAATATATCTCCGATTTTTTTCATTATTTTTCCTGTGCAAAAACCCTTTCTGAGAATCATATATAATTCTTCCGAAATAAAATAAAAAATAATTCATATAAGGGTTAAAACAAGTATTTTTTAATCCCTTGAGGCCCGGTGGGATATATTTTATCCACCTACGAATAATGAAGATTTTCACTGGGAAAATAGTATAAAATTTTACTTTTCTAACTTTGGTGGAAAAAAAATTCCTAAAATTGCTTTTCCTTATTTTGCAATAATTTTTTTTGCAGATTCTGGAGTAAATTCGACATTACAGAAATGCAATCACTTGCCCTCATGGGGTAAAGAAAAAAAATTAGGGGTAAGCACATTTGCCAACTTTTACGGTATTATCGTACCACTAAAATTTAATAGAAACTTTACCCTTATTTAATAATCAAAATATTCAGTTTGAATAAGGCAAAAATTTCCATTAAATTATAAGGGTATCAAAAAAGCGTAAAAGTTGGCAGCTATGGTGGTAGGTTTAAGCACCAAACGCCTTTCGAGGTAAGTTTCGAAGAAAAATATAAAGAAGATTTTTCTTTGAAAAAAAGTATGTTCAATAAGCGGACTGAGTGGGAGTCCTGCATTGTTATAAAAATGGATAAACGTCGATTAGTAAGCTTTACAAATTAAAAAAATCATTCATTCGTTCTACAGGTATACATATTTTGAAATTACTTTACGTTTTGTTTCCTACTAAGCGAGTTTATCTAATGAAACAAATCTACTGAAATGTTCCATGAATTTTATATTGCAATATGTTTTAATTGTTATTCGTCATTAGATTACTGTCTACACTCGGATGCAAAGCATTAATATTCTACAACATGATTTGACTTGTGTCTGTATACTAACACATTTACGCCTGTTTTTACGCCTCTTCGTGAAGTGACCTGTTACGGAGATTATTATTTTCTTGTGTACCACATCAAACTCAAGTGTAATGTGGTTTAATATATTACAGGACTACCACTGGTGACTATTTTTAAATTCTATCTCGCACTACTTTCAGAATATAAAAATATTTCTGATAGACTTTGACAACATGTTCAATACATTACAAAATTTATTTCTAAAAAAAAAAAAAATGTGCGAATAGAATACAATAGTAGCCACCAGTGGCGCTTCTGATTTTAGAACTTTGATCGCATGAATTGAAATTTTTGTAATTGTCCCTTAGGATAGGGAAAATGCCTCTAGACCTAGAGTTTAATTGCGTGTACTTATTTTGACCTACTACTATTTGTTAAATGAAACTTTCACCTAATACAATATCAAGATTCTGTGATTACGTAAGGCTAATTTTTGCTTTTGAGAAACATTGATATTTAAATATAAGCACCAGTACGAACCCTGTTCTCCATAAAAATATTTTTGCAAAAAATAAATGAAAAATAATTTCTCTTTTTTCACCAGAAAAAATAAATTGTAACAAACGTAAGGAATAAACTTTTTGCTTGGTAAACGTTGCGGGATTTATGATTATTTAAAATTCAAGTACTGAGCTGTCTAATATCTAGACGACTTCAGGAAATCCAGTGTAAAAATCGACTTGAATTCTGATTTAGAATCTGATACACGGAATAGCTATGTAAACACGAATGCTGTCATATTTGCTGTTTTTTTTATTGAAGACTAGGGGGCCCTGCCCCCGTTCAGGCACCGCAGACCCTAAACACATGCTAATTTTATCGGCTTAAAAAAATAACGAAAAATTGAATTGTATTTAAATATTTTAAAATATACTGGAACGAATGACTTTTAAATCAAGATTATGGAAATGAATTTACAAGTGATCATTTTTTTTTATTTACAAGAAGTCTTCCGCGCTTTTCGTAATGTCCAGTTCGTTTGTCATCATTTTCATCATTGTGTGACTATACTGTTATCTACTAGGGCAAGAGCGGTAACTGTCGCACGCTGCATACCACTATTTTTTTAAAAAGATAGCCGACTGCTTGAATCGCAGAGATTTGATGTTTAGATAAGGCAATGATTACTATAAAATTATAGTGGTATCAAGCGTGCAACAGCTGGCCACCCTTGTACTAGGGTATAAAGAAGGAACATTAAAAAAATCTCTGTGTAAAGTTTTATAATTTTAAACATATTACGCACGTCTACTACGCCAGTATTTTTGAAATATAATTTAAGTCTGTCTTTTTCTGTTGACATTTTTTGGAATGTCCTAGAGTAAATAACGTTTAAAATTTGATCAAATTGATCAATCAATAATTAGTCACATGATATGATTATGGTCAAATTTTTGTCTTTATGATAATGTTTACCACCCTATTCACCACATCTTTCAGTTTTTTCTTATTATTATTATTAGAAAATTCTTATTCTCTGGGCTGCGAAGTAATAAAAATAATCAAATGACTTGCACTCCCTTTATGTATCTATGCTTTTACACTAATTGTTACGCCATTTCGTCAAGTGAAGTGTATTCTAGTATTTTCTGCTGTAACCACATAAACTCAGGTGAAATATGCAGGGCTGCCACAGGGGACTATTTTTTAATTCTATTTCGCACCACTTTTTCAGAACTAAAACCTTTACATACACTTTGACAACATCTGCAAGGGATATGTATTATAAAATATTTTTTTTAATAGTGGTGTGAAGGTAATATAAAAATACTCGCCGGTGTTAGCCCTGAATGTGGTTTATACATTGTAACACATGAGTTGAATTTTTTTTCAATTTTCTAATATTAAAGCAACATTGTTCGTGCAGGTACTTATGACTGAATATCAGTCATTCATAACCCATTAACGATGACTATTATTTACACGTCTTTTAACCCTTTCAAGGCCGGTGGCTAGAGGGTCTAGCCACCTAATTTTAAATCCAAAACTGACTACTGGCACCAATAATATTTTAATAAAATGTTGCTTTTGTAATTAACCCCTTGGGGACGAGCGACACGTATACGTGCCGCATGAAGCGCTCAGAATCCGTGTTTTTCCTCACCAGTAAAATTTTACTGTAAAATTTGCGTTATTTAATCAGCGCATTTTATCGATTCAAGAAGACACAAATTTCTGATTTTAAAAAACGGTGACAAAAGATTAAAAATTTCGTAAAAGGCTCCCGTCCCCAAGGGGTTAAAGCGCAAAATAGCGTTTTGTTATTTAATAAGAAATTCGTTTGAATATTCTGGTGTCAGCCAATTATTTCATCATTTTACGAACAGAATTCCTCTGCCCCTGAAAGGGTTAATACTTAGATACCAGTTCACACCAATTTTTCCATGTAGTAATGATAAATCATTTAAGCTCTCAAAATTTGAGATTAAATAGTATGAAAATTTCCTTACTAAAATATGTTTTCAAATTTAAAGGTTTCGTACCGCTAAACGGTAAGTTTTCTGCCCAAAGGTTTTAATAGCCTACACTAGTCACTCAAAAAGACCCGGATGATAATGTTAATCCTATGGAGAAGTTATTTTCAAATATCTCGCTTAAATTTTGATATTTTCGATTTTTTTTAATTTTTTTTTTATTTATTTATTTTTTTTTTTTATTTTTTTTTAATTTTTTTTTTTTTTTGCATACGATAGCTGAGGATGATCTACAACTACATCTTTTCCAGGAGAAATATCAACATTTTTTATAACAAAATAAATCTACTTCAAACACGATTAATTTTGCCCTATTTAAGGAGAGATTTGATATAAGAAAATACTGGTATCGAAGAATTTCTTGGTCTGGAAATTCCAAGACCCGTACGAACCCCTCATAGTCAGTACTTATTTTTAAAATATGCTACAAAGAAAGAAAAGGACGTAACACAGGACATCCGTATTAATATAAACTATTATAAAGTAAAAAAACAGAGAGAGAGAAGGGTAACAATTAGTTATCTAAGAATTTTTGTAATTATTTCTAAATCGTCTAAAGCAGGGGCGGTCAACTGTGGCACGCTGACCACCATTAAAATTTTATAATAATCATCACCTTATCTCATCATCGAATCTCTAAGTTTCAAGAAGTCAGCTATTTCTTTAAAAAATTAGTGGTATGCGGCGTGCCACAGTTGGCCACCCCTGGTCTAAAAAAAAGTAGTACAAAAATATTACAAAGAACATATTTTAACATTTTGTTAAAGTATCTTATTTAAGCGCAAATATTTAACCGTACACTACCTGAATTTTTCTTTGCGAAGTATGATTTTTATATTCATGTTTAGTGTTATATATCTCCCACAAATTTCAAACAGTTTTTTTTTTTTTTTTTTTTTTTTTTTTCATATTTTAATAGCAGACTTCTGTGAATAACTAAGGCGATTTTTTTTTATTTAAACGTAATGTTTAGTGGAACTGAATTTTTGTATTATAAGTTTAATTTCAATTGATTCCTATATGCATCTCTGCGCAGTTTAAGGATATTTTTTTTTCTATTCGAGAACACATTGAGCAGAGCATTAATTACATAAGCCTGCGATGGTTGCATTTTTTAACTTTTCATAGTTTTTTTTAATGTATTTTTAGCACTAAATCGAAAAATGATCTTTATTTTTAGCCATCATGTCAGGACTTTTCGTAAATCATAAATTTTAAAGTTTAAAAATCAAAAATTGTAGAAAATTTGTTACTAGAAAATAGATGTAATGATTCTGTTTTTAAAGTTTTGACAATTGATTATTATATATTTTTCAGCGCTGAATCCTAAAATGGCTTTCATTTTTAACCATCACGTCAGGTTTTTTCTCAAATCGGGAATTCTTAATTACAGCTCAGCAGTTCATGGGTCTTACTTACCCCTGACTGGGAGGACACTGACACTGTGCAGATAGGTAGTATTCTACTTTAGAGAAGATTGGGAAACCACCTAACACGTAACTGGCCTTTTATGGAATTTTAGAAGTGATTCCATTAATGCAAAATTAAGGTGCTAATAATAAATTTAATAATAAAATACTACCACAAAAACGTTGAAATAAATCCGCCTGCTACCGCCGCTATTCTTGTGTCAGCGCTCAGGCCTAGAATTCAGGTCGTGGCGAATAACGCCTGAGAGTGAGACAAAAAATAATCATATAATACCTGTAGGCAGATTACCGCAGGTGAATTGGGTTCTGGTTGGATTACACATATGTTGGATTACACATATACATCGCTGTTTACTTGCCCATTACACTTTAATTCAGTGAATTGTAGGTCGTTAGATCATTTTAAAAAGTTTATGCTGTGATATACATTTTAAGATCCATTTTGTTTTTCTGGGTATATATATTTGTTGTTTATAATTTTAGCTTTGCTATTAAAGAAATTTAATATCATATATCAAATAAATGCCTTATTGTACAGTTTTAATTAAATAAAAAAAAAATCTTCGCATCTTTTAATCGTAAGAATATGCGACAAAAACGACTATGATCATTTAAAGTTTTTGCTAAATATATATTGAAACTACTGATAATGCTGTTGATATAAAAAAGTAGATGCAAATACTTGATTCAATTGATACCAGAAAAAAAAACTATCAAGGAAAATTTAAAGGTATAATTTTTAGGTTTCCATTGTGTATGCTTTTCTTAAGAATTTTTAAGATATAAGTTATCGGATTGTCCAACGACTGCATAAGAATTTTACACAAATCTGCTTTTGCATCTGTGATCACACATGTATACAAAGCAGTAACACTGCAATTAAAGTAAAAAGAAAAAATCGTGTTGCTTTGCGTATTATTTTAGTAACCTGATTCAAAACTTGAAGTAGGATTCGTAAACACTGGATTCTTAGCCATGTGATGTTCAAACAATGCTTAAATTTAACAGAAAAAGTATTGAGATTCAATTTTCTGCATTAGCAAAAGCCTTAATGTTACAATCCCCTCCAGATATTTTGCTAATTTATAATTAGTTTAGAACATTGGTACTTCTTCCTATAAATTAGCGAAATACTTTACCTCTATTTTCTCCCCCCCCCCCCTGCTCTTTAACAGCATTTACACTTGTAGGAACTCTTATGAGTTAGTTAATAAGCTTCGTAGTTTCGATGGTACTCAAAACAATAGTATGGTTTCATTTGACGTAAAATCCCAATTTCTAACGTACCGGTTCAAGGTGCTTTAAACTGTCTTAAAATGAGCCAACAAGACTTTCATTATGCATATTACGAAATTGATAAGCGTATACATCTTACTAGCATTTGTTTATCGCAAAACATACTCATTTTTAATGATATTTTTTATTGTATTACTGATGGTTTGTCCATGGGCTCCCCCACCAGCCCTATCCTCAGTGACATTTACATGCACTATTACGAATCAAACCTTTTCAAGGAATTATCCTTTCAATTTTACATCCGCTATGTCGACGCCTGCTTTGAATTATAAAACTCTGATGGTCTTAATCTTAATAATATTCTAGATACTATAAACGCTAAAGAGATGAACATATTCAGTTCACTTCCGAGCTCGAAAATAACAGTCGTTTGCCCTTTCTTGATATCATGGTTTTCCGCGGAAATAACTTGTTTCACACTACTGTTTACCGTTAACCATTCGCAGTATCTTCGCAGTCAAAAGTTGGCTGCCTTCAACGCTTATGTCCATTTGGCCTTAAATATTTGTTCTTCTGACAGTTTACTAAAGGCTGAATTAGATTACATTAAATCCATTGCCATTTATCGAGGTTTTGCAGTTGAAATCATAGATTCAATTCATTATAAACTAGTAAATCTGCAGATCAGTAGACTTAACGTCATCATTGCAAGTCATTGTTTTTTAACACTCATTGCGTAATATTCAACTTCCTACAAGTCGCTTTTTAAAGATTTCAAATTACATAAATATTTATAAGAATACAAAATACTTCGTAAAGTTTCAGAATTTAAAAGTGTTAAACAAGTGGTTATACATTTAAGTTCTGAAATTCTGATGAGCTACTTATTCTAGTAACTTTTTAAATCAAAAATTGCATTTCTTCAGGGGGACTCTGCCCCTCTCAACCTCCCGTAGTCTATTTAAATTTACATTCGTTATTTTTTGTTGATTGTGCGGATGGTTATAGTTTATCTTAGATTTTTTTTCTTTTTACGCTGTGATTTATAAGGATAAGCAAAAGTAATTTTTTTTTTTTATAAATTAATAAAATTAAAATTTAAAATAAAATCTTCATGTTAACCGCACGCAGACAATAAATCTTGAAGTGACCCCAAAAATGTAACCCTAAAATCCGCTACATTCGGCACAAACACAACGACGTGCTTAAAAAATAATAAAAAAATAAAAATAAATAAAATAATAATAATAATAATAATAATATTTTTAGTAATACAGTTTTTAATTCATAATACAATCAAATGCTACCTTAGAATTTTTAAATATAAGCAGATCATTTTCATTTTACAGAAAAAATGCACGGATGAAGTCAAAGAATTCGGTCCCTGTTCCACGTGTTTCTTTTGTTTGGGCCGAATGACGGCATTTAAATCTGAGCGATAACGCACATCATATTGCAAACTGTTTTTACGGTATACTGTATCTCTATCTATCTCTTTCCTCCGTGAATAATAGTTAATTGTATTTTACCAGAGATCTTTTTAATTCCAGTATATTTGTTTTCGATAAATGGCGTCTAATTCACCTGCTATGCGTACTTACTCAAAACTTTTCATCTTGTTATATTAAGAAATACTCGAGGGTTTTCTTTTTATTTCCAATATGCCGCCATATTAATTTTTCTATTCTTATTTTTTTTTTCATTTTCCTGTGTCACGTCAAAATATTTCAATTGAAAATTGTTTAAGGTAAAATATTATTCCGGGTTTTGATTTTCTTTGCAACAATTTTAGGAATATTGGTAAATGTTATGGGAAAATGTCACATTATTCTCTATAAAAATAATGACTTTTGTATTTTTAAGCAAAATATTTGAATAAAATAAATAAAATATTACCTATTTTTATTTTTGGGCTAAAATCCATTTATATGCAAAGATACAAATGCAATAATTCATCCATTTTGAGGTTGGCTTTACTCAAACATTATACACGCATTTATATGGGCTAATATTATTAGGACTAAATACGTTGCTAGGCAACAGATGAAAGAAAAGGGAAAAACATGAAATATGTATTTTGTCAAATTGATAAAACAAAATGCTTTTTATAATTGGAAAACATGAATAAAATTCCTCCAAAAATTATAAACCTAATTAAAAAAATCTCGCAAATGTATTGACAAAATTTCAAACTAATTGGAATAATTTAATAATCTTATTTAAAAATGTCAGCATCCAAAATTTACCATTTAAATCCATTTTTCATATGAGCCATTTCTTTCAACAAATGAAGATCTGAAAATCGTCTGACTTGCCATCGAAAAGCATTATAGAGGAAAATAAAATGTTCTATATTTCCCGAACGAATGAACCAAATTTAACCAAAAACTATACAGCTAAGTACGAGTACCTCATCAACATGCCCAGTTAATTTCAAGCCGATCGGATGCTTTTTGCTGCAGTTATCGCAGAACAGACAGACTAACAGAAACCAAAACTTTTCGTGTCTCCACATTTCGCCTTCACTGACGATTCGGCAACTAAGTAAACGTGCTCTACTCACTTCAGAGTTAATACTGTCGGCAATGAAAATTTAATTATACTTCCATATTTTCCGAAAATAAGCCATCAAATTTCTAAAATCTTGTTAAAATTTGACTTCAAGTTAGCTTAAACTCCTTTTAACAAAATTTAATTCATTCTGAAACATCAGATTGACAGTTTTTCACATTGGGGTATTTACAAGATATCTTGTGAATGCAATAAAATATACATTGTTCAAACGAAACGACCCTTTAACCCTTTCCGGCGCGGTGTTCTTAAAAAAAGGACAATTAATTTTAATTCCAAAACTGACTAACGGAACCAAGAATATTTAACTAAAATTTTCCTATTATAATGTAAATGAAAATAAGCAAGTTGGTATTTTCTAAAAAATTCGTTTATAAATTGCGGTGTCAGTCCATTATTTCACCAGTTTATAAACAGAATTACTCCGCGCCGGTAAGAGTTAATTCGTCCTCTTCCCTCCCCCCTATTTTCTCCTCTTTGTTCGAACTCTCCCGGAACATCTGGGCAATTTTGATTGGTCTCTCTGTGTGTACGTGAGACCAACTCCGTGGTTGTTTATCAAAAGTGAGTTTCATTTTGACATTGACGGTCGAAATGTGAGGTAGGCCTCTTTGGCTCTGTCTCCCCCCTCTTTTATTCCACAGTTTGAATTTAATTTTTAAGCACTGATGATGAAGTCTTAGATGCTTCAAAATAGCTATATGCGTTTTAAACTTACTTATATTTGCGTTTTTTAACGTTGGTTCTCTCTTTTTAAGACTAAATGCTATATAATATTAAATAAGATATTAAAACAATAAAATAAATATACAAAAAAAAATACAAGAATTTTCTTTTATCACTTTCTAAATGAACTACATTTATATGCTTAACAATCCAAATCCTTTGTGTGAATAGTCAAATATGCACTGTCTTTATAAATTAATAAAATTTAAATTTAAAATAAAATCTTCATGTTAACCACACGCAGACAATAAATCTTGAAGTGACCCCAAAAATGTAACCCTAAAATCCGCTACATTCAGCACAAACACAACGACGTGCTTAATGGGTCACAAGACTCTTAAATTTGGAAAAAATGAAAAAAAAGACCATTTTCAACATTTAATATCTAAAAATGTATTTGATTTTAAGACACAATTTTAATTGGAATAAAATATATAAGTATTTTCTTTCATTTCATGTATTTAAAAAATATATAAGATGCAGAATTAGCATTTACAGGGTGCCCCAAACAGTCAGACATTTGACGAGCAAAAAATCGGCATAACACCTTACGCGCACGATCACAAAATAAGTATTGCAACTAGAATGAAAATTTTGATGCCTACTTATACTTCAGATTATAATAATTAACCTGAACCTAAATAAATTTGTATTGAAAGCTTTTTTATATTTTTAATACAAAGTTGTATTTAGCTAATGCAAAATTAAGAAAATTTCAACAGTATAATCACCTAAAAAATTTTTGTTTTGAACAATAAAAAGGTAATTTTAGGTTCAGTTTATACAGACTAACATGAAACATGTGTTTTGAAAATTTTATGAAAAAATATTAATAAGTTTTTGAGATATCGTGCGCGTTATGCCCAAAAACGTCATTTGGAGAAAAATGGCTTCAAATTTTCCGAAACGACGCTTCAGCTATTGAACGTGTATAAATGTAAAAGCCATAATTTCAGTTCTAATAGAAATTTGAAGGAAACAATTATGTCAAAATGTTCAGAAAAGATAGGAGTTTAACATCTAAAAATATTAAAATTTCGAAAATTTTAAAGCTTTAAGAGTCCTGAGACCCCTTAAAAAAAAATAATAATAAAAATAATAATATTTAGTAATACAGTTTTTAATTCATAATACGATCAAATGCTACCTTAGAATTTTTAAATATAAGCAGATCATTTTCATTTTACAGAAAAAATGCACGGATGAAGTCAAAGAATTCGGTCCCTGTTCCACGTGTTTCTTTTGTTTGGGCCGAATGACGGCATTTAAATCTGAGCGATAACGCACATCATATTGCAAACTGTTTTTACGGTATACTGTATCTCTATCTATCTCTTTCCTCCGTGAATAATAGTTAATTGTATTTTACCCAAGATCTTTTTAATTCCAGTATATTTGTTTTCGATAAATGGCGTCTAATTCACCTGCTATGCGTACTTACTCAAAACTTTTCATCTTGTTATATTAAGAAATACTCGAGAGTTTTCTTTTTATTTCCAATATGCCGCCATATTAATTTTTCTATTCTTTTTTTTTTTTTTCATTTTTCTGTTTCACGTCAAAATATTTCAATTGAAAATTGTTTAAGAGAAAATATTATTCCGGGTTTTGATTTTCTTGGCAACAATTAAAGGAATATTGGTAAATGGTATGGAAAAATGTCACATTATTCTCTATAAAAATAATGAACTTTTGTATTTTAAAGCAAAATATTTGAATAAAATAAATAAAATATTACCTATTTTTATTTCTGGGCTAAAATCCATTTATATGCAAAGATACAAATGCAATAATTCATCCATTTTGAGGTTGGCTTTACTCAAAAATTATACACAAAATTATATGGACTAATATTATTAGGACTAAATACGTTGCTAGGCAACATATGAAAGAAAAGGGAAAAACATGAAATATGTATTTTGTCAAATTGATAAAACAAAATGCTTTATATAATTGGAAAACATGAATAAAATTCCTCCAAAAGTTATAAACCCAATTAAAAAAAATCTCGCAAATATATTGACAAATTTCAAACTAATTGGAATAATTTAATAATCTTATTTAAAAATTTCAGCATCCAAAATTTACCATTTAAATCCATTTTTCATATGAGCCATTTCTTTCAACAAATGAAGATCTGAAAATCGTCTGACTTGCCATCGAAAAGCATTATAGAGCAAAATAAAATGTTCTATATTTCCCGAACGAATGAACCAAATTTAACCAAAAACTATACAGCTAAGTACGAGTACCTCATCAACATGCCCAGTTAATTTCAAGCCGATCGGATGCTTTTTGCTGCAGTTATCGCGGAACAGACAGACAGACTAACAGACAGACTAACACAAACCAAAACTTTTCGTGTCTCCACAGCACGCCTTCCCTGACGATTCGGCAACTAAGTAAACGTACTCTACTCACTTCAGAGTTTATACTGCCGACAATGACAATTTAACTAGTAAATCTGCATATCAGGAGACTCAACGTCATCTTTGCAAGTCATTGTTTTTTAACACTCATTGCATAATATTCAACTTCCTACAAATCGCTTTTTAAAGTTTTCAAATTACATAAATATTTATGAGCATACAAGATATTTCGTAAAGTTTCAGAAATAAACTAGTAAATCTGCAGATCAGAAGCCTCAACGTCATCTTTGCAAGTCATTTTTTTAACACTCATTGCATAATATTCAACTTCCTACAAATCGCTTTTTAAAGTTTTCAAATTACATAAATATTTATGAGGATACAAGATACTTCGTAAAGTTTCAGAAATTAAAAGTGTTAAACAAGTGGTTGTACATTGATGTTCCGAAATTCTGATGAGCTACTTATACTGTTAACTTTTTAAATCAAAAATTGCATTTCTTCAGGGGGGCTCTGCCCCCCTGAACCCCCCGTAGTCTATTTAAATTTACATTCGTAAATTTTTATTGATTGTGCGGATGGTTATATTATATCTTAGATTTATTTACGCTGTGATTTATAAGGATAAGCATAAGTTTTTTTATAAATTAATAAAATTTAAATTTTAAATAAAATATTCATGTTAACCGTACGCAGACAATAAATCTTGAAGTGACGCCAAAAATGTAACCCTAAAATCCGCTACATTCGGCACAACACAACGACGTTCTTAAAAAAAAAGAAAAAAAAAAAGGATGAAGTCAAAGAATTTGGTCCCTGTTCCACGTGCTTGTTTTGTTTGGGCCGAATGAGGGCATTTAAATCTGAGCGATAACGCACATCGTATTCCAAACTGTTTTTACGGCATACTGCATCTCCATCTATCTCTTTCCTCCGTGAATAATAGTTAATTTTATTTTACCCAAGATCTTTTTATTCCAGCATCTTTGTTTTCGATAAATGACGTCTAATTCACCTGCTATGCGTACTTACTCAAAACTTTTCATCTTGTTATATTAAGAAATACTCGAGAGTTTTCTTTTTATTTCCAATACGCCGCCATATTAATTTTTCTATTCTTAATTTTATTTTTCATTTTCCTGTTTCACGACAAAACATTTCAATTGAAAATTGTTTAAAAGAAAATATTATTCCGGGTTTTGATTTTCTTGGCAACAATTAAAGAAATATTGGTAAATGTTATGGGAAAATGTTACGTTATTCTCTATGAAAATAATGAACTTTTGTATTTTTAAGCAAAATATTTCAATAAAATAAATAAAATAAAAGAAATATTGCCTATTTTTATTTCTGGGCTAAAATCCTTCTATATGCAAAGACACAAATGCATTAATTCATCTGTTTTGACGTTGGCTTTACTCAAGCATTATACACGCAATTATACTTAGGACCAAATACGTTGCTAGGCAACAGAGAAAGAAAAGGAAAAAATGAAATATGCATTATGTCAAATTGATAAAACAAAATCCTTTATATTATTGGAAAACATGCATAAAATTCCCCCCAATATTATAAACCTAATTAAAAAAATCTCGCAAATATATTGACATAATTTATTGGAATAATTTAATAATGTTATTTAAAAATTTCAGCATTAAAAATTTACCATTTAAATCCATTTTTCATATGAGCCGTTTCTTTCAACAAATGAAAATCTGAAAATCGTCTGACTTGCCATTGAAAAGCATTATAGAGCAAAATAAAATGTTCCATATTTCCCGAACGAATGAACCAAATTTAACCATAAATTATACAGCTAAGTCCGGGTACCTCATCAACATGCCCAGTGAATTTCAAGCCGATCGGATGCTTTTTGTGGCAGTTATCGCGGAACAGACAGACAGACTAACAGACAGACAGACTAACAGAAACCAAAACTTTTCTTGTCTCCACAGTAAGCCTTCACTGACGTTTCGGCAACTAGTAAATCTGCAGATCAGGAGCCTCAACGTCAGCTCTGCAAGTCACTGTTTTTAGACTCACTTTGGTAATATTCAGTTTCCTGCAAACCGCAATTTAAAGTTTTCAAATTATGTAATTATTTATAAGAATAAAAAATACGAAGTTTTCAGACATTAGAAGCATTAAATTAAAAACGTTATGGAAGGATATTTCGAAATTTTCATGAGCTGTTAATTCTGGTATATTTTTTAAATAATAAAGTAGATTTCTTCAGGGGGGCTCCGCCCCCCCTGAACCCCCCGTTGTCTTATTAATTTACATACGTAACTTTTTATTGATTGCGCCAATGGTTAACGCAAATCTTAGATTTCTTTTTACACTTCCGAGCCTTATATTCCAATGCTGGTAACACAGAAAATTATTTACATTGACGCAATTATATTAAACGTTTAGGTTTTATGAATGAAAATGTAATTTCCTTTAAAAATAAAATAATTTTCATTCATATTTTCTGAAATGAGGCGGCATTAAGAAGTAACACCCGTCAAAAAACCTTTTTTTCAGGCAATCTAGTTAATGCTTGGTTTTTAAGGATGAAAATATTTATTTTCCGATACAATGACGTCATTTTCGACAGCGATAATTTTGCGGTGCATAATTTTGATATTTACTATATATTTGCTCTTCAAAAGTTTTTTTTTTTCCTCATTGTAATTTTCAATTAAGAATTAACATTTCTGTTAGCTGTGTGCAGACGATAAACCATGAGATATTAGTAACATTTTTTTTTTTTAATAATAAGAATTAATATCATAACACAAGCCCCTTTTATTTCAATATTCGTATTCGTATTCGCGTATTTGTTTTATTTTTGATATATGAGATCAAATTCACCTTCTTTTCGTATTTTCACTTTATTTCTAATATGAAGGCGTATTCATGTCTATTTTTTATTTCATTTTCCTCTCGCACATAAAAATCTTTCAAATCAAAATTAACTGTTTAGGATAAATTTTTATTCCGGGATTGAATTTTCGTGGCAACGGCAAAAAAAAGAAAAATGATTGTTAAATTTCATAGCAAAATGTCGATTTATTCCTTATGAAAATAATGAACTTTTTAGTTTAAAAGAAAAATATTTGAACAAAATAAATAGAACATAGTCTTTCTTTATTTCTGTGGTAAGTTCCATCTATATATAAAGACACAAAGGCATTAATTCGTCCCTTTTGACTTTGATTTAACTTCAAACAATTACATATACTTTCACATTTACGATATTTTTAGATGTAGTTCGCTGCTAGGTAACAGTTAAAAGATAATAAAAACAATTAAATATGTGCTTAAAAAGAAAATTTATATTAAAAAAAATATTTTATATTATTGAAACACATATATAAAATCCCTCCATAAAAGTTATACACCGAATTTAAAAACTCTGACAAATGTATACACAAAATTTCAAACTACTATGAATAATGTATGGTTCTAATTAGGAAATTTCATCATCCTTAATTTAGCATTTAAATCCTTTAATCATATGAGCCATTTCTTTTCAACAAATAAAAATGGAAAAATCGTCTGAATTGCTATAGGAAAACATTAAGTCGCAAAATAAAATGTTCTATATATTACGAACGAATGAACCAAATTTAACCAAAAACTATACAGCTGAATCCGGGGAATTCACCAACATGCATCCTTAATTTTAAGATAATTGGATGCTTTTTACGGCAGTTATCGCGGAACAGACAGACAGACTAACAGACAGACAGACTAACGGAAACCAAAACATTTCGTGTCTCCACAGTAAGCCTTCACTGACGTTTCGGCAACTAGTAAATCTGCAGATCAGGAGCCTCAACGTCATCTTTGCAAGTCATTGTTTTTTAACACTCATTGCCTAATATTCAACTTCCTACAAATCGCTTTTTAAAGTTTTCAAATTACATAAATATTTGTGAGCATACAAGATACTTCGTAAAGTTTCAGAACTTAAAAGTGTTAAACAAGTGGTTGTACATTCACGTTCTGAAATTCTGATGAGCTACTTATTCTGGAAACTTTTTAAATCAAAAATTGCATTTCTCCAGGGGGCTCTGCCCCCCTGAACCCCCCGTAGTCTATTTAAATTTACATTCTTAAATTTTTATTGATTGTGCGGATGGTTATATTATATCTTAGATTTATTTACGCTGTGATTTATAAGGATAAGCATAAGTTTTTTTATAAATTAATAAAATTTAAATTTTAAATAAAATATTCATGTTAACCGTACGCAGACAATAAATCTTGAAGTGACGCCAAAAATGTAACCCTAAAATCCGCTACATTCGGCACAACACAACGACGTTCTTAAAAAAAAAGAAAAAAAAAAGGATGAAGTCAAAGAATTTGGTCCCTGTTCCACGTGCTTGTTTTGTTTGGGCCGAATGAGGGCATTTAAATCTGAGCGATAACGCACATCGTATTCCAAACTGTTTTTACGGCATACTGCATCTCCATCTATCTCTTTCCTCCGTGAATAATAGTTAATTTTATTTTACCCAAGATCTTTTTATTCCAGCATCTTTGTTTCCGATAAATGACGTCTAATTCACCTGCTATGCGTACTTACTCAAAACTTTGCATCTTGTTATATTAAGAAACACTCGAGAGTTTTCTTTTTATTTTTAATATGCCGCCATATTAATTTTTCTATTCTTAATTTTATTTTTCATTTTCTTGTTTCACGACAAAACATTTCAATTGAAAACTGTTTAAAAGAAAATATTATTCCGGGTTTTGATTTTCTTGGCAACAATTAAAGAAATATTGGTAAATATTATGGGAAAATGTTACATTATTCTCTATGAAAATAATGAACTTTTGTATTTTTAAGCAAAATATTTCAATAAAATAAATAAAATAAATGAAATATTATTTTTTTCCTATTTTTATTTCGGGGCTAAAATCCTTCTATATGCAAAGATACAAATGCATTAATTCATCTGTTTTGACGTTGGCTTTACTCAAGCATTATACACGCAATTATACTAATATTATTAGGACCAAATACGTTGCTAGGCAACAGAGAAAGAAAAGGAAAAAAAAATGAAATATGCACTATGTCAATTTGATAAAACAAAATCCTTTATATTATTGGAAAACATGCATAAAATTCCCCCCAATATTATAAACCTAATTAAAAAAATCTCGCAAATATATTGACATAATTTATTGGAATAATTTAATAATGTTATTTAAAAATTTCAGCATCAAAAATTTACCATTTAAATCCATTTTTCATATGAGCCATTTCTTTCAACAAATGAAAATCTGAAAATCGTCTGACTTGCCATTGAAAAGCATTATAGAGCAAAATAAAATGTTCCATATTTCCCGAACGAATGAACCAAATTTAACCAAAAACTATACAGCTAAGTCCGGGTACCTAATCAACATGCCCAGTGAATTTCAAGCCGATCGGATGCTTTTTGCGGCAGTTATCGCGGAACAGACAGACAGACTAACAAACAGACAGACTAACAGAAACCAAAACTTTTCGTGTGTCCACAGTAAGCCTTCACTGACGTTTCGGCAATTATACTTCCATATTTTCCGAAAATAAGCCATCAGATTTCTAAAATCTTGTTAAAATTTGACTTCAAGTTAGCTTAAACTCCTTTTAACAAAATTTAATTCAATCTGAAACATCAGATTGACAGTTTTTCACATTGGGGTATTTACAAGATATCTTGCGAATGCAATAAAATATACATTGGTCAAACGAAACGACCCTTTAACCCTTTCCGGCGCGGTGTTCTTAAAAAAAGGACACTTAATTTTAATTCCAAAACTGACAAACGGAACCAAGAATATTTAACTAAAATTTTCCTATTATAATGGAAATGAAAATAATCAAGTTGGTTTTTTCTAAAAAAATCGTTTATAAATTGCGGTGTCAGTCCATTATTTCATCAGTTTAAAAACAGAATTACTCCGCGCCGGTAAGGGTTAATTCGTCCTCTCCCACCCCCCCCCCCCCTATTGTCTCGTCATTGTTCGAACTCTCCCGGAACATCTGGGCAATTTTGATTGGTCTCTCTGTGTGTACGTGAGACCAACTCCGTGGTTGTTTATCAAAAGTGAGTTTCATTTTGACATTGATGGTCGAAATGTGAAGTAGGCCTCTTTGGCTCTGTCTCCCCCCTCTTTTATTCCACACTTTGAATTTAATTTTTAAGCACTGTTGACGAAGTCTTAGATGCTTCGAAATATCTATATGCGTTTTAAACTTACTTATATTTGCGTTTTTTAACGTTGTTTCTCTCTTTTTAAGACTAAATATTATATAATATTAAATAAGATATTAAAACAATAAAATAAATATACAAAAAAAAAAAATACAAGAATTTTCTTTTATCACTTTCTAAATGAACTACTTTTATATGCTTAACCATCCAAATCCTTTGTGTGAATAGTCAAATGTGCGCTGTATGTCGCGCGTTGTAATTTGTCGTCGAATTGTTGTAAATTTAACATGTCAAAAAATATTTCATGTTGTACTAACTATCTATAAAATATTTGCGTTTAAAACATTTTTATATTATATATTAAATAAAATTTTTGTTTAAAAATATGAGAAAATGTGATCATATTATAGAATAACAATAAACACAATAAGATTGTAAATGTTCTTGACTTTTTTTAATCAAAGAAAGATTATTTGAATTTGTATGATTAACCTCTTGAATGAAGTTTGTATATATTTCATTCCACATAATTTTAATCAAGATATATTTTAGAATTTTTTTTTTTTTTTACTTTTATAACTGTGGTAAAAAAAAGGCTACAAAACTGTATTACTATATTTTGAAATAAAATTCTTCAAAAATTCTTCACAAATTCTGGTGTGAATTCAACATTACAGAAACGCAATTACTTGCCTCTAAAAGGTTAAATGGAACAGTTACAAATTCTTATTGTGAATTACAATTAGGAATTCATGCAAATTCTTAATACTTAATACAAAATTCCCACTCTAAAACTGAGTATTACAACTCTGGAGCACATAAATAGTGTAGTACACACCTGCGTGATCGCAAATACTTCTATTACATGGCTCATACTAAGCCGGAATTTAAATGCTAGCATTTAACCCATATATGCCTGAATTTTTCTTTTCTCAAATTTCTTGGTATAATCACTTTAAAATGATGCAAAATGAACTGGAAAAATACTGAAAAAAATTACGCTAAAATACTTTTGTATTTATTTGATAAAATGTAAAAGTACTAAATATCCATATGTGGAAAATGCATAATTATATACATTGTCTAAATATACATAAATTAAGCTTTTCAATTGTATGTATATACTATAATTAGTATTTTTATGAACTATTAAAAAATATGTTTATTTCTTTAAGAGATTAATAACATTATAAGTATTATTAATAATAAATTAACGATAAACGTATTTGAGGCTAAAAAAAAGGTTTATTTCAAAATCATCTTAAAAAGGGCTTTACCATAGCTCACAACCTTTACGCTTTTTTGCTACCACTAAAATTTAATAGACATTTTTGTCTTGTCTAATCGTGAGATTTGGACGATTAAATAAGGCAACATTTACTATAAAATTTTAGTGGTAAGAGAAAAGCGTAAAAGTTGGCAGCTATGGCTTTACATAAATAAGTGTTACCTAACTAACTAATAGAAATAGGTATCTATTTGCGCCTAGCGTCCTATTTTTTGTACGCTACAAACATGCATAAAAAGTAGATTTGAACTTATAATTTCGAAATTAAAAAAAATATGTATTTCAAAGAAGTCTACAAGCTAAGATTATGACATATTTATTTGGATCCTTGATACAAAAAATACAAATAAACTGACTTTTTACTTTTCGCTATCTTGAAAAATGTAAAACTGATAAACACCGAAAAAAGGCATTCATTTAAGCAAATAAATAACAATCTTATGCTGTCACCTCTCCGTAATAGATAGAGACATTTATAGACAATAATTTCATACAATTTTCATGTTCTAAAGAAGAAGAAAATTATAAAAATTTGTTAAAATTCAAGGTCCCATAAATGGGATGCTAGTCATAGACACATTTTCATTGCTTAAATAAATTCCCACTCGCACCTCACCTAACATAATTTCATTTGCAGGGTTCGTAAGCTTAAGGGATTTTTCCGGGACAAATATCACTATTTGTTTATAGAAAAATAAATCTAGGTTAAACGCGCGAAATTTCGCCTTATTTGAGAAGATATTTTTTTATAAGAAAGTACAGGTACCGCAAAATTTCCCGGTCGTGAAATTTCAGGACAAGTACGACCCCTGCAGTTGTGCATGATATCTAAGATAAATTGAGTTAATATTTATTAATAAGTTGTGAATGAAAAATATTGGCTATGCCGTATTTCAAAGACATTTTTCACTTTCATTTCATATCTAAAATGTCTCGGTAGTGGGAAAGGGGAGCAGATAGACAGTCGAAGTTTGCATTAAAGTTAAAACTGCAGTAAAAGGAGTGATTAGCAACGCTGAGTTATAATAGTCATATTGTAAGATCATATATTACAAATATAAATACATATAAACTTATAATTATACATTTTAACTAGGTAACATTGAATACAGGGAGAAAAATATTGGCGTTCCATCCATCCCTATCAGTGTCCCATTCATCCCTGCTATAGGGATGTTTGGGGCAGAGAGTAATGTTTTTTAAATTTTATAATATTTTACTTTATAACAATAATCTAGACTATATATGGTGCATAGATGTAGTCAAATAGCTAATGTATGAAATGTGATATAAAATATTCATAATAACTAAAAAAAAAATATTAAAAATAAACATTTTTGTAAAAATGTCCCATTTATCCCCCACCTCCCCTATATGCATCCTCCTCTTTATTCAGAACTCCGTTATTTAACACTAGACCACCCGGACGGAGTCGATTCGACTCCGACCTTATGAATAAATGTCAACTGGAACCAGAAATTCTTTCATAAAATAAGTTAAATTTAAATCACGCAGATTTACGTTAAATAAATTAGTCAAACAGTTTAAAATAAAAATTCAGGTGTCAAATAGTTTTATGAAACTTGAGTAAAATTTCCGGGCTCTCAAATGTTAACCCCTTGAAGGGCGGTGATGCCGTCACGGCCACACATAATTTTAATCCCAAATTGCCACATTGACATCGAAATTTTATGATGAAAATGTTTTATTTTTTAAGTACGCAAAAATTTACTTTTACTTGTTTATAAATAAAATCTCTTGTTAATACTGGTGTAAATAAATTATTTAAACATTTTACGAATACAAGTACTTTGGCCCTGAAAGGGTTAAACAACTTACTTTGACGAGATCCTCCATCTTGTTTTAAAAATTTCTCGGTGAAATTTTGCTTCAAGAAATTTCTCTTATCTGTTCGTGTTTCATTTCCAAAGACTTGTTCTTTTGGAAGGGAAGTTATTAAAAAGGCACACGAATTTTCTAAAAATCTTTTAAATTAAATGTGCTTTTATTAAAAGTATGTCTTTGATTAAAGATTTCAGTAGTGAAAGGGTTAAAGTAATCAAAACTTATTTAAAGTGTTATAGACGGTCACTTGATTGGCTACCACTATTTCCAAACAATACTTTTCTGGTCAGATTTCTATTTCAAATGTTGTAGAAATGCATTGAAAAAAGTTTCAGTTGTGAAACCTGTATTTAACCCTCTCGCTGCGTAATTGTTTGATCAAAATAGCTTCAAAAAATGAGTTATTAAGAATTTTTATTCTTTTGTCATCGTTTTTCAAAAAAAAAAAAAAATATATATATATATATAATTTAATTGAGAAAATGCTCCGATTAAATTAGGCAAAATGTACAATACAAAAATAACTGGTGGGAATAATCAAAGAGGATTAATTAGACGGAAAAAGGCATCCCCGATGAAATCTCGGTTCCGCAGTGAGAGGGTTAAGAAGCAAAATGTAATTCTGTGCATTTATACGGTCACCGAATATACAAATAATAAAAGAATAGCAAACAACGGAAAATGACAGTTATTCACTTTCTAACACTGGTAACTATAGCAGTATGTAATTAATCAATTACTATTTTTTTAATACAAGAAAACTCTTCTTATTGAAAATAAATATGTACTACATTTTTAAAAATCTACACTGAATACCAAAACACGAGGCAAATGTCAACGTATGAAAATGACAAAACATCTTTTTATTATGATTATGATGACGGAATAACAATGACTTAAATTGCAGAATGTAATGCGTAACGATATATAGTAAAACCTCCCTAATGCGACCACGTTCCGTTCCAATAAAAATTGATCGCTCCAAGCGGTGGTCTCTTAATGGAGTTCATGTTTAAATCTAGATTTTAATTGTTGGGAAAAGCTACTGAAATTTATATTTCACATTAGGAAAAAATATGAAAATTTAAGTATCAAACAAAAGTAAATTACATAAGTTAATAACTGCAGACTTTCAAAAATGAATACATTGACGTCTGCTTTGATTTTACGGTTTTATCTTTTATAATTTTTATTTCCAAGTCCTTTCGAAATTCAGTAAATATAATGCAGTTTTTTTAAACGGGAAGAAATAATGACGATTTCGTTAATTTATCTATTTCTTTGGGAGTTTCCTGACAGAATAGGGCAGAGGAGGTTATTGACCGTCATTATTAATTAGTTATCAGAGTTAAATTCATTGGCTTAAAAGGCACAAAGGAGTTCAAACCATAAAAGTTACCGGAATAAAAAAAAAAAAAAAAAAAAAAAAAAAAAAAAAAAAAAAATCTAAACTTTATTTAGAAGTTTGATGAATAATACGCTTTCCGGAATTATTTTTTAATTAAAACCTTCTTCAAGCGATTAGGAAAAAACGGAATTTGTTTCATTTTCTTCAAAGAAATTGAACAGTCATGGAGTCCAACTAGGATGGTCTCTGAATGGAGGTAAAATTAGCATTGAACGTATTGGAATAGATATCGTTCCATGAAAAAACGGTCACTCAGGAGGTGGTCGTTTAACGGAAGTGGTCGAACAGGGAGGTTTTAATGTATTTTTCATAATACATAACGATTTTATCTCTAATAAGTTCAATTTTATTACTTTAATATCGATAATTTTCATAAATTGAATTTTGATCCGCTAGATTCGCAAAATCTTACACTGTGCGGCGGTGGCAGCGTTAGCAGGGTTCGAACGGCTACTTGAATTTCCAGACTAAGAAATTCTCCAGTACCAGTATTTTCTTATCTAAAATCTCTTCTTAAAAAAGGCGAAATTTCGCGCGTTTAAACTACACACATTAATCTATTAAAAAAATCTGAAAATTGTCCTTGAAAATAACGGTACCCGTACGAACCCTGGTAAGTTACTTTTTTTTAGAATAGAGACGAACAACTTTATTTACCTTGTAAACATTTTGTATATATGAGCGAATTGAGGCACCATTTTTATTTTAATATGTTATACATTCTTTCATACATTCTTTTATACATTCCAGAAACATGTATCAAAATCAAAATGGCACCTGCATTTGTTTTTTGTGGAGGAAAAATCCGTAAGTAAATAGATTTTTTTTTCGGAATTTTGTTACTAATAATGATATTTTTAATAATGTCTATAATCCTAAATCTTATAGAATATTCAATTAGATATTATAACATTAAAGAAAAAAAAAAAAAACTTCCGTTTTCATTTTCGAAAGAGGTCACTTTTATGTGCTTAACAATCCAAATCCTTTGTGTGAATAGTTAAATTTCAAAGTTCATTTTACAATGTAATTTGCCTTCAAAATATTGTAAGATAAAAATACTTCAGGTGATAATAATTATCTGTAAAATAATGCTTGCATTTAAAATATTTTTATGCTATGTATTAAATTAAATTATTGTTTTAAAAAATCTGAGAAAATGTGATTGTGCAGTTCTAAAGCAATATGTGGGCAAAAGTTCTAGTCTTAATTACTCATGGAAAAAATATTTTAAATTCTGTGATTAACCACTTGAATGACATTTGAATATATTTAACCTACTTTATTCCAATCAATATATGTAAGAGAGTTTTTTTTTTTTTTTTTTTTTTTTTTAGGAAATTTTTTCTTTTAAAACTATGATACGAATATGTTACAAAACGGTATTTCTTTATTATTAAATATATATATATATTAATTCTGTTGTGATTTCAGCATTACAAAAACATGATTATTTGCCATTTTAAGGGTCAAATGAAAAAAAAAAATATTACAAATTCTTAAATTAAAATACTAAATACAAAATGTCCACTCTCAAAGTGTGGTGTCACTGACATTAGAAAATATAAAGAATGGAAACACCTTCGGGATCGCAAATAATTCTGTTACAGATCTCCTACTGCTCTGGGTTTTGAGTAGCAGTATTTAGGAAGAAACATTTTCATGCTTGGTTTTTGAAACATATTTAACAAGTATTATCTTCTATGTAGATATTTGCAAAAATTGTAAAAAAAATATAAATAAGATTTTTATTTAGAAGGAAAAAAGGTTAAAAACCCCCCTCTGAATTGCTATTCTGTAAGCACCTTGTAGGAATATTTCAAATATTCTTATAAGATTCAAGATAACACATTTACAATTTCACAAGCTGTTTCATGGATAATTATTTGTTATGTGGGTTTTTAAATAAAAAGGAATTACTAACAACTTTAATTAAACTGAAATCCGTAAATATTTAAAGAATAATTCAACTGAACTATGATTTGCGAGCTTAAAACTGAGCAATTTTCTAAATTACCATTTGGTCAAGAAATGAAGCTGCTGTCCAGATGGCAGCTTCTTAATCAGAGGGTCAGTTTGAAATTTATCGCTTTCCGGCACGGGCAATTTTTGTTGTGAAATGATTGCCAGACACCGAAATTTTAAAACGACTTTTTTTAGAAATAAAAAACATGTTGCTTTAACTATTCATTGTAAAAGCAAAATTTTACTAAAATATTCTTGGTGCCGTTCGAAGTTTGAAATTAAAGTTAGGTATCTCGAGCCGGAAACACTGTGCCGGAAAGGGTTAATGCCCTCTATTTTCACGTTCGTTCATTGGATGGGAAGCCAACACACAGACGCAAAAATGAAAGGCTATCGTAGAAATGGAGTTATGAATAACAAGGAAGAGACATATAGTGTATTGTATATTAGTTGCGAGGGAAGTAACTGAGGAGGTTCTCACAAGATGGCGGTTGCTTTTTTCTAATCGGAGTAAGTGTTACTGATTACTGCCGGAAAAACTTCCACCAGTAAATATGAATAGCAAATTTCGTCTTATTTAAGCTTCTTATTCATGGAAAAGTTCTTTCATGTACAGGAAAATATTTCTATTTGTTTTTATTGGTGGCAGTTTGGCCAGATATTATATTTTTTTTTCCACTGACAGGAGGTTGTTTAGGTTGTCACAATGTAGCGGAAGCACTGGGCCTGACTACCGCAGAAATAAACTTCTACCAGTATAAATGAGTATCTGTTTTGTCCTTATTTAAGACTGAACCAAAGCGTTTAACTAACGAGAAAATTTCTATTTAAGATTACTTTTAGAAATTTACCCCGGCAGTAATCAAATCCTGCAAAAGCGGTTACAGTTGAAGCTTCACTATTTTAAGGAAGTGTCAGTTCCTTCTTATTTATAGTTTCATTGTCGTAGACGGGTTTTTTTCAGTGATTTTACAGTTCCCTGAATTTAATCACCAATGAGTTTTCTTTCACATTTGCAATCTCTAAAAAATAAGGCGGAAAGTAGCTCTAATATAAATTGAACTTAAAATATTTATAAACGGAGCTATTATTTACCTTGTCAAAAACTACGATTTCAGTGTGATTAAGAAATAAAGCTGTTTTCAAGATGGATGCTTAGTAATAAGAATGCTCTAAAATCTGTTGTTTAGTACTTTTCATTTCCGCCACCGAACCTTGAATATTAAGTCTAGTCGTTGACACAAAAATTGTGGCTGTCGTAAGGGACTTTTTCAGCGTTTTTACGTTCCACTGCATTTAAACAACAGAATTTTCTAAAATGTTTTTTTTTTTTTTTTTGTACATTTCAAATCTGAAATATAAGGAGGAAAATTCATTCAGTATTATTGATATTGCATTTGAATGAACAGTACAAACTTTGAAAAAAAAATCTGCTTTCGATAGCAGATTTTTGTGTCAGCGCGTAGCCTTAGTACTCAGGATGCGGTATTTTCACTCCCAATGACGTCAACGATTAAGGAAAAATTAAAAACTAACACATTTATTTATTTTTTATTAGGCTAGTTAATTGAACGCGAAGGTCTGAAGATAATGTAAACGCAACTCATTAATACTACAGCAAAATTATAATACTAATATCATCAAAACCGCAATGGATTGAGAATAGATATTTACTTAATCCCTTTCCCCTCAACTGTTTAGGTATGTGCATAGCTGCCAACTTGTACGGAATTTTCCTACCACTAAAATTTAACTGAAATTTCTGTATTCTTTAATCGTTCGGAAAACTCAGATTTCGACGATTGTTTTTGATAAAATTTTCTGTTATATTTTAGTGATGGGAAAAATCTGTACAAGTTGGCAGATATGTATGTGTAATTGAATTTCTGTAATGATTATGTCACACCAGAATTTTCCAATTAAATTTTAAAGTTGTTCAAAATTATGACTCTCTATATCGGGAAAAGTAATGAAAATATCTTATATATTTTTTTTTCGATAAAACATATTTATGTGTCTGTATAGTGTTGCCAGTGGGCTACTTTTTTTTAATTCAAATTTCCTGCTTCTCATCAGTTTTTGAAATAGTAAAATTCATCTTATTTAATGGCAGATTGGATAAGAAGAATTATACAATTTCAAAAACGTGGTGCAAGAAAAAATCTTAATAAAAAAATAGCCCTCCGGCAACACTGCGTCCGTAGTATATTCTGGTAATATCACGTAATTATCCGATGATTAAAAATATGGGAAACAGGCTATTTACTTGATGTTTCCTTCTCAAGTCTTTAGGTATGAGCAATTGTATTTCTGTAAGGATAATTCACACTAAAAGTTTAGTAACATTTTATTTGAAAATAGGAAATTGCAATTTTAAAGTTTTTGTTGCCAATGGTATAAAAATAAAATCTTGTTCGTTAATACTGGTATAAATATTGATTAAAATTAGGTGGGATAGAAAAGATACCAGCAATATACTCAATACTGCTGAACAATCTTAAATATTTTTTAAACTTTTGCGGGCAGTGTCCACAAAAAAGGATACATATTTTCAATTCCAAAACTGACAAACGGCACCAAGAATATTTAATTAAAATTTTCCTTTTATAATGTACGAGAAATTAAGCAAGTTTTTATTTTCTAATAAATTCGTTGGTAAATTCTGGTGTCAGTCGATCATTTTATCATTCTACAAACAGGCTTACTCCGTGCCGGAAAGGGTTAAAATTAGGAATCTGTTTTTTTGTAATATAAAAGTATAGCAAGTTTTTTTCAGTTACAAATGTTTGATGTGTTTCCCTTTTGTTACATGACATATGTCCAATCTGTAATCCAGTTCGTCCCAAACATTTTGTAGCATCACTCTGTCAATGGTTCTGAATTCTGCACAAATGCATTCTTTAAGTTCTGACACTGTCAAAGGCATTGTTTATTTACCACCAATGCCGAAAACAAAGTGTTCAGAATTTAAAGAACGCATTTGTGAAGCTTTCAGAACCACTCACAGAGTGATGATACAAAATGTTTGGAAGGAACTCGATTACAGATTGGACGTAAGCCGTGTAACAAAAGCGTCAGACATCGAACATTTGTAACTGAAAAAAACTTAGTATATTTTTCTTTAAATTCATGTATCATTTATTGTAATATGTTTCAATATTGTAACTCATTGTAATATGCTGCAGTAGTTTCGAAAAAATGTTTTTTTTTTTTTTTTTAAATCGGGTCCATCATTTGTAACAGCATTGTATATAGTTAATTCTACGGTATTTTAACATGTGTCATGCTGTTTTATTAGAGTTTCTGAAATTAATTAATTTTTTAAGAAATCATTATCCATCCCTAGATTTAAAAGGTTAGTTGGGACAACTGGTCCAGGATTTTACAATGTGACTCTGGAGCTTCTGACAATTCAGCTTCAAAAAGCTAATGTTCATTTGAATTAAAGAATGAACTTCTGTAAATGTCTTCAGTTATGTTCCCTCTATAAGACAGAATACTCAAAATTACATATTAATATTTAAAAATATAAAAATATGCATATTTCACCTTTCTTTCTCCATGAGTCCAGTTGCCCCATAAAAATGGGGCAAGTGAACCAGGAGGTTCTATGTTCCACATGCGTTTATTTTTTTTTCTTCATATGGGATATCAGGTTCTGTTTGAAAAAGTGTAAACAACTTGAAAAAAATTAAACCAGGCGGATCATGTATATTATATATCAACTAAAGAGCGTTCTAAAGGAAACCTTTGCTGTCAATGTGTCTAAAAAAAGCACTAAAAGTGAAAATATTAGATTTATTTCTACCAAAAACATAAAAATTAAGTAAGCACTTATGTACTTTAGTATAGGTAATAAGTATAAAAGTCACATGGGTACTTTAAGGAAAAAAACAGCAAGGTAAATCTATGAACAAACGGCTACGTAAGTACTTAAGTACTTTATCTGTATGGTATCGTACAATTTCAAGGTTTGACTACCTCGCTTTCAGGGTCAAGATATTTTTGCATTCGTAAAAAAGGTTGCAATAATTTAATGACACCTGTATTTACAAGAGAATATATTTGTAAACAAGTAAAAGTATATTTTAGCGTACTTGATAAAGGTGAAATTTTCATTATAAAATTACGATGCCAATGTGGCAATTAGGGATTAAAATTATGTGATGCCATAACGACATCACCGCCTCTCAAGGGGTCAAGAAATTTGGTTTGATACCACCCAAAATGCTTTTTTTTAAATTTTATTACCTAATTTTAATAAGGTATTCTATAATTTTCTTTATTGTGAGTAAGAAACAATGGAGAAATTTATTTCCGGTAGTAAAAAAAAAAAAAAAAAATATTTAAATCTATTGGGGTAACTGGATCCAGCATGGTCCAGTTACCCCGGATACATGTCCCAGTTATCCCATTCTTGAAAAACTTATGGGGTAACTGAACACCGGGCTTACATTTGAAACACGAAGTAAATATGTATGGCATAGCTGCCAACTTTTACGCTTTTCTCCTACCACTAAAATTTTATAATAATTAATGTCTTATTTAATCATCGAAATATCAGGATTAAACAAGGCGAAAATATCTATAATATTTTAGTGGTAGCACAAAAGCATAAAAGTTGGCAGCTATGGTATAGATACCTAATAATATTAACCCCTTCACGCTCGAATTAAATTACAGTTGAATAATCCAAATTGCTTAATGGGACCACTTTTATAAAAAAGAAATATTCACCTTATTGAATGACAGGAAAAACGATACTAAAATATTGCCAATTTCACTATTTTATAAAACTGGTGGGAATCAAACAATTTGAGTAAAAGACACAGCCCGTGAATATGACGGGAGCGAGAATTCAGGGGTTAATGTAGTTATATGCCTAATCTTAAAAAAAAAATTGTTTAATAAAATTACAGTATTTTAATAAAAAGCCGAAGAAGTTCAATGATATTGACGTTGTTTTTTAAAATAAAGAAACGTAAATTTTTGACAACCTATCACAGAAAAGTGCGAGTTATGTTTAGCTGACACACATTGTTTTAGGAAATAGAGATTAAGGTTCATTTTTCAGAAAAGCTAAAACTTATAAAACATCAAGAGTTTTTTATAAAATAGCCTATAGCCCAGTTACCTCGTCGGTCCAGTTACCCCAACTAACGATAGTACAAATGTGCAAAACGAGCATGCAAAAAATCCGTTTCAGAAAGATAAAATTGCAGAAAAAGTATGTTTTTAATTTTTTTCATTAAAAAATTAAACTTTTCGACTTTTATTACGAGAAACGCATTTTTTGTCATTTTCCTTTATAAAAGCATTTAATAATAATAAAAAAAGGTGTCGTAAAACAGTAAAAAAAATCGCAAGTGTTGCGCGTATTCTTAATTCATTATAGAGCTGTACAACATTATTTATGCCACTTTATTTTAAACCCAAACTGCTATGTTGAATCCATAACTCTTGTGTAAAATTTTTAGTACTTTATGAAATGTTTTTATTTATTTTCAAATCAATTTGTTTGTAATGGATAGATTCATGAATGGGTGTTTTCATGACAGACTCTGAACGTAGGGAGAGTCAAATAGATACCTGAATAGAAACTAAAATATAAATACAGTACCCGCCGCTTAGTAAAGTCACTGGTTAATAAAATCAGCTACTTCGGATCAAAATTGTGAGGACCGGAATCAAATCAATATAAATTTCTGTTAAAACTGCCGCCTAATAAAATCAGCATCGCAGGTTAATAGACACACACAAAAAAAAAAAAATCTTCAGCAGCAAAACCTAGTACATATGCGCAAGCAAACCAATCAGTTTAATCTTTATCGAAGAATTTTATTTTTACTTTCTTTGTTAGATTAGTAAACAAAATAAAGCAGAAAAATTACAGGCGATATCACAGAGCCACGCCCTTCACGTGTCCGAACAACCAATTTTTCCCCTCGGATTTTGTAGAAGATTAGTGTAGAAAGAAAAGGTTGATTAAAGAGGAATGTGATAAAGTGTAGATGTATGGGTGGGGAGGGATAAAGGAAGGCATTTTTTCAAATAGTATTAGTGCTATGGTAAGTTTCCAAAATTGTTGTTATAGTAACTACGTGGCATATTTTTTCTTTCTTTTTGTAATTTTTTAAAACAGAATTCAGTTCAGTTTGTTTAATTTGAAACGCCTAACGGCACAGCTGCCAACCTTTACGCTTTTTTTGCTACCACTAAAATTTAGAAGATGTTTTCAACTTGTTTAATCGTGAGATTTCGACCATTAAATACGGCAATATTTACAAGAAACATTTAGTGATAGGAAGAAAGCGTAAAAGTTGGTAGCTATGCCTAACAGGTAAGATGTTTAAACGAAAGGATTTAAGCTTGAAAGAAAAGAGAGAGATATCAAACAATTATGATCATTTTCCGAAATGTAGACAAAGGGAAGTGACATCAAAGCTTATTATTTCCCAATCTGCTTTATGCAGTTTGCTTAAGAACAGAGACAATATTAAATCTGAAATTGTAGCAAGCGGAAATTTGAACAGCAAACGGAAGCGAGAAAGAATACTAGAAGACGTCGAGGCAGAGCTTTTAGAATGGTTTTAAAATGTCAGATTACAAAATATTCCCATTTCTCGAGGAATTTTGAGTAAGAAAGCCAAACAGATCGCGCAAATGATGATTGCTGAAAACTGTAGTCCCACTGATGGCTGGTTATCACGATGGAAAGAACGAAACGATATCGTTTATTGCAAACTGTACGGCGAAAAGCAGGACTCGGATTTGGACGCAGCAGATGATTAGAAAGAGAACATTTCGCACGATTTTTTGAAAAACTATGATCCTACTTTAATCCTTAACACTGATGAAACAAGAGCTTTACCAGAGCACACTCCTATATTATAAACAGAGTCCAGTGAAGGATGGAAGATAATTAAACAACGTGTAAATATTCTTCTGACGTGCAACATGGCGGGACCATCAAGAAAAAACCTTTAGTGATTGGAGGAAGTCAGAAAACGCGCAGTTTTAAAGGAGTGAAGAGTTTTCCTGTGGATTACCGCAACAATAAGAAATCGTGGATGACATCTTCAATTTTCACTGGTTTTCTTGTGCAATGGGACAAAAAACTCACAGAAAATGTTGCCTTTGTTATGGATAATTTCACTGCACATCCTCCATATTTAACATTGCAGCATATAACAAGTTGGAAATTGCTCGTCAAACGTGGCAAATGAGGTGCGTTCGTACTATAACTAGTTTTATAATTATTTTTTGCACCCCATATTGTACTGAATGCATATTTTTTTGCGCTTCATAAGTGCATAGTCTGTAACATCATTAAAATGCACTTACAATAATTTTTTCCCCATTCCCCGTAATGTAACGGAAAACTTTTGACTGTCCCTGTAATTAAACTATACATTCGATTTTCATAAAATTTGAAATGGCTCGATAAAATTTTGCAGCAATTATATATTTAAAATTTCAGACCATTCGGAAGGCTGTAAAATCATTAAAATGCATTTGCAATAATTTTTTCCCATTGGCCATATTGTAACGGAAAATTTTGGATGTCCCTGTAATTAAACTATACATCCGATTTTCATAAAATTGGAAATGGCTCAACGAAATTTTGCAGCAATTATATATTAAAAATTTCAGACCATTCGGAAGGCTGTAAAATCATTAAAATGCATTTGCTATAATTTTTTCCCATTGGCCGTAATGTAACGGAAAACTTTTGGGTGTCCCTGTAATTAAAGTATACATCCGATTTTCATAAAATTTGAAATGGCTCGACAAAATTTTGCAGCAATTATATATTAAAAATTTCAGACCATTCGGAAGTCTGTAACACCTTTAAAATTCACTTGCAATAATTTTTCCCATTGGCCGTAATGTAAAGAAAAACTTTTGACTGTCCCTGTAATTAAACTATACATCCGATTTTCATAAGATTGGAAATGGCTCGACAAAATTTTGCAGCAATTATATATTAAAAATTTCAGACCATTCGGAAGTCTGTAACATCATTAAAATTCACTTGCAATAATTTTTCCCATTGGCCGTAATGTAAAGAAAAACTTTTGACTATCCCTGTAATTAAACTATACATCCGATTTTCATAAAATTGGAAATGGCTCGACAAAATTTTGCAGCAATTATATATTAAAAATTTCATATCATTCGGTCGGGTCGTTTTTGCTCTGTTATATGCGGACGGACAGACAGACGGACGGACAGACGGACGGACAGACAGACGGACTGAACGACGACTATAGGTGCTACGTATTTATATAATTACGAACGCACCTAAAAATAGTGTTTCTTCAACATAACACCATCAGTGTTATACAGCCACTTGATAAATAAATTATCAAAGCTTTTAAATGTTATTATAAAAAGGATAAAACAATAGAATATGGCGATATAACTGTTTATCGATATACATGGTTGCTATAGATTACAGAGTGCATAGCATATATCGTTATATCGTTCATTTACGTTGTATATATATATATATGTACATATATATATATATATATATATATATATATATATATGGATATATATATATATATATATATGTACATATATCGTTCATTTACAAAGATTCACAAAAGAATTTGGATTATGGACTGACTAAGTTCGAAAATTGCTTGAAGTGGGTTTTTCTTTCTGTTAAGCATTTTTGAACTAATCTAAATTTGAGTGCATTAGCGTACACATTCTAAAGATCGCATACAGATCAACGCGAAAGGCATCGTACACATTATTGGATTTGGACAGCACCCGCTGAAAAGAGTTCTGTACTAAGTTATGTGTTTTTTAAAGTTGCTCTATCAGTTGGTTATAATGTGCATAAATTAAATACAATTCCATAGTAGCTTCCATTTACAATGGTGGTCTTATACAGAGTGATTCAAAATAAACATAGCGATTACAAACGATTATAGCTATTTAATCGAAAAAAAACTTACCGATAAGAATTACACAGAATATAAAAAGAATTTCAATACTTTGTTTACATACTTTATAAATGATCTATGCGACTCCCCTTGGTCACACAGACAACATTTAAGCGGTAGTTCATTTCACGCCAACTCGCTATTTTGGCGACATTTTCGTCTCATTTGGAGGTGCTTGACTGTACCGCTGACAAAATCTTCTCTGCACTGTGATGAGAGAAGGACAATTATGAAATTCTAACACACAGAGTGCCTTCTGTGCAGGATCCGCCATTTCCACTTATGATACTGCCGTAATAAAACGGGTTTCTGACCGTTGCATAATCTCAACTCGAGCATCCTCGTTCTTAATATCCACTGCGCTTGCGCACAACTGATAAAATTTTGAGCTTCCTTCTACATTTTGTGTAAATTTTATCGATAACTCTTTATTTATTAGAGGGTTATAGCCGTTTGTAATCGCTATATTCTCTATGAATGGTACTGAATTTCTCTTGTGTTTCGAAACTAATTTATCTGAAACTGTGTAAGTAAATCCCATGTTGACTACGTCATTCAGTTCCATTCTAAATATGCTTTTCTCCCTTAAATATCACTACTTTCATTCCAATAACTGCATTGTTTTACGTAATAATTTAATTTTGAGGCATTTCCCCTATGTAAGCTAATGGAAAAAAATAATGTTAAACAAGGGAATATAGTATTTATGTTCAATTCTTTATAATAATATCCATGTAAATTTTTGCAGCATTGTTTTAGTTATTTAGTAAGATATCTTCTAATTTATACATAAGTCGAAACTCTAATGAGCGTTACAGTAAGTTAAAGTTTTCTTGCTTTTGTATTAGGAAGATCATATAAATTATTCAAAAACCTCACTGATACCTTATTGTAAATAACTCTTAGCCAATAGTACTATGAAATGTTTCTTTGCATATAATAATTCTTTATTTTTCGAATACTAATTGATAATGTACACTTCATATTATAAAAATATAGCTATTACAATATGGATATACAGTAACCGCCCCTTAATAAAATCATATTCGTTCTGAACCAAATTGTTTTCAATAAGGGGCTGCTTTTTATATCCGGCAAACATTCAAGAACCCAAAAATGCATGTGGTAGCCCGCAAACTTGGAAAGAAATTGCAAAATGTGACATCTAACGACATTAAAAAACAGGATTAATTATTTTTTGTTTAAAATTTGTTAACTGATCATTCAAAATTAATAACTACCCTACATATTAAATTAATAAGTACTTACTACATATAAAATTAATTTAATTACGCATTATTACTTACATTGTTAGGCTCATGAAAAACTGATGTATGGTAATTTGTTCGGACGTGAAAATAAAACTCTCAGTGTTTTTAGCAAGAGAGTTATACCGGATGTACAATTCCTATTCTGCACAGATTTTTAACAATTTAGTATTGGAATTCACACCGGAAAATTTTTAAAAGCAATTTTTTTTGTTATATTTTTGGAAAATCTATCACGTCATAAAACAATAATAACTATTTAAACTTATTGGTGAGAATCAGAATCCCTAAAAAAAATTCAGACAGATGCGGAATGCCACAGTGTTGGCGGATCTGGCTGGTTTTTTTATGTTGAGGGGGAAGGATTCCAAATTCTTACCAATAAGTTTGAATAGGTATTATTGTTTTATAAGATGATAGATATTCCACAAATAAAATAGAAGAAAATTGCTATTGAAAATTTTCCGGTGTGAATTCCAACACTAGTGAGAAGTCGGTCGATTAGTGATGATGTCACAACTCGTGTCCTCTGCCCTTGAGTATTTCGATGGCAACGGCTTTGCGCGCCTCCGCAGCTGTGGGTGGAGGATCTGGCTCTTCGTGTACGTCGAAATCTTCATCTTCACTAGCTGATCTGCTTGAAACTTGCAAAGACAAGAACTGCTCCACTATTTGTGTGTCAGATATTTCACTGGAGTTTGGGAGATTTTCGTCACTTTCATCATATTGAAGGAAATCCTTGACGAACTCTTCATTACCTTTAGAGTTTTCGGCAATTTCTTCTCACACTTCGGATTTAAATACGCAAGCCAACAAGCAACTTTTCATCGTGTCTTTAGTCACACTGTCCCAAGGCATTTTTATGTAATGCATTGCAACCAAGAGACTGACAGATTCGATGGGATATTGAGTCATCTAATCTAGACATGAATTCTTTTCTTTATTTATGCGATAAATATTATATAAATATATTCTTCATTATATGGCAAGTAAATTTAGACTTACCCCCTTTTCAGGAGACGTCTATAGTATTCCACTTTTATTGATCCACTAAGTTTTATTCGATTATTCAGCGGTTCCGGTAATTCACACTGTTTCCCTTTTTTATTTCAGAGGGATAATTTACCTAACGCCTAACCAAAAAAAATATGCGCCATGGAGGCGATCTATAAATACAATACCAAGGCAAGCCGTAACAATTAGTATTTCTTAAAAGAAAATTCCTCCTCACTGAACTGCAAGATATTACATAAAGCGAAATTTAAAATAAATTCCTTTCACACCAGAAAAAATTCCCTGTAAAATATGTATGTATTAAATTCTCCAACAGAAAAGCGTACGTACGAATATATTGAATTTGTTAAGTTCAAGAAAGTCGGTTGTTGTTCAGCTCCACGACTGTTTAAAAACAAAGCGATATAAGTAAACGTCCTGTTTTAAATGGGAGAAGTAACCACAAGGTTAAAAGCGAGGTCACATAAATCAAGGTCATGCGCCACGTAGCGGATGGAGTGTGAACTACAAGTAGATACCTAAGTGTTTTCTTACTGACACCACTAAAATTATAAAGTTTTTTTTTGTTATTGATTAATAACTGAAGTGCTTTTGATAAGGCGAAGAAAACTTCGTGGTGTCAAGTGCGTCGGGAATCCCTACGCTATTCTCGCTACGCCATTATTTTGCAAAAAGTGTGGCAAACAAAATTCATTTCCATGAGCGACTGAGGATTCAGAAAATACGCGCCACACTAAAAGCCCGCGTATGTGAATTATCACTCCATCCACAAGGTGGCGCAACTGTGTTAATTTACGCCTGATTCCAGCATTAAGTTTGTTCGCTTACTTATAACGCTTTGGTTTAAAAATCTCGTGTATAAAACTCTGAATCGGAACCATGTACCGCGAACAGCAAGGCGAACTACCCAGTGCTCCTTATGTAGCCTTTTTTGTATTCAAAATACCAGTCATTTTGTATTTCATTTTTTTTTAATCACGGAATGTCTGTTACGAAAAAAAAAAAAAACATAAATTATCACACAGAATTTCTACTGGGATGGTAGGAATTCAAATGGAATTAAATTGTCAACACTGTGACCAGCGCCCATGTAACTGACAACCCCAGGTTAGCCACTTTCATTTCCGAATACTCATTTTCGCCATATTTGTGAAAGAAATCCCGTATTTAAATAAGGTGAGGATTACTATGCAAAACGTTTTGTATTCAATGCCCGGAGCAGCATTTTCATGTGTCCTAGCAATAATTAGGCTCTGATGATAACGGATTAATTCTGCGTGGTACGATTAAAAATAGGCCTTCGTTTGTCTGTCAATAAATTACTTTTTTTAAAGCTTGTTTTACTAATAAAACAAGCGGCATCAAATAATTTAAGAATTTTAAATTTCAATATTTTTTAATATAAGACATTTTTTTAATATATAATTAAGAAATCAGTCAGTTTAACAAAAGTACACATCAGCGAATGTTAAAGAAATTATTTACGTTACATAATAATAAAACGGCTTTTTGTATATTACAATGATCTAGATTCACTTATATTAACAGTAATAAATAATTATATTTTTTTTTCTTTGATTGTTATAGTTAATCTAAGCTCTTGAATGTTGTATATAATTGATTCCAATTGATTTTAGTTAGAAATTAACCATTTTCCCCCTTTTATGCTGTACTTTAATAAAAAATGATAAAGTGGCTTTTATTTTTATTTTCTAGCTAAAATTCTCCGAATGTTCTGATGAGATTTTTACATTACACGTACATAATTATTTACTCTTACGTATCTGCCCATTTTTAGGCATTTTGCCAACATATAATCTGTTCTGACGCATTTTATGAGATATTATTTAATTATCTTGTACCACATTCTCTCAAATCAAAAATCTTTCACACACACATTGCCAACTTCTTACAAGACATTTCTAACAAATGCATACACTTTTTTTAAGTGGTAAAAATAGAATATAAAAATTGCTGCTAGTGGCAACCTTGGCCATGTCCTGACCTAGCGCAACATTCTAGACTGCTTTTCAATACTATCTGGGACTCGCTGATCTAACGCCACGGTAAAGACCTTTTTTGAAAAGAATGGGCACTGGAAATGAAAGTCGGATATTTTATGACAAAGTCTGACGCAAACAATCATGGTATAAAAGGGGAAAAGGTGCGATACCTGTTGCTAAAGCCGGACTGCACTCGTAGAAACTTTTGCTGTTTATTTGGTGGGATTGAAAGTCTGTTATATGCTACGAGCTACTTACACCACACCAGAGCATCAACTTCGAAAAAATCTGTTCGCAAGTTAAGGAAATGAAGGAAGCAATAGCCAGGAAGCGCGAAGAATTAGCAAACAGAGGAGGTTTTGCCTTCCATCGTAACAAAGCCAGGCCCACAAGCAACTTTGGCTGTTAGAAGCAGACACTTTGTGTTCGATTGGGATGTTCGCCCCCCATTTCACCTACTCCGAACATTTTTTCGACCGAATACTATTTCTTACTTTCTCACAAAAAATCCAAGAAAAAAATTGACTCTTTGAATGACATAAAAAGTTACCTCTATAAGTATTTTGTCGGCAAATCACATTTTTTTGTAAAGACGGCATTATGAGACTCATCCCTTTCAGGCAGGGGCAATATTTGTTGTAAAATGATGAAATGATTGACTGACACAAGGTTCGCACACTCCTTGGAATTTCCAAGGACACTGAGACCACTATTAATGACAAGAAAATTTACATTTAATTTTTAAAGCACAGAAGTCATAATCCCCGCTTTTATTCACAGATTTTGCAGTATTTTCCTGCAGTCAAATACTTTCAAAATACTGTTAAAATTTAGTCGTAAAACTGTGCGAACCCTGCTAACACCGGAAAACAACTTTTTTAGAAATTAAAAACATGTTACTTTAACTATTCATTGTAAAATCAAAATTTTACTAAAATATTCTTGGTGCCGTTCATCAGTTTGGAATAAAAATTAGGCATCCGTCCCCGGCACACTATACCGGAAAGGGTTAAAGGGATATGGAAGGAGGTTGTTGAACAGAATGGCACATATATATATATAGCTGCCGAATTTTACGATTTCTTCCTATGACTAAAATTTTATGGAAAATATTGTCTTTCATCGCCAAAATCTCAAGATTAAACAAGGCGAAAATCTCTGTAAAATTTTAGTGGTGCCAAAAAAGCGTAAAATTTGACAGCTATGGATATGTACTATAATAAAATAAGGCAGTTTTCCAAATTTCGCATAGTTCATTTTATGCAAAACAAGAAGGAAATATTAGGACAACCTAGTAGTTCAGAATAGACAAATTTGTCTTGTTAAATCTTATGATTTCGGAGAGTAAACAAAACAAAAATTCCTTTTAAACGTTCCGGGAGCAAGGTACCTGTATTCGTTAAATCTTGAAATAATTGATTGGCACTAGTATTTACAAGAAAATTTATTTGTAAACAAGTTAAACTATATTTTCGAGTACTTAAAAAAGAAGAAATTTTCATTAAAAAATTTCGGGTGCAAATGTGTCAATTAAGGATTAAAATTAGGTAATGCTATAGCTTCATCACCGCACTTCAAGGGGTTAAATAAATAAATAGAAGTTGGAAAATAGAGTAAAAGCTGACAGCTATCTTCATCGAAGGGTTGCAAATTGCTGTCGGATTTTTTTCATTAAAACAATACCAGAGAAAATATCTATCCTATATATATAAAATCCTAATGAAACAAATATTATGAAACGACTGAATTGAAACGAATTTATGTTACGATTCTATGAAACGGCTGATTAAACAACTGATTATGTTTCACGGCGATTTCTCCTAAAATACGGAATACTTTGAGATGAAATTAACACCAAAAATCCGTATTGATCTGCAGATCTCAAAACTGGTATTAGAATTATTAAATTCGAATTAGTTTTCGAAATAATAATTATTATCTAATTTTATATACATTTCTCTAATGATGGCAACTCAAATTTTAATCATAACAGATTTTTTTGTTTTTCATATTTTAGAAAAGGTTACTATTTTATACTAATTTGGCGACCAGTTTAGCCTCCCGTAAATGTATGCTAAGAAATATATCATGTTACTTTTATTGATAATTCAATTTGTATTTCATTATCATTTTATTTAATACAAACTGAAACATTTAAAATAAATGGCTTTCACATCTTTCTTTTTTTTTAAACGAGACGAAAATAAAAATATTAGGCACAGATGTCATATACGCACCGGGGTGCCTAATTGGTGCCAAAATGGCATTATTTTGTTTGACATGGTAACCCGGCTATTGTTGTTTATTTAGTAATAAATGTTTATTTACTTTATTTTCTTTTTTTTTTAATTACATGAATTCTTTTGATCTATAGTTAATTATTTTTTTGGTTATTTTCTTTTAAAAATAATAGAAAATAATAAAAAAAATACGGTACTATTTAGTTATTCCGCCGAGCCATTTCGCCAAATTATATAAATTGCCAAACCACTCGCCAAATTATCCAAATTAACATAAATTTTATTTTAAATAACGAAAGAACAAATAAAATAGTACAACATTAATAAATATATACAAATAAAACGTCGAAATAAAAATCACTTGATGACGTAAAGACGTGTAACTCACTTAAAGTCATGTAAATGTGACATTTACGATCAACCATTATTGGCATTTAATCTTATAGTTTGGTAATAGATTTTTGGTTAGCGGATATCTAAGTAGTACCAAAAATACATATGTAACTGGTATTCGAAAACGAGGTTTTTGCCAAATTTTCGTAAAAAAAAATCACGCCAAACCCGGTGCGTATATGACATCTGGCCAAATATTAAATGATGTAAGAAACCATGACATTTAATTTCAACTTCAAAGAAATGTCTTAATTTACCACTTGAAAAAAAAAAATGCTAACTGGCGTGTTGAAAAAAGCTATTGGCGAGATTTGCACCCGGTTAGCGTAACAGTACCAAGAAATGTTTGTGGCCATGACAACTTTTATGTAGTTTTATTCGAAAAACAAATTTTATTTTTTAATTAAAATGGAAAATTTTCGGCATAGATGTCATATACGGACCCATATTGGCGCGATTTTTTCTGACGCCAATGTCATATACGCAACGGGTACTTCACTGGCGCCATAGTATCGTTATTTTCCTTGATTTGGTAAGCTGGATGTTTATGCTGTTGATGTTTTCACCAAATTAGCGTCGGAAAAAAATCGCGCCAATATGGGGTCGTATATGACATCTGGGCCAAACTTTCATATGAAAAGCGAAGGGATCAGAGCGTATTTATTTTTGGTATTTACATGACTTGGACTGTCATAATATAGATGAAATGGTGGCGGTAGAATAATATCTGGCGTACCTATCGCCTGCGCCTGGCTAAAATTAAAGCATCAAAATGGCACCTGGAATAAAAAAAGCGAAGTGTTCCGCCAAGAACTGTTGATGATAGTGATATGACTTAGGCTATTGTTATAGAAATTGTTTTAAAATACCGGGAGACAAGGACTCTCTGCACTTAAATCATTTTTTTAGCTTTTTTTCAAATGCTTAACTGATCCTCTTAAATCAAACACGGAAACAATCATTGGATGTCTTAACAGCAAGTGATTCCGCCTTAAATTTTTGCAATCAAAGGGAATTGAATGGAAAACCGTTTACAGGGAGATCTGAACAGCTTTTTTCAGTATAATTCAATCTTCTCTAATATTTTTAAAACCGATCAGATTGGCGTGTTTTTAGATTTTGCGGTGTCTGAACGGGGGGTTGGCGAGCGTAGCTTGCAGGGGGCAGAGCCCCCTAGTTTAATTATAAAATATGACAGAAAAGGAAATAAAATGAAAAGTAAAATTTTATTTCCCATCTTAAAGTAAAATATGAAACATATGTTGAACAAAGAATTTAAAAAAAAAATTGAAACATATTTCTATGACGTTTAAAAGAAAATGCAATTTAACATACTGCTAACAAAATATTTTAACATGTTGCTTAACCCTTTCAAGGGCAAACTACCTATGTTGCTAAAATGTTAAAACAAAGCGGTAGAAGTAAGCGTCCTATCTTAAATGGGAGAGGTAACCGCAACGTTAACCCCTTGAGGGGCAAGCAATTACGTTTGTGAAATGCTGAATTCCCACCGGAATCTTTGAAAAATTCTATTTCAAAATAAGTAAAAGCAATTTTACGGCTTTTTCCCCCCAAAGTTAGAAAAGTAAAATTTAATAAAAATTTTCTGGTGTAAAACTTCATTTCTCGTAGGTGGTATATAATATATACCGGTGCCCTTCAAGGAGTTAAAGGCGAGGTCACATCAATCAAGGTCGCATGTCAATCAAGGTCGTAGCGGACAGGGTTAAACTACAGGAAGATGCCTAGCTGTTTTCTTACTTCAGACCACTAAAATTGTAAAGTTTTATTTCGCCTTGATTAATAGCTGAAATGTCTCTGACACGGCGACGAAAACTTCGTGGTGTCAAGTGCATCCGGGCGCCCCTTTCGCTACGCCATTATTTCGCAATAAATGTGGTAAACAAAGTTGAGTTCCATAAGTGACTAATTGGAAAATATGCGTAGATGGTAGATATCCTGTCATATATGACGTCACACTAAAAGCCCGCGTATGTGGATTATCTTCCCGTATACAAGATGGCGCAAATGTGTTAATTTACGCCCGATTCCAGTATTAAGTTTGTACGCTTACTTATATCGCTTTGTGTTAAAATGACTGATTGACACCAGGATTTACAAGAATATTTATATGAAAGTAAGTACAAGCGTTTCTCCAAGTATATAACGTAAAGCAAAATTTATTTTTAAAATTCTGGTACCAGTATGGCATTTGGGAATTAAAATTAAGTGGTATATATAAAAGATACCGCGACCTTTATGTGGTTAAAGTTAATTAATTACTTTTGTACCAACATTTAAATATACACAGCAAGATATTTTTCTTTTTAAGTATCTTTTTTTTATACTCATGTTTAATTATACCGAAATTTCAAAGAGTATTTTTCCCTTCGGTTACTTAATGGAAACGGTACATTTCTAATACTTTTATTATCTGTAGAAGATCCAACTCGGATTTCCCAGATTACAGAATATAAGGGATAAGGGAAGACTTTTTTTTGTAAATTTTTTTATATTGTAAAGTAACAACACCAAAACGCATTTTTATTTGAAAAATATCAAATTTGCATTAATAAAGGTCTGAAATTTATTAAAATCTATACTTCTCTATGAGATAATAATCAAAGAAAGAGCCGAAGATTTTGTTTCTTACGTCAGTCTCCTTTAATTCTGATTATTTCGGTGGTTTAACAGTAGACCGCTCGGAAATTTTACTCAAAATTCATAAAATTATTTGACACCAGAATTTTTATTTAAAATTATTTGACTAATTTATTTAACGTAAATCTGCGTGTTTTAAATTAAATTTATTTTATGAAAGAATTTCTGGTTCCAGTTGACATTTAATCATATGGTCGGAATCGGATCGACTCCTTCCGGGCGTTCTAGTGTTAAGAGCGTAGTTCAACTATATGTTTGTTAAATTTATGTTTCATTTATACTACTTTAGTTTATCGATGAAGTTTAACTTTACTATGGAATATCATCCAGAAACAAAAGCGGAACTGTTTATATTAACCTAAGTCCAAAATAAGTTTTCTTTCATAATCGTCTGCACTCGATAGAGAAAATTAAAAAAAAAAAAACATTTTTAAAACCATAAACGGAATCAGTAAAATGATATACAGTTTTCAAACCAACTGCAATACAATTTTTTAAGAAATTGCATGTGTATGTTTATATTTTCTCTATTCGACGGTGTAAAAATTTAAATTGTTTAGAAGCTTAAAAAACTACAGTAAAAGTGAAATTTTAACTTCTGCTGTTGGCATCATAAAAATCACGTCAGCGTTACGGACAAGCACATTTGTCCATTATAATAGAGAGAGATGGCAGTTGCGTAGAACTGAATTTATGTGTTGAAGTTTAAATTTTAATTTATTTATATATGCCTCACTGTTCGCTGTAGGGTTAATTTTTCTTCATCTTTTTTACTGCATTAGGGCTTATTCCCCCTTTTTAATAGAAATCTTCGCTTTATTTAATCACAGAAATATGCGATTAAGAACGACAATGATCGTTTAAGGTTTTTCTTCATATAATGTTAAATACTGTTGCCAGGTGTTCCGTGTAAATCGAGACTCCAAATGCTCTGGACACCAATATTTTAAAGTAGTTTTTTTCACCTTGTCTAATGGCAGAATTATCTGCGATGAAACATGGTGAAATAAACTGTAAGAAATTAGTGGTATCCAGAGTGTTTAGCCCTGATATATGTGGGAAGCCTGGTAACACTAATGTTAAACCAGCAGCTAAATTGCTGTGTTGGATGTAATGTCATGGTAAAGTGGAAAATGTAACAAGCAAATTTTTGAAGTATTAATTCTTTTATAATGTATCTATGGTTCTTTGTATTTAAACACTAGTATTTTTTAAAAGTTTCACCTCGATTTTTGAAAAATACCCAATTATTGTTTTTCTTTTGGTTAAAAGTTGAATCTTTTATTAGATATTTTGCTCTTTTATTTTCTTATATATAGTTAAGAACGAAGTATTCAATACGGAATAATGTTCGTTTTTCATTCGTTGATCGATTTACGCGCTTCGGGGATGATAACACGAATACAGTTTGTGTAATCATTTCTGGCTTTGATAACTCAAGAAGGGATCTCTATTCTGCTTTACATTTTAAGGAGAAAAACATAGCTACAGGGGTCGCATTATATTAGGAAAATTTTATTGTTCGTACCAGAACACTTAATGAGTTCCCTTTATCATAATTTTATTTAACATATTTAAAGAAAGGTGCTATAAAGATATTATTTTAAAAATAGTGGTAGGAACAATAAAAGTTTCCCTATAGAATGCGACCCCTGTAGCTGTATGCCAGTTTCTATAGTGTGGAAATGCACAATATTTTATAATTGAACTTATAATAAAAATTACAAACTATTATCATATAAATTTAAAGACATGCATTATACTTCCATTTTCGGAATTGCTGTTGTGCCAAGTGATGGGTAGAAAGAATGATTTTATCATAGCTGCCAACCTTCCACTAATATTCCGTAATATCTGCATTAATTTAAACCAGGTTAACCTCTTTTGAACCAGAATGTTCATTTCATGAATCTTTGTTTATTTAAATCAATGTTTCTACGTTTAACATATTTAATTTAATTTCTTTAAAAAAATTCTGGTTCGAAACTTATCAACCAGGGTCAAATTAACGCACGTATTACGGAAAATTAGAGGTTGGCAGCTATGATTTTACTATTGGAATAAACCATTTCAGCATGCACAAAAACATAGCTACCAACCTTTGTTTTTTTTATATTATTATTGAATTTCCACCAGAAATTTTGTACCGAAAAGAAGTTTCTTATTTTCATTAGAATTAATTGGTGAACGCCATAAAAATAAAAATTCTTCGAGGTTTTTAACCCCTTGAGGGGCAGGCAATTACGTTTGTGAGATGCTGAATTGCCACCGGAAAATTGGAAAAATTTTACGGTTTTTTCCACCAAAGTTAGAAAAATAAAATTTAATAAAATTTTTCTGGTGTAAAACTTCATTAATCGTAGGTTGTATATAATATATACCGCCGTCCCTCTAGGGGTTAAATTTGTTGATTGAAAAATTTACGAAAGAACTCCTTCTTTTCTTTAAAAAAATTCTAGTTGCTATTGATTTGAAATGTATTGAAATGATTTAAAATTTATTAAAATGTATTTCTGGCTGCAACTGATTTTATTGTTCGCATCAGAATCCGCAATTAATAATCTTCGTGATAAATTTCATTAACATCTGAAATATATTACGAAGATAAGAATTTCAAAATTATGGTTGAAAGAATAAAATATTTCTTATACTGTAAGAGACCTTATATAACGCAGTTATTTCTTACAAACATTGTTTAGCGTTTCTAAGAAAGATATTATCATATTAAATTGAAATAATTTTGTACAAATGTATTTTGCTACGAATATTAAAAAAGAGATTTTGACATTCAGAAGCTTTAGTGAAGAATGTCCTGAATTTATTTTATTTACATTGTTTCGATTCGTGTGTTGCCTATCCTCATGAAGATGCGGTTTTCTGTTACTTTAAAGGTTTTATCGATCTCCATAGCAATAGGAATAGATATTTTTATTACAAAGTACCGCAACTTTAAAAATACCTTTAGTTTCGATGCAATTTCGTGAAAAATACAGTACACAAAAAGAAAAAAAAGAAAAAAATAGATATAACTTCAGTTCTATTTAGAGCAAGAAAAATTATATGTATACTTGTATAAATGTGGGATTGTAAATATTCTCAACAGTGCTATCTTGACTAACTCAAGGATTTATTTAATGAATATACAATCTTATATGAAATAAAATGTACAACACAAGGAGCTTGGAAAAAAGCTAAAAGTGGGTGGCAACGGTTTCATTAGAGAAATAAGAAAATTCAAGAGATGTTTTGTGTTTAGAAGTTCGATAGTTTTCATCTCAACATGAAGGTTGAAGATTCGTTGAATGTCAAATAAAAGATTTGACTAAGAATTCTAGGTGAATTCCAGTATTTATGTTTACAAATGTATTATATTATTGATGTGGATGAACTGTTGTGATCTTCCAAGCATAATATTTGTTCGAGTGAATAATAAATGTCGTATAAAATTGATGAACTAATAGATGCATTTATTTATAGTTATAAGCCAGGTGAATCTTTAAATAATTTTCAGATAAAATCCTACATATATATATATATTTCATATAGATTCTTTAATACATTGTATGTTTTATTTTGTCACAAGTATTGGAGGTATTTACGAGGTAAGTTTTTTATTTGCAGTTATAAATAATCGTTTCGGATTCGTTTCTAAATTAAAGTTTCACTTTGGTGTACAGCAGTCTAAAAGACCTAAGTCCAAAGCTTATTTTCTACCTACTGATTTTTAAAAAATATTAAATCATGTTTCAATATGGACAGGATATTTTATATTTGCTTTCAGAGTGATGATGAGAAACATTTCGATGAAGATAGTAGTTAAGTTGAACGAAATATGTTCTCATATCCTTTGAATTTTTAGTACCAAAATAAAATTTTATTTGACATTTTATGTGATTTTAATTTTCGTTAGTAATCCCGAAATCAAATCTATAATAGAAGGGCAGCTTACGTCGTTCGATGGGGCATGTCGGCCCAGTGACATCATGTATTTCTGAGCTTCCATATAGAAACTATTAATTGATATTTTTAAAATTGTCTTATATGTGGCTATGCTTTTAACAAACTAAATTGAAAATTAAAAATTTTAATAAAATTAAAAAATAAAAAATATTGAAAAATATGGGCCAACAAGCCTCAGCCTACCCTACATCCAACACATTGCTATTATTCTAAACTGAATCTTGTATGTATACACGAGCTAAAGAAAAATTGAAAGGAAAAATTCCCTGAATTGTTTTCAGTTATTTCGTTTTCTAATATGATTCTGAAGTCCTTCTATCTAGAGTATTTATATCTTTCCAAAATTTCAAAAAAATTAATAAAAGTTTCATAAATCCCTAAAGACTGATAAAAAGATTTATCGATTTTTTTTCTAGGAAGATATTGAAATATCACTGGATTTATGTACCATAATTTCTAGCGTACAAGACGGAACAAAGTTAACTCTTTTTTAAACAGGAAATTTTACTTAAAAAATTAAGGCATATAAATGCTAAGCAGAAAAAAATTATAGAAAAAAAAAATCCGGTAGAAAACTGAGTTATCTGAGCCGAGGCTTATAAGCGTGAAATTATGGTAATTTTCCCTTGATGTGAGAACATTTAATCTGAATCAGTCACATGGAAGTATGGAAACATACTAATTGACACATCCTGAAAATTGTGAAGCTACAGCTGTAACAGGTTCCTCATCGCCTAATTTCCGACGGGGAAAACTTACACACATTAATTTCAATATAATTTTTTTGCCATTTTACACTCCTCATTCATTCAAAATTGCTGTCATAAGTAAGGCTAAAATATATGTTACCTTTTTTATGACAGTTGGTTACGTCGGTATTGAGAACCGGCGGTACCGCCATATTGTGTCAATAAAAAAAAAACATTACTTTTCATGTAAGTGAATTTTATTCCGTTGCGGCAATACTTCCACCAGTAAATTTTAATACAAATTTTCGCCCCACATCATTATTCATACTGAATTTCAGTATTAAATAGGAAAATAATATATATTCGCGTTCCCCTGGTATTAATCCGAGGCGGAAAATTTTCCAGCGTTAATCAGGCACTGATCCGATTAAAACAAACAACAGTCGCCCTCTTGCGATTACATCCTCAGTAACTTTACTGGGAATAGCTAGACACTACACTATATGTCCCCTTCTCTTTACTCGTAGCTCCATGAAAAATCATAGACAAACGTCATCGATATTTTGTAACAATTTTCCAATAATTCGATTATCAAAATAACTAACGACCAGCACCATTTTGAACGGAACACACTGGTTAAATTGGTACTACGTTTGCATCGTAAAAGAAGCAAGTAACACGATTCAAGGAATTATCGAGTTCATAACACTAAGCAATTCAAATTGTTTAGACTGTTTAATAAAATCATGCAATTTTCCTGGTGTGGAAATAAGTAATAACTAATTGCGAATTTCATCCGTACTTTATTTGAGTTGCAAGTGTTCTTGGGATATGAGAGGCAGATTATAGCAATGGTATCGAAAAAAGAGTTTGAAACTATATGAAAGCTTTGCCTCCTTTAAAATGACCATATTCTCATAAATTTTTACAATCTCGTTTGTTTTGTTCCAATGATATTCAGGATTCCAGAATGTTTGTATTTTCAAAATTATATCAACTTTGTCAAAAGTATGCGCAGTTAAAGTAATATGCTTTACTTACTACCTTACGCTAATTACAATGTTAAATACAAATTTTCTACGTTATGCATCAAGAATCTTATCTAAGTGGAACACAATTTTTCTTCTTATTATTTTTTTATTGGCTTTTTTTTTGTTCCATATATTTGTTATTTTCCTTAACAGAATTTCTTGTATGTAAAATTCTTATCTCTGTCCACAGCGAATAATTGTGTGACATCAAAAGTCTTCGCTAGACAGATTTTTTTTTATATTCTGTTCGCATCACTATTTTTTTAAATGCATTTGGTAGTACATTTCTCTTGAAAATGTTGTCAAAGCGTATCTAAAGGATTTTTGTTTTGAAAAATTGGTGCGACATAGAATTAAAAAATAATCGCCTTTGCTGACCTGGCTAGAGAACGAAAACGATACATACGCTGGGTAACAGACAGAATATGTACTTTAGATGAAATGGAGATATTCTGTTAAATACCATGCAACTATTAATAGAAAGGATTTGACATACAGTGTTGCCAGTTGGCTACTTTTTTTAAATTCAGATTTCTTGATTGGCACCCATTTTTTGAAACGGTAAAATTCACCTTAATTAATATGTCATTAAATAAAGCACATTTTACCATTTCGAAAAAGTGATGCCAATCAAGTATCTGATTTTGAAAAAGTAGCCCATCTGGCAACACTGCTGACATATCGTTAAAATAGTGAAGCTTCAAGTGTAACCGCTTTCGCAAGGGCTTATTACCTCCCATCGAAGCTTCCACCATTAAATTTATATAGAAATTTTCTCCTTACTTAAAGGCTTTATTAATGCAAAATCTCAGTGATAAATAATCACAGAAAAATATTTTAATTTTAACCTGTGTAAGTTTACTTTTGCGGAATTCAGGTCCTTCGTTTCTGCCATATTGTGACAACCGGTGACGCAATCTGACTGTTTTATCTGTCAAACTGACACTAGAAAATATTTGTGAGAAATTATTTCCATAAATAAGCCGCTTAAATAAGACAAAATTTTCTATTCAATTATACTGGTGGGAAGTTTGCAACGGCGGTATTTTGAAACTGTAGTTCCGATTTATAAAAAGCAGCCGCCATCTTGTTATAACCTCCTCAGTTACTTCACTTGAAACTGGTAGACAGTACACTATATATGTCTCCTCCTCTTTATCTATAACTCCATTTTAACCTTTTTAGGCTGTTGAAGTTCTACTCAACCGTAATAAAAACATTTCACACCAGAACGTTCCTTAAAAACTATTTAATGTATTTATTTATATTCGATTTCGTTGCATTTTATTCTTTTTACTTTACGAAAAAAATTCTGGTTCGAATCTAATGAAAGGATTTATAGAAGTGGGTCGATTAGACCCATTTAGGGTAGGAAGGTTAAATATAGAGTAGAATATGTGTTAAACAATACGTATATTTAAAATAGTATATGCATTCTTGATTAAATTACTATACACACATTAATAATTGCTACTGCAATTTGGCGAAATCCCGATGTAGTAATATTCTGCTTAGACAGAAATTGCAGTGTGAACATTGGAAATATACATTGGAAGTATTTGGTACATAAATTACAATGTTCTACTGCTTCGTAAAAGCTTTTACAGCAATGGAACGACATATAAGCTGATAACTTAGAAAATTTGTACTTTACTTGAAATGGAAATATTCTTTAAAAATATACAGTAGAATATGTGTTAAAGCAATACGTATTTTTAGCAGTGTACAGGCATTCTAGAGTAATTTATTTCACACACACTAATAAATGCTATTGCAATTTTCCAAAAATATGATATAGTAAAATGTTGCTTAGACAGGAGTGGCAGTATGCTTTTATTAAATAAACATTGACAACATTTATTGTTATAATGTCCCATTGCTTTATAAAAGACCTGCTTACTTTGAATGTCACTATTTCCGAATAGAATATCCATCCTATCTTATCGTTGGAATGTCTCCTTAAATGAGGTAATGATTGATATTCCGAAATCGGTGTATTCAAAAATACGCATCTCTATGCAACTTGAATTGGAAACAACATATTTTCGAAATTTGTTTTTTTTATATATACTTTTCTATTAACCCCTCGAGGGTGGTGGTATGTTTACGAAACCACTTAATTTTAATTACCAAGTGCCACATTGACACCAGAATTTTTGTTAAAAAAATTTCGCTTTATTATGTGTGTGAAATACAGCTTTACCTTATTTACAAATAAATGTGTTTTCAAATTCCGGTGCCATTCATTAATCTCAACACTTTAGCAATGGAATTGCTTTGCCCCTGAAAGGGTTAAAAAATGAAATCCCTTTATCATTTTAAAACTTCTTAGAATTTCTTCTGATTTTTTATATGATCTCCATTCTTACCAAGTAAATAAAATAATTCTTTCTACAGAACATGTTAACACTTAGGAATACTTTAAAGTACCATGAAAATAACTTCTTGTAAAGTTCACTTAGTACATCGTTAGTAGAAATACAGTTTAGAAGGAATTATAGATATTTTACTTTATTTTCTTTCAAAATAATTATTGGTTTCACAAAACAAAAATATTTATAAAAGGATCATTTCTTTTTTATTTGCATGTTTTCAGCTTTCTTGAAGTGTAAATATTGTGAAGGAAACGTTTCATATCTGAAATATTTCTATATTTCTTTGTAAGAACATTATATTTGTACATTTCGTAATTCTCTAAAATACAAAAGAAAAAAAGAAATAAATAAAAAATATTGCACAAAATTCTTATACATTCAAGTTTAATTAATTATTTTTTTTAGCAAAATGCTTCTAAAATTTATTAAATGATAGTGTAAATCTTCTAATATATTTTCAAATATTCACAAAAATGGTTCAGAAGATGAAATATTCATGAATTCATAATTTGGGACATAAAGGGTTAAATAAAGGTTTAAAGGAGTGATTGACTTCTTGTGCAATATGAAAATTTTAAACAGATTTGAATTGTGAAACTCACCTTTTCATTAAATTATTTTGTCCTTTTCACCTCTATTGTAATAACTATGCTTGCATTTCCTATTCAAGAGGTTTATATCTTTTAAAGCTACTTGATGAAGTACTTCATGCCATATTACTTAATATTATCTAATATTTATCTCAATTTCTTGTACAATTAATTCCCAGAATAATTTCAGAGAAATCATCGTCCACATTATTAAATATATAAAAATTGCATCACTTTTAATAAAATTAACGTAAATGCAACTTAATAATATTCGCCAATCAAATATTTTTAGAGTATTAGACATTGCTGACATTCATTTGGTAATGTCCATATCTAGAAAATGGAGTTATGAATAAAGAGGGGAAGACATATAGTGTATTGTCCACCTATCGAGGGTGAAGTAACTGAGGTGGTTTTCACTGGATGGCGGCTGTTTTTCTTAATCGGATCAACAGCTATTAAATCGGTTTAACCCTCTCGCTGCATAATTGAAGAGCTGATTGGATGAACATGTTATGCTACATTTTCTAAATATATATATATATATATATCTTTTGGATGAATGCATTATGAGGTATCCTATCACATGGTGAAGATAAAATACTAAGATTCTATTTAATCTTGAAGATTTAAGACATTATTCATTAATACTTAATATTTTAATATTTAATAATGTCAATAATATTAATAAGTTTTAATATTTGAGAATTAAATATGAATAAGTTATTCTGAGAGAGTTTAGTACCATACCTGCAAATATTTTAAACACATGGTATAAAACAGAAAATAAATCATTAAAATTTACAACAAAAACTTTCACTTCAAATTTCTTCAAATGCAAATTTTGTTTCTTAACATGTTCTTTCATTTAGCTCTTCAAATGTTTAATCAAAACAGCTTAAAAAATTGCATATTTAATTCCTTCGCGACGAGCGTCTTTTACGAATTTTTATTCTTTTATCACCGGTATTTACAAAAAATTTCGCCTTATTTAATCGGGAAAATGCTCCGATTAGATAAGGCAAAATTTACAACTGTTGAGAATGATCAAGGAGGATTAATTAGACGGAAAAAATGCATCCCGGTGAAATCTTGGGTTGCGCAAATTTTGCTACTTTTACGTTGCCCAAAAAACTCTCGGGTTAACCAGCGAGAGGGTTATTAGTTTCTGATTACCGCTGAGGTAATTTCCCACCAGTAATTCTGAATAGAAAATTTCTTCTTATTTAAGCGCATTATTCATGTATAATTTCTCTCACAAATGAGTTAAAAATGTCTATTTGTCTTTATTTCTAGTTATACCTGGTATTATAATCTTTTTCCACTGACACAGATAGGAGGTTGTCTAGGTTGTCGCAATTTGACGGAAATGCAGGACTTGACTACCGCGGTAATAAACTTCCAACAATAAAAATGAATGTATGTTTTTGCTAATATTTATGACTTAAATTTTACATTAGCCCTTTAAATCCTTGAGGGGCAAGCAATTGCGTTTGTGTAATGCTGAATTCCCACCAGAAAATTAGAAAAATTTTGTTTCAAAATAAGGAAAAGCAATTTTATGCTTCTTTTCCACCAAAGTTAGAAAAGTAAAATTTCATAAAATTTTCTGGTCAAACCTTCATTAATCTTAGGTAGGGTATATTTCATCCCACAGCACCTCAAGGGGTTAAGCGGTTGACCCGGATTTGTACGTTTATAGAAATCTTGTTAAAATGGCTGTAGAGAAAAAATTTTCATGTTTTTAATTTTTTTTCATGCGTGGTAATGTTTTAACCCTCTGAGGGGCAAAGTAATTATGTTGGTAAAATATTAAAAGGATTGATTGACAGTAGGATTTATGAACAAATTTGTATTTAAGTAGGCAAAAGCTTTTCTTCGCGTACATTATAGGGTGTGCCGAGAAAACTTTTTATTTTTATCATCGATGATGCGTACAGCGGAAAAGTTGCCACTGGTGGCACTTAGCTCACAAAAAAAAATTAGATTTTTTGGAATATTCCTTGATTTGCCGCAAATGGCTTGAAGTTTTGCTCAAATGATGATTTTTGAACTTTTTTAGCAAAAATTTTTAAAAATGTTAAATTAAATTTATTTTAGCAGAATTTACTTGAAATATCATGATTAGTGTACAAAATGTTTAATTAAGCTCTGATTATGTGTTATTTAATAGTTGTGTGTATTTTGAATTAGGCGATTTTTAGAGCCTTTTTGCGTAAAAGTGAACAGAAATTCTGAGTATTGTTTGGTTCATTCGTCGGTTTCTCCCGTTTGTTTTGATTATATTCCTCGCTCTTCCTCCTGTTTTTGATGTGTTCAGAGTCACATATTTGGAAGACGGACTACAGCATGTTTTGATAACAATTTTGGAAGGAGAGGAGAATGTGAGCAGAAACCAATGAAATCGTAAATTAGTCATAATTAGTATGAGGGGGGAATTTTTCTGCTTTGAAATATATATATATTCTCAGAACTTTCAAATTGCGTGAACTTTGAAGCACGCAGTTCGTCAGAATCAGAATTTGAACCTTCAGAATTTGCCTTCGAAAGCGTTCACTCCCAAACGCATATCCCTTTCTCAAATAGTTTCGCCGTTTTTAGAACTGGTATATCATATAGGTAAATTGCGTTAAAAGCTTCGTGTGTGCTTCAGGATGCATGAATTGTGACAACAGGGAATAAGGATCTCGTCATCTATAAAGACAAGATCAGAAGACATAAAAAGAATCTTGAAAAGAAGATACAGGAGGAGGAAGATCTTGGAGGAAAAAATAAAAGCATTTTCTTTGATTGTAGAAAAGATGAAACGATCTTCATAAAAAATAAGGGACAAACGGCACCGTCGAGAGAAAGATGAAGCACATATCACTATTGGCATGCGTAAGTATACGTGTCGATTTCTGTGAGCATATTCCTGTTTCATAGACATTAGAAATGCAAAAGGCAGAAAATTTGAGTATTCTATTAATCTAGCTCCAATTGGGTTAGTAAATGTCTTTAGTTCAAGTGGTTCTACCATCTAGATTAGTCAGCTGATGTCGGTGTCGAAGTGGAAGCTCGTTCGTATGAAGAATACATGCCAAATGTTGCAGTTATCTTCTTATATTTTTCCAAAGCAGGCTTTATTCTGACTTCAAAAATTATATAATGAATTTGCTATTTCCCCGCAGTGACCGAAATATTCCAAACTACGTTCGACAACATGGTGATAATCTTATTTTATTTTTTAATATAAAAAAATATGCTTGTATTTTTTTCTTTCTCCAAGATCTTCCTTCTAATGTTTCTTCTTTACAAGTTTCTTTTTCTGTCTCCTGACCTTGCTTTTATCGATTACGAGATCTTTATTCATTGTTGTCACAATTACTGCATGTACCGTTTCTAAATGCGGCGAACGCTGTGTGAAAAAGTGATATATGTTTGGGAGTGTCTGCTTTTGAAGGCCCTGGTTCAAATTCTCATTCAAACGAACTGCCTGCTTCAAAATTCCTACTTTTTGAATCTTCTGAGTATATCTGCATTTGAGAGCAGGAAATAATTAATACCCCACCTCGCTGCTCCACACTCCCCTGTCCTTCCAGAATTTCTGTCAAAACATGCAATGGGGCCGTCATACAAATATGTGGCTGTGAACGCATTGAAAAACAGAAGGAAGATCGAGGACCATAATACAGTCTAAAAAAGGGAAACTGACGAACGAATCAAACAATACTTACAATTTTTGCTCATTTATACGCGAAAAGGCTATAAAAATCTCCTAATGCAAAATACACATAAATGTTAAATAATACATAATCGGAGCGTATTTAAACATTTAGTACACTAATCATGAGATTTCAAGTAAATTCAGCTAAAATAAATTTAATTTAACATTTTTTTAACTTTTGCTAAAAAGTTCAAAAATCAGCATTTGAGCAAAACTCCAAGCCATTTGCGCAAATTAAGGAAAAGTAAAAAAAAAAAAAAAAAAAAAAAAAAAAATCTCAAAATTTTTGCGAACAAAGTGCCACCAGTGGCAAATTTTCCGCACTACCCATTATCGGAAATAGAAAAAAAGTTTTTATCGGCCCTCCCTATTGTACAAAGTAAAATTTAATCCGTAAATTCTGGTGCCAATGTAGCATTTCGGGATTAAAATTAAGTGGTATATACAGGGTGTATCTAAACTCTTGGGCAAAACGTTAAAGGATGACAGTACACATCAATACAAATAATATTAAATAGGAAACTAAGGGTCCCAAACATCTTCCGAAGGAGATAGGCGCCTTTAAAGTTTAGGGTCCAAAATTTCAAATGATTATAAAAAACGGAAATATTGGTCGATTCGTTTGCGGTTTTCACTAAAACTATTCTTTATGTCAGTATTTTCTTGAAAATAAATTTTAAAGGTACAGTTTAAAAAATGCCAATAGACAGCGCTTTAGACTTTGCAGTAACCAACAACTATTTTTTACCGTTATTTTTTGTATCTCATTATATGCTTTCAAAAGCTTAGGCTTAAACTTAAATTTTGAGCTCAAAATCTGAATCATTGGGAGTGGTTAAGTAGCACAAACTGAACTGTGTTCAGGAGATAAAATTTCAAATAATTATAAAAAACGGAAAAATTGGTCGATTCGTTTGCGGTTTTCACTAAAAGTATTCTTTATCGTCTTCAAAATAAATTTTAAAAATAAAGCAAAAAAATACCGATAGAGGGCGCTTTAGACTTTGGACTAACAAACAACTATTTTTAACCGTTACTTTTCGTATCTCATTACATGCTTTCTAAAGCTTAGGCTTAAACATAAATTTTGAGCTCAAAATCTGAATCGTTGGGAGTGGTTAAGTAGCGCAAACTGATCTGTGTTCAGGAGGGGGGTTCAAATTTCAACACATGAACACAGTTCAGTTGGCCCTACTTAACCACTCCCACCGATTCAGATTTTGAGCTCAAAATTTAAGTCTAAGCTTTTGAAAGCATGTAATGAGATACAAAAAGTAACGGTTAAAAATAGTTGTTTGTTACTCCAAAGTCTAAAGAGCCCTCTATCGGTATTTTTTTGCTTTATTTTTAAAATTTATTTTGAAGACGATAAAGAATACTTTTAGTGAAAACCGCAAACGAATCGACCAATTTTTCCGTTTTTTATAATCATTTGAAATTTTAACTCCTGAACACAGTTCAGTTTGTGCTACATAACCACTCCCAACGATTCAGATTTTGAGCTCAAAATTTAAGTTTATGTCTAAGCTTTTGAAAGCATGTGATGAGATACAAAAAATATCGGTAAACAATAGTTGTTGGTTACTCCAAAGTCTAAAGCGGCCTCTATCGGTACTTTTTGAACTGTATCTTTAAAATTTATTTTCAAGAAAATACTGACATAAAGAATAGTTTTAGTGAAAACCGCAAACGAATCGACCAATATTTCCGTTTTTTATAATCATTTGAAATTTTGGACCCTAAACTTTAAAGGCGCCTATCTCCTTCGGAAGACGTTTGGGACCCTTAGTTTCATATTTAATATTATTTGTCTTCATGTGTACTATCACCCCTTAAAGTTTTGCCCAAGAGTTTAGATACACCCTGTATACACTGCTCAAAGCAATTAGAAGAACATATGATTTTAACGAAATTACTCAAATTTTTACACCGATAAGTAACGTAAAATAAAACATCTATAATTTAAAGTGCTGTAGAAAACAGATAAAGAAAACTTCACAAGTAAATTAACGTTTATGACTTCAAAAACTGGAAAAAGGTGATAAGTGCAGAAATCGGGATTTTGTTGATACGTCTGTTTCACTGACTCAGTTGTAAAATTCAATTGCTCAGCTTGTGTTTTGAGAAAAGGATCCATGGCTTGGCGTGCTATCGGGACAGTTGAATTTTGGGAAACACAACGAAGTGGATGCTGTTGGAATGTCCGGAGTCGCCAGAAGTGTCCATGAAAAGCCGTGGAATCGATTCCAAGACACATGGAATGGTAGTCATCGACAAGTGCAAGGTTGTAAATGTGCTAATACACAAACTGATGACCGATATATCTTGTTGACAGCCCGTCGAGACGGAACGGGTGCTACTCAGCTGCAAACACAGTTGTTCTTGGCCAAAGGACGAAGGGTGTCCACCCAAACAGTCCGAAATAGGCTTCATCAGGGTGGTCTCTGTGCACGTAAGCCAATGGACTATATATGGTTGAACTCAAGCCACTGTGCGGCCCAAAGAAGGTGGGAAACTGAACATCGAGGTTAGAGGCAACGTTGTTGGAGTGAAATTCTGTTTACAGACGAGTCCTGATTCAGTCTGGATGTGACATCTGATATGTTTTGGCATGGAGAGAAAGAGACACTCAAAATAATCCCACACTCGTTCGTGATAGCTGACATTACATACGAGGTGGGCTGATGCTCTTGGCAGGAATCAGCATAGGTGGACGTACGGGACTGCATATCATTTGGAATGGAACTTTGACGGTCCGGAGTAATATAGACGAGATACCGAGACCTCATGTTGTATTTTATGTTGCAGTAATTAGTGATTTCTTTTTTTCCTTGCATGACCATGCCAGACTTTATACAGTTCGTCTTGTGGAAAACATGCTTGAAGCTAAAAAAAAAAACAGCGTATGGAATGACCAGCATGCTCTCCTGACCTAAATCCGATTGAGCATGTTAGGGACATACTAAGACGACGCATTGCTTCGAGACCGAGGAATCCTTTTACTGTCCAGGAAATGGAGATTGCAATTCTTGAGCAGTGGAACAGTATTCCCCAAATCTTATCTATAACCTCATTGCATTCATGAAAAACCGGTGTGCAGCACTCTTAGCTGTTCGAGGAGATCACACCCCATATTAAAAATAATGCATAATTTCTAAACAATACTTTTTTTTATGATTTACATGAAACCAAATTATTGCCCTAAATCGTCCTTTCATGTTCTTTTCATCTTTTCAAAAAATAGAAGCTTCCATACCATTTTTTGCGTCTTTTTTATGTATTGCGCATTGCTACACGTGCACTATACATTTTATACCCATACATTGTTGTTTTACACTGCTCTCTTCACTTTTTTGCTTGCTCCTCTAATTTTTTTGAGCAGTGTATATATACCGGTGTCCATCAAATTGTTAAAATGTACAAACAGATTGTACAAACTAAATTAAAAATTAAAAGTTTTTATAAAATTAAAAAATAAAAAAGCAAAAAATACTGAAAATAAAAGTAAGTCAACAAGCCCCAGAGTAGCCTGAATCCAACACATTACAATTAATCTAAAATGAATCTTGAGTGTGTACACGAGCTAAAGAAAGATTCAAAGAAAAATTCCCCTGAATTGTTTTCTGTTTTTTGGTTTTCTAATGTGAATCTGAAGACCTATAGAAGGTCCATAGAGGATAGTATTTACATTTTTCAAAATTTCATAAGATCTTTTAAATATTCCATAAATCCCTAAAGATTTATGGATTTATTTTCTAGGAAGATATTTGAATCTAGATTTAGGTGATTTTCCCTTGATCTGAAAACATTGAATCAGAATCAATCACATTGAAGTATGAATATAAAGGAATTTACACAGCTTGAAAATGGTAAAAGGTACAACTGTAACCAATTCCGCATGGCCTAGTTATCGACTGAGAAAAATTCCATAAATAAATTTGAATATACATTTTTCTCTTTTAAATTCCTCATTAAATGAAAATATCTGCCATAATTAAGGCTAAAATATCTGTTTGTTTGTATAGGTGGATATTGGTGCCGTCGGTATTTGCACCCTGCGGTCCGTGACAGTAAAAATAAACTTTACTTTTTGATGTAAGCGAATTTCATTCCTCTGGAGCAGTGGATCCCAATCTTTATTGGTACACGATCCACTTTTAAGGGAAAAAAATCGCGACCCACTTTTAAGTTTAAAAAAAAAATTCGTGAACCACCTTTAAGTGAAAAAAAAATTCGGGACCCACCTTTAAGTAAAAAATAAAACGCGACTGACCTAATATGAGGATGTACCTAATAATAGCATGGGAATTATTGTAAGACCCCAATAAGCTATCGGCTATGCTCTTCTACAAAAAAGTACAATTTTCTTACGAAGTTTACTTTTTTAATTTCACTATCTACAAAATCCTGATTTCAATATATCTGGATATTGTGTTCGTATATTCATCCAGCAGGAAATTAAGGATTTTTCCTTGAAAATTGCATTCAAAGAGGAATCGCAAGATTGCTCAATTAAGACGTTTTCTTTAGCTTTTGAGAGGTTTGGGCTTTTTAAATGTTCTTCTGCAAAAGGATTTCTAATTCACAGGCTCAAGAGCGGGGGTCCAGGATTCCGATAACGACTGCGCGAGTGCTTCCACATCTCACAAAAAGGTCATAAAATAATACCAACTGTTTCAGAAAACACTGCTCTCTCACGAAATTTTACTTTGAGGGCACATGGAACATCCCGACTAGTAAACTGAAGCAGTGTTAATATTACACATAATATATTTTACTTAAAAATAGAGATAGAAATGATTTTTTTTTTTACAGTAAGTATACATATTATAGCCCATATATATTTCAAAAGAAATTAATTTTATGCATAAATACCAATAACTAATTTACATTTTACATATTTTTTGAACAATATGTCTGTTCGGTACATTTTTTAAAAAACTGTTAAATATATCAACTTAAAATTTGTTGCAATATCAGAAAATATACTATTTGGAAATAATAAGTAGCAATTTTCATTTTGGCTTAAAAGAAATAAAATTATAAATATTTTATTAAAAAACTTTGAAAATCCTAAAAGTTCTAAGAACATATTTTTCATTATTTGAAATAAAAAATTTATTCAAACCTATAATGTTACGTATTTTTAAAGAAACCGTTTAGTTACACATATTTGAAAAGTTGTACCTGTTTACCTAAAATAGAACTTTCGAAAAATGTACCGAAGCATAAAAAAACACATTTCGAAAAAAAGACAAAAAACTATATATACACCCACGGTGCTTAAAATATATTATTTTAAAACTTTCCAGCACCATAATCTTTTAGGTCCATAATCATTTAGCAAAACAAACTTTTAGCTGTATTTTTTAGACCGATAATTAAAAACCTCAAAAATTTGAACCATTTTATGTTTCATGTGTCTTAAGCTAATAACTTTTATGATTATTACAGATGTAAAATATTGTCTTTGGCAAGTTCCATAATCATTTAGCAAAACAAACTTTTTGCTCTATTTTTTAGACCGATAATTAAAAACCTCAAAAATTTGAACCATTTTATGTTTCATGTGTCTTAAGCTAATAACTTTTATGATTATTACAGTTGTAAAATATTGTATTTGGCAAGTTCCATTTGTTTTTGTAGTATCAGTCACAGAGTTGATAACTGCTATGCTTGTTGGCCACCGTTATTTTCGAAACGTTTGCTTCGGCTTATTCAGTTAATGAGATATATCCGATGAAATAAGTCACATTATGTCGTTCTAAAATACGGGTAAAAGAAAATCGTAGCATGTGACTTACACTATAAGTACTCTTGGAACTAGCCATTTGTTATATTTTTTTAATCCTTTCAAGGGCAGAAAAATGCTGTTCGTAAAATGATGAGATAATTGACTGACACCAGAATTTTCAAATGAATTTTTTCGAAAATAAAACCTGCTCTGTTTCACTTTCATTATAAAACCATAATTTCTCTAAAATATTCCTGGTGCGATTTCTCAGTTTTGGAATTAAAATCAGCTGTTCACGGACCTTGAAAGGGTTAAACAGATGAAATAAAAGATACATTTGTGGCAAACCTCAAATATTTCGCGACCCATAGGTTGGGATCCGCTGCGCTGAAAAAACTTCACCAGTAAATTTTAATGGAAATGTTCTTCTTATTTAAATGTCTCATTCCTTCCGAATTTTCATAAGAAACAGGGCAAATATTTATATCAGCTTTTCCACGGTATTATTCCTCGACGGAATTTGTCCCCGGTGTTAATTAGGCCATCAACAGTCGCCATCTTGCTATTGCATCCTCAGTTTCTTCACTGGGAACCGGTGGACACGTCTCCTCCTCTTTATCCGTAGCTCCATTAAAAATCATAAAGGTAATATTCATCGCTAAGTCGCAACAGTTTCCCAGTTTTTGATTATCAAAATAACTCATGCTCGTCACTAAGTTTAACCCCTTAATTCTCACTCCCGCGATATTCACAGGCTGTGTCTTTCATTCAGTTTGTATTCATGGGCTGTGTCTTTCATTCAGTTTGTATTCACGGGCTGTGTCTTTCATTTAGTTATTTTTATTCCCACCAGTTTTATAAAATAGTGTAATTGGCTTTATTATGGTATCATTTTACCTGCCATTAAATAAGAAGAATATTTCTTTTCCAATAAAGTGGTGCCAATAAGCAGTTTCAATTTTAAACCGCAATTTAATGCGATCGTTAAGGGGTTAACGGGACACACTGTTTACATTGTTATTACATTTGCCTCGTAGTAGAAGCAAGTAATATGATACAAACAATTTCATGTGAAGAATGTAGTTATGCTCAAATCGTTTTACTACTTATTCGTGAAATCATATACTTTTCCTGGTGTGAAAATAAATAATAATAACTAATTTAAAACTTCTTGCGTGCTTTAACCCTCTCACTGCGCAACCCGAGATTTTCTCAGGGATGCATTTTTTCGTCTAATTAATCCTCCTTGATTATTCCCACCCGTTATTTTTTATTCTAAATTTTGCCTTATTTAATCGGAGCATTTTCCCATTTAAATTATATAAACATATTTGCTTTGGAAAACCGGTGACAAAACAATAAAATTTCTTAAAAGATGCTCGTCGCGAAACTATTTTGATAAAACAATTACGCAGCGAGAGGGTTAACCCTTTGCAATCCATTGTCGCCGCTGCGCAACATCATATTTCTTTACAAAATTTGTAATCGGGACCAGCAATAAGAAGAAATAAAATTTGCCTTATTTAATCAGAGCATTTTTGAAATTGTGTTCTTGAACGGAACTTCTTTTAAAAAAGTGGTACCGACCGCGTAAAATTTGTGTAAGAGACGCCGGAGTCCAAAGGGTTAATTCAGTTACAAGGATGTTCTTAAGGGTTGAGAGCAGAATATGAAAATGCCACCGAAAAAACAATTTGAAACAGCGGGAATGCCGTTGCCTTCTTTAAACTGACCATATTGTCTAAAACGATTAAATTTCGTCCGTTCTGTTCAAATGATATTTATGATTCCAAAATGTTTTATTTTCAAAATTATGTTTACTGTATCAGAATTATGCAAATTTAAAGTAAAATAAGTCATTATGCTTATCACAATATTAAACGCAAACTTTCTACGTTACGTTACAAGTATCTTACCTTAACCCCTTGAAGGGCGGTGGCTCATTTTTGGACCACCTAATTTTAATCCCTTAATGCCACATTTGCACCAGAATATTGGAAGGAAAAATTTCATTTTATTGTGTACGTGAACAAAATCTTTTGCTTATTTTGATATAAATCTGCTTGTAAATTCTGGCGTAATTTACTCATTTCAGCATTTTGTGAATAGAAGTACCTTGCCCGTGAAAGGGTTAAGTAGAACACAGTTTTTCTTCTTTTTAATTTTTTATTGCCATTTTTTTGTACCATATATCTCTTATTTTTATTTACGGTATATCTTATATGTAGAATTCTTGATTTTTATTATGCTATTTTGAGGATTAAGTTTTAGGTTATAGCCTTGAGGGGCTACGATTAATTGAGATTTGCAACAGAAATTTTTTATGAAATTTTAATTTTCTAACTTTGGTGGAAAAAAGTCGTAAAATTGCTTTTCCTGATTTTGAAATAAGATCTTGCTAAATTTCAGGTGGGAATTCAGCATTACACAAACGCAATTGCTTGCTCCTCAAGGGGTTATTGATATAAAGAACATGTTTTGAACAAAACAATAAATGTAACATAGCTGTGCACAGTAACAAAGTATGATTTTATATTTTCGATTCATAGAACCTATCGCAGCATTATAAGAAATGATCGTATCGACTTGCAGATGGTGTCATTCGATGCAGAATTTAAAAAATGCATAACAAACGCTACCTCAAACGATACCTCTAATTAAAATTTTTTAGGTTTTTCCCCTCCCTGAATGAAGATGCCCCCTTTTGCACTTGGAACAGGTTATAACAACTTTATAGAATACCTTTTTCTATCTGGTAAATCTTTTGGAGGGCGCTCTTTAATTTTTCGCGAAATTGTATATATGTTCACATGTATATAATGTTCGCATATTGTATTTGATACGCACAATAGTTAAGCAAAACAAAATGCAAGATATATCATAACAAAAATATTAACGTTAAAATTGTACTTATACAAATCAATAGTATAAATCTAAATTTCATTTCGGCGCCATTTTTAACACCGAGATTTTAAAAAGTTGCCATTTCTTAAGAAATATTGCTCGCTGAAAGATTATCTCTAAAGAGGTACATAAGGATTTTAAAATCTTGGGGTGGGAAAAAATGAATTATGTGTTGATAATGAAAAATGAAATATATCAGCAAAAGATGCTTTTTGCAAAGAAAACTGTCAAATGAGAATTAACATTTCTTTCTTCTCCTTTGCGATAATCATTTAGTAAATTATAGGTCGTGAAGTCAATGAATTGATGAATTTATAAAAATTTGATCTATTGATGCATATTAGTATGCTTTTTACCGATCTGAAACGATTTATTCGTTGTTAATAATTTGTTACTTCGTTTTTAAATACCGTATATAATCGCGTATAAGTCGAGGAATTTCTGGCAATTTTCTGCAAGAAATTTGAGGGGTCGACTTACACGCGAGTCATTTAATAAAGAAAAAAACTTCGATTACTGCAAAATTCTGGCTTTTTATGTGCATGAATAATAAAATATTACATAAAATATGCAAATAATAATAATTTATCATTAAAAAAAGTTTTCAATGATTTGTTTTTGTTTACTTACTACTTTTTCGCATTGGTAAGTGAAATCTTTGGTTTGATTTTGTGCGAAATTGAAATAAAAAGTTAGGGGCCGACTTATAATTGGGTTTTTGATCTTTTGCAGAATTTGCATTCGAAAGTTAGGGGGTCGACCTATATGCGAATACACTTATACGCGAGTATATACGGTACATTTAATTATATGCCTTACATAGTTATCAGTGTTTTTTTTTTTTCTTAGACCTATTTTGTTTAGAATGTTCACGTTATTAACCCTCCAGTCGCGGGCGAATTTTTCAATGGGTTACTTTTTTAAATTAAGATTGATTCCCACCACTTTTTTGAAGTAGAAGTATTCACTTTATTTAATTATAGAATAAATAATGCGAGAATAAACCGAATTATACGCTTTTAAAAAAGTGGTGGGAATCAAGAAATTTGAATTTTCAGAAAATACCCCACTGGAACGCAAAAATAGTGTTTCCCGTGGTTGTAGGTTTAAATCGCAGAAATTGGTTGTTAGAAACAATTATGTTCATTTAAAGTTTTTGGTAACGTAATAATAAACCATTTGCTAAAAGATGCTGTTATACAAAAAATTGAGTTGAAATGTAGCAAAAAGTGCCAAGCAGAATAATTTGAACTCATATAAATGCTAAAGAAAACAAATTACATTATATATATTTTTTTAATCTGGTAGGAAACTGAGTTATTTGACCTCGGCTTACACGCGTGAAATTATGGTAATTCCCCTTGATCTGAGAACATTGAATGAGATTCAGTCACATGGATGTGTAATTGACATCGCCCGAAAATAGTGAAGCTACAACTATAACCGTTTCCTAATGGCAAAATTACCAACTGTGAAAACTTCCTCAAATTAATTTCAATATATATTTTTCCTCGTTTTAAACGCCTCATTCATTCAAAATTTCTGTTATAATTAAGGCTTAAATGTCTGTTCATTTTTATTAGTGGAAGTTGATGTTGTCGGTATTGAGGCCCGGCAGTTCCGCCATACTGTGACAATAAAAACATTTTACTTTTCATGTAAGTGAATTTTATTCCGCAGGGGCAAAACCCCCACCAATAAATTTTGACAGAAATTTTCGTCAAGCCAAATTATTGTTTCCTAATTTCTGTATTAAATAGGACACAAATTTATATTCAATTTTCCCCAGTAATAATCAGACCCTGATTCGATATAAACAAACAACAGTTGCCTTCTTGCGATTGCATCCTCAGTTACTTCACTGGGAACAGGTAGACACTATACTGTATGATTCCTCCTCTGTATTCGTAGCTCCATTTAAAATCATAAAGATAAACGGCATCGATATTTTGCATCAATTTACCAGTAATGCGATTATCAAAATAACTAACGCCCATCAATAAATTTAACGGGACACATTCTTCAAATTATTATTACATTTGCCTCGTTGTGGAAGCAATGAGTTAGGTTTTAAAACATTGTTTAAAGTGTTTATTAAAATCATGCACTTTTCCTGGTGTGAAAATAAATAATAATAACTAAATTACAAATTTCATCAGTGCTTTATTTGAGTTTCAAGAGTGTTCATACGATGTGACAGGCAGAATATAGCAATGGTATCGAAAAAAGAGTTTGAAAATATATTTGAAAGCGGCTGTTTGCTTTAACCCATTGAGGGGCGGTGGGATAAAATAAATCCCACCTAATTTAAACAAGATTCTCACTCTAAATTTTAAATTTTTAACTTTGAGGGAAAATCGTTGAAAAATTGCTTTTCCTTATTTAAAAATAATTCTTTTCGATTTTTGCTTGCTCTTTAAGGGGTTAACCATTTCAGGGGCAAGGTACTTCTTTTCGTAAAATGCTAAAATGAGTAAGTGACAACAGAATCTACAAACTAAATTATTTCAAAATAAGCAAAAGCTTTTGTTCACGAACTTAATACAAGAAAAACTTTCATTATTCTGGTGGCATTTAAGAAATAAAATTTAGTGGTCCAAAAATGAACCACCGCCCTTGAAGTGGTTAAAATGGCCATGTTCTTATAAATTTCGACAATGTCGTTTGTCTTGTTTAAATGACATTTGGGATTCCAGAATGTTTTTATTTTTGAAATTATGTATACTTTGTCAGAATTATACGAAGTTATATTACCGTAATTTCCGGCGTATATTCCGCGGATTAAACAATTCTGTTTGGACCCAGAAATTTTATTTAGTAATTGAAGTAAAATATTTACCTCGATGTGATAGGTTACACTCTATTTTTTAAAGTTTCTGGGTCGGAAAAATGATTGTTTGATCCGCGGATTATACGACGGAAATTACGGTAATATAACTTATTGCGATGATCACAATGTTAAATGCAAATTTTCCACGTTACGTAACAAGAGTCTTATCTAAGTGGAACACAGTTTTTCTTAATATAATTTTTCTTAATTGGCTTTTTTTTGTTCTATTTATCTGTTACTTTTAATTGCAGTGCTTCTTGCATGAAAAATTCTTTTGTCGGTCAAAAGCGAATAATCGTGCAGTATTAAAATTTTTCGCTAGACAGAGCTACCACGTGGACTAGTTTTATATTATGTTCGCACCACTATTTAAAAAAATGCATTTTGTAGTCTATTTCTCTTGCAAAAGTTGTCAAAGCATATCTAAAGGATTTTTGTTTACAAAAAAGTGGTGCGAAATAGAATTACTAAATAGTCGTCTGGGCAGCCTTGACTTGAGAGCGAAAACGATACATACGCTGTATAACATAGAAAATCTGTACTTTACATGAAATGGAGATACTCTGTAGTTAAATCTAGAGTAGAATATGTGTTAAAGCAATCGGTACATTTAAAATTTCATATGCATTCTTGAGTAATTTATTATACACACATTAATAATTGCTATTGCAATTTGGAAAAAACGCGATGTAGTAAAATTCTGCTTAGACAGAATTAACACTGTACTTTTATGAAATAAACATTGGCAACATTTGTTACATGAATTATAATGTTCTACTGCTTCCTAAAAGTTTTTAAGGTAATGGAAAGAAATATAAGTTGGATAACATTGAAAATCTATACTTTACATAAAATGGAGATATTCTGTTAAATATACAGTAGGATATGTGTTAATGCAATACGCATTTTTAGCAGTGTGTATGCATTCTACAGTAAATAATTTCAAACACACTAATAAATGTTATTGCAATTTTCCAAAAAACACGATGTATGCAAATTTTGCTTAAACAGGAATGGCAGTATGCTTTTATTAAATAAACACTGACAACATTTATTGTTATAATGTTCTATTGCTTTGTAAAATTTTTACAGTAATAAAAGGATGCTTAGATCTGCTTACTTTGAATGTCACTATTTCCGAATAGAATATCCAACCTATACCATCGTAGGAATGTCTGATTGAATAAGATAATGATTGTATTCAAAAATAGGTGTATCCCAAAATAAGCATCTAAGTGCAACATAAATTGCAAACAATATATTTTTGAAGTTTGTTTTTTATATATTTTTCTATCAAAAAATGAAACTCCTATACTGTTAAAAAACTTCTTATGATTTCTTCTGCATATTTATTTAATCTCCATTATTACCAAGTAAATAAAATAATTCTTTCTACAGAACTTCTTAACAATCAGGCATACATTAAACCTTTAAGCCCCGACGGTACTTTAAAGTACCATTAAACTAACTTGTTATAAAATTCATTTAATATATCGATTAATAGTAATACAGTTTAGAATGAATCATGGATACTTTTATTTATCTTGTTTCAAAAGCATTATTGGTTTTACAAAAAAAAAAAAAAAAAATATTTTTAAAAGATTTTTTTTTTGCATGTTTTCAGAGTTTTAGAGTGGAGGAAAAGTTGTAAATTTAATTAATTATTTTTATTCACAAAATGCTTCTAAAATGTATTAAATTATTGTGTAAATCTTGTAAATCTTCCAATATATTTTCAAATATTCACCAGAAAATACTTCAGAAGACGAAATATTCATGAATTCTAGTTCTCTATTCATGATGTCTAGGTTGTCGCAATATGACGGAAACGCAGGATCTGACTGCCGTGGTAATAAATACTTCCACTAGTAAAAATGAATATATGTTTTTGCCAATATTTGTGACTTATGCTTTGCGTTACTAAGGCGATAAAATATGAAGAAAATTTCTATTTATATTTACTGGTGGAAATTTGCCCCTGCGGTAATCAACACCTGCGAAAGCGGTTACATTTGAAGCTTTAATATTTTAAGGATATGTTTCTCTTTATTCGTTGTTCCATGTCTATAAAAGTGTCCGCGAATAAAACGCAGTTATTACTTAAAAGCATTGTATACTGTTTCTAAGAAAGATATTATCATATTAATTTGAAATAATTTTGTAGAAATATATTTTGTTACAAATATTAAAAAAGAGATTTTCACCTTCGGGAGCTTTGGTGAAGAATATCCTGAATTAATTTATTTTTCATTGTTTCGATTTGTGTGTTATCTCTCTTTATAAAGATAGTTTCCTGTTACTTTCAAGGTTTTATCAAATTCCATTGGAACAGGAATAGATATTTTTATTACAAATTACCACAACTTCCAAAATACCTTTACAAGGTTCGTACACTCCTTGGAATTTTCAAGGACTCTGACACCAATACATTAATGATAAGAAAATTTACATTTATTTTTGAAAACACAGAAGTCGCAATCCCCGCCTTTATTCACCGATTTTGCAATATTTTCCTGCAGCGAAATACTTTCAAAATACTGTTAAATTTTAGTGGTAAAACCGTGCGAACCCTGCTTTACTTTCAATAGAATTTAATGAAAAGTACACTATACAAAAAGATAAAGAAATAAAAATATAGATATAACTTCAGTTCTATTTAGGGCAAGAAAAATCATATGTATACTTGTATGCATATATGCTTCGTATACACTTCTTTATAACATTGTATTGTTTATTTTGTCCCACGAATACGAGGTATTTACGAGAAGTATTTAGGGGGTAAGATTTTTTTTTTGAAGTTATAAACAATCGTTTCTGATTCGTTTCTAAATTTAAATTTCACTGTAGGGAAGAACAGTCCAAAATACCTTTGATCAAAGCTTATTATTTACCTACAGAATTAAATAATTTCTATATTAACAGAATATTTTGATAGGACGATAAGAAACAAAATGGCGATAATAGGTACGTTGGTCTATTTCATCCGGGTCATGTATGTCTGCAGTCCAAGAGTTTTTTTTTTTTTTTTTTTTTTTTTTTTTACATTTATAAGCTTATAAAAGTTAATAAAATTGCAGAATTATGTGTGTTACTGGGCAGAGCGGTATTACTTAAAAGTCAAATATGATAAGCGTGAATTCCATGTACCAGGTGAAAATGTTTGGCACACGAATCATGTCTCATTGTGGACAGGGTATTTTATATTTCCATTCACTCTGATGATGGGAAATATTTCGATGTTTAAGTTGAACAAAACATCTGTTCTTATCCTTTGAATTTTTATATATCAAAAATTAATTACATTTGGCATTTTATGTGTTTTTTCATTTTCGTTAGTAATCCCAAAATTAATCGATTTAGAAGGCTAACCTACTTGTTTGACTTGACACGTCGGCTCAGTGATTTAATGTCTTTCTGAGTTTTATGTAGAAACCATTAACCCCTAGAAGGGCGGTGATGCCGTCATGGCATCGCATAATTTTAATCCCAATTTGCCACATTGGCACCGAAATCTTATGATGAAAATGTCTTCTTAACTCTAGATCTACCGGGAATTTTATTCAAGTTTTAATAAAACGTTCTACACCAGAATTTTTATTTAAAACTATTTAACTTATCTATTTACCTTATTTTTGTCTGGTTTATATACTTAGTTTATTTTAAAGAAATTTCTGATTTGAATGAATATTTTGTATGTACCAGTCGGGTCCAATGGACCCGTCTGGTAGACGGAGGGTTAACTAAGTACGCGAAAATTTACTTTTACTTGTTTATATATAAAATCTCTTGTTAAAACTGGTGTCATTAAATAATATTAACATTTTACGAATACAAGTACCTTGCCCCTGAAAGGGTTAATTTATATTTTTCGAATTTTCTCATACGTGGTTATGCTTTAACCCTTCCAGGGGCAAAACGCTTATGTTTGTAAAATATGAATATGATTGATTGACACCCAGATAAATTAACAGATTTGTAAAAGAGTAGGTAAAATCTTTTCTTCGTGTACATTATTCAAAAAAAAAAATTAATTCCTAAATTATGGTGCCAATGTACAATTTCGGAATTAAAATTAAATAGTATATATAATATACCGATAACCTTCAAGGAGTGATGCGCTGATTGAACAAACTATATTAAAAGTTTTTATAAAAAAAAAAAAAAAAAACAGAAAGTATTGAAAAGAAAGTGAGCCAACAAAGGCCGGTCTACCTTATATCCAACACATAGCTATCTATCTATACTGAACCTTGTATGTATATACGAGCTAAAAGAAGATTAGAAGACAGAATCCCCTGAATTGTTTTGAGTTATTTCGTTTTATGATGCGAGTCTGAAGACCTTTTATGGAGAGTATTTATATTTTTCAAAACTTCATAAGATTTAATAAAGGTTTCATAAAACTCTAAATATTGATCAAAAGATTTATAGATTTATTTTCCAGGCAGATATTTGAATCTCCCTAGATTTAGGTAATTTTCCCTTGATATAAGAACATTGAAGAGAATTCCCCTGAATTGTTTTCAGTTATTTCGTTTTCTGATGTGAGTCTGAAGACCTTTTATGAAAAGTATTTTTATTTTATTCAAAATTTCATAAGTTTTAATGAAGGTTTCATAAATCTCTACATATTGATAAAAAGATTTATGGATTTATTTTTCAGGAAGATATTTGAATCTCCCTTGATTTAGATAATTTTCCCATCATCTGAGAACATTGAATCAGAATCAATCACATGGAAATATGAATACAAAGGACAGAAAAAGTCCCCTGATTGTTTTCAGTTATTTAGCTTTCTGATGTGAGTCTGAAGATTTTCTATGGAGAGTATTTATATTTTTTACTTTCTTCTATCTTCAATAGAAGAAAGTATTGTTATAGAAATTTTTTTCGACTTCCAGTTTTCGACGAATTCTCACGTTTTAGGGTTCAGATGTCCACAAAAACATGTTCATAGAAAATGTCTGTCTGTCCATCTGTCTGTTGGCATTGTACGATCAAAAAGTGTATGAAGTTATGCATGGAATTAAACCAAATTTTTATTTTAAGTTTTTGGCTATGGCAAGCATATTCTCCTTGAATTTGGAAAAAAAATCGCCGGTAGGGGGCTCTGTAACAGCGATTTTTGTGCGGTTTTGAATATTGTACCATCCAAAAGTGTATGAAGTTATGCGTAGAATTCAACCAAATTTTTATTTTAAATTTTGGACTATGGCAATCAGGTCCTCCCTGAATTTGGAAAAAATTCGCCGATAGGGGGCGCTGTAATATCTTTTTTTGTGCGATTTTGAATATTGTACCATCGAAAAGCGTATGAAGTTACGCGTAGAATTGAATCAAATTTTTATTTTAAGTTTTTGGCTATGGCAAGAAAGTCCTCCCTGTATTTGGAAAAAAATCGCCAATAGGGGGCGCTGTAATAGTGATTTTTGTGCGATTTTGTATATTGTACCATCGAAAATTGTTTGAATTTATGCATAGAATTCAACCAGATTCTGATTTTAAGTTTCGGGCTATGGCAAGCCGGTCCTCACTGAATTTGAAAAAAATTCCCCTGTAGGGGGCGCTGTAATAGCGATTTTTGTGAGATTTTGAGCAGTGTACCATCGAAAAGTGTATGAAGTTATATGCATAGAACCGAACCAAAAAAAATGTATGTTCTTGGCTATGGCAAGCAAGCCCTTCCTTAATTTGGAAAAAAATCGCCAGTAGAGGGCACTGTAATAGCGATTTTTGCGCGATTTTTGTACGATTTTGAATATTGTACCATCGAAAAGTGTAGGAAGTTATGCATAGAATTGAACCATTTTTTTTGTCATGGCACGAAGGTGCTCCCTGAATTTGAAAAAATTCCGCAGGAAGGAGGCGCTATAACGGCGATGTCTGTACGATTTTCATTATTGTACCAACGAAAAGTGTATGAAGTTATGCATATAATTGAACCATTTTTTGTGTATGTTTCTGGCTATGGCAAGCAAGTCCTCCCTGAACTTGAAAAAATTCCGCCAGAAGGAGGCGGTCTAATTACGATGCCTGTGCCATTTTTATTATTGTACCATCAAAAAGCGTATTAAATTTATTCATAGAATTGAACCAAATTTTTTGTGTATGTTTATGGCTATGGCAAGCAAGTCCTTCCTGACTTTGAAAAAAAAAATCTGCCGGAAGGGGGGCGCTGTAATAGCGATTTTTGTGCCATTTTCTTTATTGTACCATCGAAAAGTGTATAAAATTTTACATACAGCCGAACCAAATTTTTTGTGCATGTTTTTGACTTTGGTCTACGGGTCCTCCTTGAATTTGGAAATATTGCGCTGTAATGGGGCTCTGTGATAGCAATTTTTGTATATTTTTCTTGATTTTTCGTAGTTTTATTGTCCATCGGCGCCTCTTGCAGGGGCGGGAACTCGCTTCCTGCTAAGCCGCCTATTCGCAAACAGTTGCTAACTATAGGATAAGGAAAAACTCTTAATTTTAACAAATATCATGATATAGATCAGGGGTGTCAAACTGTGGCCCGCCGGATACCACTAAAATTTCATAGAAATCATTGCCTTATCTAATCACCGAATCTCTGCGATCCAAGAAGCCGATTTTTTCTGTAAAATTTTAGTGGTATCCGGCGGGCCATAGTTTGACACCCCTGATATAGATTAACTCGTTTATAGTCCGTTTAATTGACTGAAGCAGAACTTTAAGATGAAAATTAAAGTTAGTATAGTATTGAACTAATAATATTGAAGTATTAACATGTGTAACTAATGTGTGAAATATTAAGATGTACAAGATAGAAAAAAGTTTTGGGATTGGCACTTGCAACTAGTTTCAAACTTTCATGAGATTTAATAAAGGCTCCATAAATCCCTAAATATTGATAAAATGATTTAAGGGTTTATTTTCTAGGAAGATATTTCAATCTCCCTAGATTTTCCCATCATCTGAGAACATTGAATCAGAACTAATCACATGGAAGTATGAATACAAAAGGAGCGTGGAAAAAAGCTAAAAGTGGGTGGTAACGGATTGATTAGAAAAATAAGAAAATTCAAGAGATGTTTTATGTTTAGAAGTTCGATAGTTTTTATCTCAACATAAAGGTTGAATATTCGTTGAATGTCAAATAAAAGATCTGAGTAAGAATTCTAGGTGAATTCCAGTATTTATGTTTACAAATGTATTATATTATTGATGTGGATGAACTGTTGTGATCTTCCAAGCACAATATTTGTTCGAGTGAATAATAAATGTCGTATAAAATTGATGAACTAATAGATGCATTTATTTATAGTTATAAGCCACGTGAATCTTTAAATAATTTTCAGATAAAATCCTATATATATATATATATATATATATATATTTAAAACCACAAACAAAATATCAAAATCCATCACTCACCATATCTAAAATGAAACTCACATCGAAAATATTAAATTAACCAACATAAACTTTAACTCTTAAAATCAAACTGAATAACCAAACTAAAGAAAATATATATAATTGCAAAACATAACAGAACAGAACAGAAGGCGAGCGGTATGGCTAACGACATACTCTGCAGGGTTAAGTCAGACTTTACGCATGCTACGTCCCCCTTCACTCGCCAAGACCAAAATTGAAAATATGAAAAAATGAAAAAAACTATGAAAAACTAAACAGAACTACAACATCCACCAAAATATCTCTCTAACTCATTAGATCAATCAACTCATCAAAACCTCCATTCTCATCCATCACTGAGTTCAGTTCAGTTCCGTACCTGCTACTCTTAATAAAATCACTAGTTATTCTCCTGATGAAATTGCGAGGAAAATCATGCTTGAATCCCAAGCGGCACCACTCTAAAATATCATTAAACATATCTTTAACTCTAGTACTCAGTCTTTCGATTCGTATTAATCCATTTCTAAGTACATTTCTTTTAATCGAAACATGCACGTTGGAATCAAAATAGAGCAGATTTAAGGTATTAAAGTTGAAATCATTTCGCTTGTCATATAACTTAGATATCAAATTTTCACTAAATATACTTGGGTTCACATCTAGAAAATTAATATTTTTACAATTCTGGGAGGAGGGTTCGAGACTCAGAGACGTAGGATAATATGTAAAATCAATATTTTCAATATTATTGTTTAATTTGATTATCAAAACATCATCTATATATCTGTAGGATAATGTGTTACTGTTTAAATTATTATTTCTTTCATATATATGTAAGTAAATGTTTGCCAAAATGGAACTGCAACTCCCCCCGCATTGGAATACCCCGAATATGTTTAAATATTGTATTTCCTTCGTAAAGGTAGTTTTCTTGTACTACTAACTGAAATAAATTTATGAAAAAATCATTATGAACATCCAAAGTACTATTTTTATTATAAAAATCTACTATTTTTTCTTTTAAATCTGTCAAATCAATTGTGTTATAGAGATCTGCAAAATCGTAAGCGAATAAACCAGTAATATTTTTTAATTTTTTTAGATTATCTAATAGTGTATAGCTATTTTTGATAATAAAAGTCGTCTCTGCCCCCATCACTCCGTCAAACACTCCCTCCAATACCCCCAGCAAAGCCTTGCTAGCAGCACCAATATATGATCCAAATCCACAAGTCACACTCCTGAATTTGATAGGGGTTTTATGGAATTTAGGCACTAATATGAGATAAGGGAAACTTTGACTCATTTGTTTCAGCTTAACTTTTTTATAGAAGGCTTTAATCCTATTTTCTATTACTGAAGCTTTCGAATTTAACGGTAAATAGTTATTTTTATTATTGTAGCACTCATTCAAGAGTTTACGGTATAGTACCTTACATATCAGTGCATAACTTGTATTTGCTTTATCCACATAGGTGATTATAAATTTTTCCTGGATTTCTTTAATTGAATGTGTAAGTTTGTTGTATTTCTCTCTATTAACTCCGTCAAAATCTCTGGAAAATTCTCGTTTAAAATCTCTTAATATATAGTACTTCCACTCGTCAAAAACACTGGATGGCAAATTGTATCTATACATTAGTTTATTTATAAATATATCTACATTAATAGTAAAACGTTTAATTGCAACACTTTTAGTTAGAGTATGTTTCACACGATATTTAGTTCCGTACTCCATTAACCTCCTCAACTCCTCATCCTTTACTATCTTTAGATCTCCAGTAATAACATGTTCATAATACTTGTCTTTATAATTAACAAATTCAGAATCATTGCAGTGGCAGATACTCCCTGCTATACTACTCTTTAGATCTTTAGCAAATAAATTATAATTAAAAATAGTTCTCCCTAAAGGCTTATCATATTTAAAAGCCTTAACTATTTTTATTTTTCTGACAGGTAGTAATTCATTGTATTTATTCAACATTTTATTGTAATTTACACCCTTATGGCTATCACCCAAATAATCCATTATAAAATAGATTTTATTTATTGCACTAACTTGGCCATAATCAATGTTGCAATACATTTGTAATTTTTGTGTCTTAATTCTATATCTCAACAAATCCAAACCTAAGACAACATTCCCATTTTCTATCCTAGACTGTAAAGTTCTTAAAGTTACGGGAATTAATTTCTTCTTAATGTTGTAAATCAAACCTTTAATCACATTAACTCTTCGCTCACCTTTATAATTAATTATTGCATTTACTATGTCTGTACAAGTATTTATTTGTTTTTTAAATAGTCAACTTAGTATATTGATTACTATCTCTAATCAATTCATTTCCAATGTCATGATTAATTTTGTCGTAAATTGTATGATCTAAATTGTTAGTTTTAAAGTTTTTAATTATATTACTGTGGTTAAACATAACATTAAGGCCATATGGATATACCGTACCAAACTTTTTTATCATATCCTTTTCACGAATCTTTCTTTCCATTTTATTAGGTATAATACACAATATAGAAATCCTTATGTTATCTATACCATGTTCTGAAAAATGTGAAATTTCTATTTCTTGATCCTCTTTTTTATACTTAAGATTTCTAATGTCTGATTTGTGATTGTTGAATCTCTTGTTTAAAGGAGTAGAGGTCTCTCCTATGTACTTTTGAATGCACACATTACATCTTAAACAATACACACAATTATATACCTTACAAAATTTTAAAGATTTTTCTTCAATCACTTTGCCACCATTATCCGTATCGGCACAGATACAAACTCTACATCTTTTGTCACTACATTTTATTAAGTTTATTCCATTGATATCTTGTCCAATTTTTATACCCCTATAATAAAACAATCTTGTTTTATACCTTTTCACTTTATCAATGCAATCTATGTTTTTCTTATGTTTATTCATTAAATTTGTATTATAAACATGTTTTGTCCTATACCTTACAACTTCTGTATCTCTATAAACACCCTTGTCCTTATTTAACTTATCACACAATTCATAATTTTTCTTCATTACTAAACAATCATCTATCGAACTCTCATCTATATAACTCTGCTTGCAATAAAAATTGCATACATGACCTTTCCCCCTCTTCTCACAAATCTCGCCATAATCACAACCATAAACTTTACTTTCAATTACATCCACATTTTAAAATACATTTGGTCCATGGTAACTTTTTGACGATCCGCTCCCCTCCATGGTTTCTGGAGCCGACCGAGCACTACGAAATTTATAAAAATTCCGTATCTTGCCGGTACCTTTTACAATATAATTTTGTCTATTCATATTAAATGTTTAATTATTCTATGTAAATACAATATAAGCAATTCCAAATATTTAAATGTGTACTAAAAAAATGTAAAAATATAACAAAGTTAAATAAATTTATAACAATATAACTTAAACCCGAAAGAACTAATAAAACTCTAAATTAAACGATCATAAAATCTTCAACTAACTAGCCAAAAATCAATAAAAAACTAATAAATCCAAACAAATCAACTAAACCAACCAATTCTCATCAACTCCATCCACCCCTCATCATTTAGCTATATTATGGTAAGCATGATCATATACTGAAATTTTATTATAAAGTATAAAAGACATACCTGACTCAAGCCTGCAGTAGTCCTCCATACTAATACAAGCAACTTAAAAAAAAAAACCAAAGATTAAATTACAAGAATGTCCCGATGTAAACGTAGACGTGCCACTGAATACACGTGACAAAATATATTTAAAACCACAAACAAAATATAAAAATCCATCACTCACCATATCTAAAATGAAACTCACATTGAAAATATTAAATTAACCAACATAAACTTTAACTCTTAAAATCAAACTGAATAACCAAACTAAGGAAAATATATATAATTGCAAAACATAACAGAACAGAACAGAAGGCGAGCGGTATGGCTAACGACATACTCTGCAGGGTTAAGTCAGACTTTACGCATGCTACGCCCCCCTTCACTCGCAAAGACCAAAATTGAAAATATGAAAAAATGAAAAAACTATGAAAAACTAAATAGAACTACAACATCCACCAAAATATCTCTCTAACTCATTAGATCAATCAACTCATCAAAACCTCCATTCTCATCCATCCCTGAGTTCAATTCAGTTCCGTACCTGCTACTCATAATAAAATCACTAGTTATTCTCCTGATGAAATTGCGAGGATAACCATGCTTGAATCCCAAGCGGCACCACTCTAAAATATCATTAAACATATCTTTAACTCTAGTACTCAGTCCTTCGATTCGTATTAATCCATTTCTAAATACATTTCTGTTAATCCAAACATGCACGTTGGAATCAAAATATAGCAGCTTTAAGGTATTAAAGTTGAAATCATTTCGCTTGTCATATAACTTAGATATCAAATTTTCACTTTCTATGCTTAGGTTGACATCTAGAAAATTAATATTTTTACAATTCTGGGAGGAGGGTTCCAGACTCAGAGACGTAGGATAATATGTAAAATCAATATTTTCAATATCATTGTTTAATTTGCTTTATATATATTTGCTTTATATATATATATATTTCGTACAGACTTCTTTAAAACATTGTATGGTTTATTTTGTCACAAGTATAAGAGGTATTTACGAGAGGTGTATAAGAGGTAAGTTTTTTATTTGCAGTTATAAATAATCGTTTCTGATTCGTTTCTAAATTAAAGTTACACTTTGGTGTAGAGCAGTCTTAAAGACCTTAATCCAAAGCTTATTTCCTACCTACTGATTTTTAAAAAAATATTAAATCATGTTTCAATATGGACAGGATATTTTATATTTGCTTTCAGAGTGATGATGGGAAACATTTCGATGAAGATAGTAGTTAAGTTGAACGAAATATGTTATCATATCCTTTGAATTTTTAGTACCAAAATAAAATTACATTTGACATATTATGTGTTTTTAATTTTCGTTAGTAATCCCGAAATCAAATCAATAACAGAAGGGCAACCTACGTCGTTCTATGGGGCAAGTCGGCCCAGTGACACTTATGTATTTCTGAGCTTCATATAGAAACTATTAATTGATATTTTAAAAATTGTCTTATATATGGCTATGCTTTAAGCAAATTAAATTAAAAATTAAAAATTTTAATAAAATTAAAAAATAAAAAATTTTGAAAAATGTGGTCCAACAAGCCCCCCGGTCTTCCTTACATCCAACACATTGCTATTATTCTAAACTGAATCTTGTATGTATACACGAGCTGAACAAAGATTGAAAGGAAAAATCCCCTGAATTGTTTTCTGTTATTTCGTTTTCTGATATGACTTTGAAGTCCTTCTATGGAGAGTATTTATATTTTTCCAAAATTTCAGAAGATTCAACAAAATTCCATAAATCCCTAAAGATTGATGAAAAGATTTATCGATTTTTTTTTCTAAGAAGATATTGAAATCTCACTGGATTTATGTACCATAATTTCTAGCTTAGAAGTCGGAACCAAGTTAACTCTTTTTTAAACAGGAAACTTTACTTAAAAAATTAAGGCATATAAATGCTAAGAAGAAAAAAAATTATATTATATAAAAAAAAAAAAAAAAAAAAAAAAAAAAAAAAAAAAAAAAAAAATCCGGTAGAAAACTGAGTTATCTGAGCCGAGGCTTATAAGCGTGAAATTGTGGTAATTTTCCCTTGATCTGAGAACACTGAATCAGAATCAGTCACATGGAAGTATGAAAACATACCTATTGACACATCCTGAAAATTGTGAAGCTACAATTGTAACAGGTTCCGCATTGCCTAATTATCGACTGGGAAAACTTACACACATTAATTTCAATGTAATTTTTTTCCCGTTTTACACTCCTCATTCATTCAATATTTCTGTCATAAGTAAGGCTAAAATATATGTTCCCTTTTTTCAATGATAGTTGGTGACGTCGGTATTGAGAACTGGCGGTACCGCCATATTTGTGTCAATAAAAAAATCTTTACTTTTCATGCAAGTGAATTTTATTCCGATGCAGCAAAACTTCCACTAGCATAGCTGCCAACATCTTACGCTTTTTCAGACCACAAAAATTGTATAGTAAATTTTACCTTTTTAAATCGTCTTAATCTGCCGATTAAAGAAGGCAAAAATTTCTATTAAATTTTTGTGGTCTGAAAAAGCGGAAGACTTGGCAGCTATGCACTAGTAAATTTTAATAGAAATTTTCGCCACATCTCATTACTCATACCGAATTTCTGTATTAAAAACGAAAATAATTTATATTTGCATTAGTGCGGTATTAACCCCTTACGTGCCGAGAAAAACTTAAGATATTCACTCCCCAGTGCCACAGTTAGAACATAGTGGCCTTACAAAATGGGGCGTGGCTTAAGAGCGTGCGAATTCTGTAAATAAAAATTGAGAGATAGAAGATGTTCCATTCAATTTTTAATTTTTGTGGATTCACTAATAACTGAAAGCTGTGCCCTTTAGCTACCGATAGGAAACTATTTTATATATCTCGAACAAAAGAGTCAGGAGTGAGTTTTACGTGAACAAAACCATATTTCCGAAAAAAAAAACTTTTTATGTAAAAATTCATCTAGGTAAATAATTCATATTTTTCGAATATGATTTATTGATTCTCTTCCGATAAATAAGTACGCTTTAGAATCAACAATTTGTTGGTAACAATATTGGTTCTATTCGTTTCATTATACGAAAAAAGTTTTTCTTGCGTTCATTTTAGTCGGATTCTTTATGTCATGTCTTCATGCATTATTTGATTTTTTTTTTTCAAAAAAAATGATATGTGATTTAATGGAAGGTTTATTGCACTTCAAAAATAATGATAAAATCAGAGATGTGTTTTTCGTATAACGTCAACTTTTTTCTTGCACTACACATCTGCAACAGGAGCAAAAATTACTGTCATAAGTAAAATATTAAACAATTAGTAGTTATTGTAATCTCTTACCTGCCGAGAAAAACTTACGAGATTCATTCCCCGTGCCACAGTTTTCCAAACATGTGTACGTAGTTATGCGGTGTATTGGGGGAAATAAGAGACAAGCTTTTAATATAAACATTGTGTACTCCCACGAAAATATAAAAAGAAACGGAAATAAAAAAAAATTATGTACAAAAATTATACCAAAAATGTAAAATTATAGTGTAACAATATGATAAAAAAGATATTAGAACTTAGTGGCCGTGTGATATATCCTGAAACATGGTTGGACACATAAACCAACATCACATTCAGTGCATTGATAGCGGGATTCAGGGCGAATTTTTTTCATTGAACAAGCCGCACATCTTTTTGATGCATTTTTCTTTGAAGACGTTGATGTTACTAAGTCCGGAAAATGTTTAGCAGAAAGTCGTAAAGAACAGCCACTCTCTAATTTCTGTCGCTTGGCAGGTAGTGGGGGAGTAATATGAAATTTCTCAAATAAACGTTCAACCAAATTAATGCGGAAGTTGTAATTATCAACGTTACGCGGAGTTGTTTCTTTTGTAATGTGAAGGCATTCCAAATAGCCATATCTAATATATCGCGAATATTGTTAAATAATACCTCTTCTGTCTTTTTCGTGTATTGAATAACAAACTAATGCCTGATCCGCTCTATCAACCCCACCTATCTTCAAGTTATAATCTATAACTTCATGACATTTTTTTTTTTCAGTTTCAGAGCAATTTGCTGTATGGATAGAACTAAGAAGCGAAACATCTTTTTTGTCTCGCCATCTCAACACGGTAATTTTGCCTCTTTGGAAAGCGGCTATTTCGCCTTTCTTCAAAGTAAGTTTGTTGAAATTTTCCGGCAAATCACGTCGATTAGGAGGAAGAGTTCCAGATACGTCAGTTGAATTTTGGATAAGAAGGTCTGCTAATTCTGGTGAGAGATAAAAATTGTCCGCAATTACACAATAACCTTTTTCCCAAAAAAGATTCAATAAGCGTCATCACTGCTTTTGTTGCGAATCCATAGTTCTCATACTTTTTATCAAAGATTTAACTCGGCCATGTGTACACGATCGTATTGTGAATATATCCTGTCTCTGTTTCAGCAAGTATAAAGAGTTTTACTCCAAAGCGAGCTCTTTTCATTGGTATGTATTGTACCCATGATAGCCTGCCTTTGAAAAGCATCAAGCTCTCATAAATGCTCAGGTCCCTTTCAGGTGTATAGACACTTGAAAATTTCTTCATCATGTCAGAAAAAACAGGCCATATTTTACTTAGTTTTGGATTTGGATGTGAATTTTTATCAAAGGTGCTGTTTTCAGAAAAGTGCAGAAATTTCATGATAAGTTGAAAGCGATTTCTGCTCATAAATTTCCCAAAAATTGGAGTTTCGATCAATTTGTTTTTAGACCAGTAAAGCGCAACGTGAGGTTTTACAAGTATTCCTTGCAGAATAAGTATACCTAAAAAACATATATTTCTTCTAAAGTTGTTGGAAGCCACAACTTCGTCCTTGATTTCTCTTTTCCAGGATGCTGGTTGTTATACTGGTCTGAAAAACGGTTAGTTTCTGTAACAATATGAAGCACCAGCTCCTGATCAAAAAATAATTAAAAAAATAAAAGTGGGTTCGTAACATCTGTTACATTTTTATTTATTCATGGTTGTCCCGAAAATGGAAACCGTGAAGGTGACATATCCAATCATGCATTTTTTATATCCAATCGTACCCAGTTTCTGGCATCTTTTATAGAATAGTCGTTATCTGAATCCTCTTCATCTGACATATCATATTCTGACGTCTCTGGTCCAGAAGACGACGGAAAGTCGTCATCCAACTCACTATCATCAGTATCGGGCATATTCCTACGAAATTCGAGAAACTGCCGCGGCTAAAACTATGAGACGGAAGTAGTGACTTCAAAATAGCAATGCGATAGAAAGGCGAAGAGTGAACGGCAAACCAAACAATATTTTCTCTAAAATAATAGTGGCGTACAAAAAGGGCGGAGCCTTGTCAAATATGGAAAAATATTCGCTTGTATTTTCACGTCACTAGCTCAGTGCGATAGCCTTTATGAAGGTAGTTCCTTCTACCCCTTCTCCTAGCCATTAACCCCTTGAGGAGCAAGCACAAACGTCTCTAAATATTGAATTCTCACCGGAATAATCGAGAAATTTTAGTTTTAAACAAGGAAAAGCAATGTTTCAACGATTTTCTCCAAAGTTAAAAATATCAAATTTAGTTAAAATTTTCTGGTGAGAATCTTTTTTAAATTAGGTGGGATATATTTTATCCCACCGACCCTCAAGGAGTTAAGGGTAGGAATGTTAAATATAGAGTAGAATATGTGTTAAACAAGAGGTATATTTAAAATTTTATATGCATTCCTGATTAAATTACTATTCACACATTAATAATTGCTACTGCCATTTGGCGAAATCCTGATGTAGTAATATTCTGCTCAGACATAAATTGCAGTGTTCTTTTATGAAATAAACATTGGAAGTAAATGGTATATAATTTACAATGTTCTACTGCTTCGTAAAAGCTTTTACAGCAATAGAATGTCATATAAGCTGGATAACTTAGAAAATTTGTACTTTACTTGAAATGGAAATATTCTGTTAACTATACAGCAGAATATGTGTTTTAGCAATACGTATTTTTAGCAGTGTACAGGCATTCTAGAGTAAATTATTTCACACACACTAATAAATGCTACTGCAATTTTCCAAAAACACGATGTAGTAAATTTTTGCTTAGACAGGAATGGCAGTATGCTTTTATCAAATAAACATTGACAACATTTATTGTTATACCGTTCTATTGCTTTGTAAAAGTTTTTACAGTAATAAAAGGATACTTGGATCTGCTTACTTTGAATGCCACTATTTCTGAATAGAATATCCAACCTATCTTATCGTAGGAATGTCTCATTAAATAAGATAATGATTGATATTCTGAAATAGGTGTATTAAAACATAAGCATGTCTATGCAACTTGAATTGCAAACAACATATTTTCGAAATTCGTTTGTTTATATACTTTTCTATTAACCCCTTGAGGGTGGTGGTATGTTTACAAAACCACTTAATTTTAATTCCCAAATGCATAGCTGCCAACCTTCCACTAATCTTCCGTAATGTCTAGATTAATTTGATCAAGGATCCAGACATTACCACGTTCCACGTTGATCCACGTTCCGAACCGGAAAAATTATTTCAAGAAAGCTTATTTATTTTATTCCAGGTTTTTACATGGAACATAACTGGTACGAAACGCGTTAAACCAGGGTCAAATTAACGCAAGCAAATGCCACATCGGCACCAGAATTTTGGTAAAAAAATTTCGGTTTACCATGTGTATGAAATACAGATTTTCCTTATTTACAAATAAATTTGTTTTCAAATTCCGGTGCTACTCATTAATTTCAACACTTTAACAATGGAATTGCTTCGCCCCTGAAAGGGTTAAAAAATGAAATCCCTATATCATTTTAAAACTTCTTAGGATTTCTTCTGAATGTTCATATCAGTGGAATCGCTGGATGCGGCGATGACCAAGCAATATTTTAAAACTCTTAATAACCTTTTAAAACTCTACGATCCAGTTTTAGCAGAACATTTGGAGTTCATGTATAAGTGAAGGTAAGATTTAAAGTTTCTTTTTTGAACATTCAACCATTGAATTTTAGAGTTAATAATTTTTCACCACAAACATAAATAATTGCGATGACCACCGAAAATTTTCACGCCACGCCACTGGTTCATATGATCTCCATTCTTACCAAGTAAATAAAAAAAGTCTTTCTACAGATATGTTTAACACTTAGGAATACTTTAAACTTTCCTACCCCGACGGTACTTTAAATGTACCATGAAAATAACTTGTTATAAAATTTATTTAGTACATCGTTAGTAGTAATACAGTTTAGAAGGAATAATCGATATTTTACTTTATTTTCTTTCAAAAGCATTATTGATTTCACAAAACAAAAATAATTTTAAAAAGATGATTTCTTTTTTATATGCAGGTTTTCAGCTTTCTTGAAGTATAAAGATTGTGGGGGGAAAGTTTCAAATCAGGAATATTTCTATATTTCTTAGTAATAACATTATATTTGTATAATTTCTAATTCTATAAAATAAAAAATAAAAAATATTTTAAGTAAAATATTTTTGTGGAATTTTAAATATTGCGCAAAATCCCTATAAATTCAAATTTAATTTATTTATTTATTTTTTAGGAAAAAGCTTCTAAAATTTATTAAATGATAATGTAAATCTTCCAATATATTTTCAAATATTCACAGAAAATGCTTCTAAAGAGGGAAGATTCATGAATTCATAATTTGGGACATAAAGTGTTAAATAAAGGTTTAACACTAGAACGGCGGCGAGGGGTCATTTTGACCCTTGCCGAATGAATACATTTCGATTCGAACCAGAATTTTTTTTATAATATAAGATTAATATATGCTGCATAAAAATAACTTAAATAAATAAGTTTAATAGTTCTAAATAAAAATTCTGATGTGAAATATTTTTATAAAACTTGAGCAAAATTTCCCGCCGTTCTAGTGTTAAAGTAGTGACTAGTTTCTTGTAATATGTGGAAATTTTAAACAGATTTGAATATTTTGTCCTTTTCTTCTCTATTCTAATAACTATGTCATATACTATGTAACATTTCCAACTCAAGAGGTTTGTATCTTTTAACCCCTTAATTCTCGCTGCAGTGATATTCAGGGGCTGTGTGTTTTATTTAGATTGTTTGAGTCCCACCAGCAGGGGCGTAGCTACAGATATTTTTTCGGGCGGGAGAATTCGAAAATTTCCCAACTTGAAACAAATTCTTCCAACTTTCAACTAAAGTGTGTATAATACATGTACCAGAATGTGTATAATAATGATAATTAAAATGATGCATAAAAAATCCCTTTCCAAAGAAAAATTTTGAAACTGGAAACATAAAAATTCTAATTATTGGTTTGTTTAATAAAAAACAAACATGCAGGTCCAGAACACGATTTGACTGTTTTTAGAAAATGTCTGTCTGTGTGTATCTGACACAAATTTTGTGGTTGCTCTATCTCAAGAACTAATGTGCGGAATTTAATAAAACTTTTGATTCAGTTATATCTAGATAAGAATTAATGCTGATAAGTGTTTGGTGTAAATCGCCCGAAAGGTGGCGCTGCTAAGCTGCATTTTTCACGATTTACATGATTTTAGTGATAGCTATCGCTCAAAAACTGTTGCACGGAATTTGATCAAACTTCATATTCTGTTAAACCTTGACATAATTTATTGCTTATTAGGATTTTGTGTATATTATATAACAGGTGGCACTGCTGTGCAGTATTTTTCACGATTTTCGCGTTAGCTATATCTGAAAAACTAATCCACGGAATTTAGTCAAACTTCATATTCGGTTGCACTTCCTTATTGGGCTTGGGTGTTTACTGTCCAAAGGTATCACTTTTTAGTCCAGGCATTAGGTGCTCAAAAAGGACAAATAGGGGAAAGTTTTGGTGTAGTTTTGATATTTGGTGCTTTTATGTATTTTGGGTCGCTGAATACGAATCTGAAGTTTGCCAACAAAATTTATCCCGGGAAACACGTTTTTTTGGCAAAAAACGGGGAAAAAACGGGATTTTCTTTGTTTTTTTCCAAATAACTTCCAAATTATACATTTTACGTAAAAGTTCTCAATGCATAAATTGAAGAGGATAAAATTTCCTACATTTTATGTATTAAAAGTTTTTTCTCTGATCAATGGTTTAGCCGTGACAACGCCACAAAAATGGGAGTGAAAATCAAAAAATTCAGAAAAAACGGGAATTACGCCGCTGTACGTAGATTTAACATGAAAACTGACAATTTTACACAAGCATTGACTATAAATTATACTAAAGATTATATGAATGACTACATTTTACAATGAAGTTGCTGATAATAAATAGGACGATTCATTATGAATCATTATTTAATTATAAATAAACATGTACATTAGTAAGTACATTTATTTAAAAAACAAAAAAATATTATTTCCGCTTTATTTTACTTGAGGGTCCCTGCTTTTCACCGACATCTACAACATGGAAAATAGACGTATAAAATTAGTGGGTGTTTTTATTACTACCAACAGTATAAAATAAATGTTTTTTTAATAAAAAATATTTGATACCTTCTGGCATGACTTTTTCTTGACATTTTAGTTCAAGTACCATTTTTTTTTTAAATCAAAGACAGCAGAATTTAAGTTAGTCACAGAAATAAAATTTTGCGCCATTATGCAACGGCATTAAGATTTAAAATGTAATGAAAATGTGAATTTGTTTCAAAATATTTTGTTTATAGAGGAAAATTACAATGAAGAGCACATGAAGTTTTGCAAGAGCGAAATGTTTAAATTTATGACCAAATTTGGGCAAAAATTGCCAGTTGCATGTAGATATATCGGGACAAAATCATTTAAAATATATTACCAGGCTGCAAATTCTGAGTGGTTACAAAAAGGATCCAGACAAATTCTCCAAATTTAGATTTGATACAATGCAAAACATAATGTAGGCATTTTCTCATGATATATTAATCATGATATCTTATGATTCCTTATCTTTACATAAGGTTCCTGTTAGGTTTCCTGTAAGGTTTGTGCAGAACTAAATATGAATATACAACAGAATATGCAACACAGCAATTTTCATTAATGCTGTCGAATGTTTGTCCCGTACCTTAAATTTAAAAAAAAAAAAATTAGAATTTGTTATAATAATACAAAAATAGTTTTATCACTTTAGCTTCCATGCCGTTAAGAAAGTATCATTAAAATTATCAAGAAGAACGTAAAATCATTTGTCAATCAGATTATGGAAAATTTTGGAACGCATTCGGGTTATTATAATAAAACTTCACAGTTAAATAACGTGAAAAACGATGTCTAAGTAATAATTTGTAAAACATATAACACGTTTGAAAACAAAATTTCAACCAGAATCGAAAAAATAGCTGAAAATTTTGTACATCCCTGTATATGCACTATAGATTTATCATATAATTCACAATATGCTAAAATTTAGAACTGTTAGTGAACGCATAGCACAGTTGAAAATTCCTCGTTAGCAATTTCCGGCAATAAGCGGGTATATAGATGTCTTGTGCAGCCCTATATATGATTTATAGAATTTATACACGCTAAATAGTATGCAATTTTTAAAATTTAAAAAGTGCTCCACAACTGAAAATGCACTTACATCAATTATTGTTCATACAGAGAAAAATATAATTGATTTATTTTGTATGCCCCTGTATATGAAAGATCAATGGCACATCATATTCAATAGTAAGCATCTTATAGAGCACCTCGGAGATATATATCAGTTTAAATACTTTTGAAAAGGTTTACACCTTTTCAAAATGAACAAAATACACCACAAACAGTTTTTCTCCATAGACCGTAATGTAACATAATTCTTTTTAGTGTCCCTGTAAATGATTAAATGATCGATAAATACTACCCATACCATATTCTATAAGAAATAACCTTGTAGTGCACTTCATAGATATGTATATAAATTTCAAAGTGTTTGAAATTATGAAACATTATTGAAAAAAAAAAAAAAAAAAAAAAAAACACACAAACGATTTTTCCCCATAGGCCGCAATATAATGAAATACTTTTTTGACTGTCCCTGTAACGAAATTATGACTGTTACACGCAACATTTTACAATACCTAACATTCAATAGTGAATATCAATAACATTTTTCAATTTCATGGCGAAGCGACTATATTGACGCCAAAAATAATTATGGCCAGCTAGAATCGGCAAATCACTCGCCGTGCACTGCCGTCATTCCCGTTTTTTCAGAACTGTTTATTTTCACACCTATTTTTGCGGCGTTGTCACGGCTAAACCATTGATCAGAGAAAACAACTTTTAATACGTAAAATGTAGGAAATTTTATCCTCTTTAATTTATGTATTGAAGACTTTTGCGTTAAATGCATAATTTTGAAGTTATTTTGAAAAAAACAAAGAAAATCCCGTTTTTTTCCAGTTTTTTGCCAAAAAAACATGTTTCCCGGGATAAATTTTGTTGGCAAACTTCAGATTCGTGTTCAGCGACCCAAAAAACATAAAGGCACCAAATATCAAAACTACACCAAAACTTTCCCCTATTTTCTACCAAATGACTGGACTATTTGTGTTCTTTGGGTTTGGAATTTTGGTTGCATCTAACAGGGTGTGTGCCGAAATTCAATGATTTGTTTGAAAAATGAGAGGCTTCTATCTTCTTTTTAAATGAACACAATTAAACGAAACTATACCTTTAGAATTCATTATTATGGGCATAGAATTATTATTTAATTTTAGCATTGTGGTTGCAAATTTTGAGGTATTAACATATATGGGATAGAATAAAGTTTTGGGATTGGCACATCTGAATTGTTTTCATTTAACATTAATTCTTCTTGTCTTCAAAGAAGCCAACCTGATGATAACATCATCCAGTTTAATAAAATCCACTATTTGACTTTCACATTTTAAAAGCATTAGGCTGTCAAGCCTGTCATCCCTCATTGTAGTTTGTAATATATATTTTTTTAATTTTTATTTGACTGAAGATTCTTTCATTAGATGCAACGCCATAAAGATAAGCTTCTGTGAATGTTAAGATATGAGTATATAGTTTGACGTCATGACCCAAATAGTCTTTGAATTTCATGGCATGAGTAAAAGGATTGTTTAAAGCTGCTATCAGATTCACCAACTTTTCGAGCAATTTTTGAGCCAACTCTTGATTTCCTCCAACTTTTCGTGAAATATTGTCTCAACACCCAGTGTGATAGCAAACAGCAATATCCCCAACTTTTTATCCACAGCTCTAAAAGAGTATGCACTAGCCGCGCTTCCCTCCCCCCCCCCCCAACTTTCAACATTTTAGCCAATCAGAGATAAGCGATTGATACGAATAGGCGATAAATATTAACGACTGGTACTAGTGGTACTGGTTTTCCTCCAACCTGAGCAACGACAACCTTTTTCTCCCTTTGAACGGGAAAAAGTTTAAAATCGGCTGAAAAGTTGGTGAATCGGATAGCAGCTAGTCAGTTAGGATTTGGTTTATTTCTATTTGACTCTGCAAGTCATGTACATCCGTTTCTCATATATAGGCGGAAACATAATTAACTTTTCTAAGTTAGTGATACTCAAATTTGCCTTGCATAATTGAAATTTAAATATGAAATGTATTGGTGCAATATTCTCCTGATATAGGGAACATTGTCATTTAAGCTCATTACTAAATTGCCGAAATTTTCTTGTATTTCCTATAATTATTTCCTGTAAAACTTATGTGTATCAATGTTCATTGCTGTGCTATTATTTTTATCTATTCTCTTTGATGAAACCGTTTTCCTACCGCGCTTTCGGAAGTTAGCTTCTTCAGTCATATCCTAATATTCATAATTGTTTGTGAACTTGTCTATAAAGAAATCTTTATTTCTTCAAAATTTTATTTAAGTGCAACGTATCAGCGTTACCGTGCATGTCGATTTTTTCTACAGATGATGGACAGCTTTCATAATCATATTTCTTTCCAAATTCAAATCGTCCATTTTTTACCTTTATCATCCTCGAATGGATTTTTAGATGTTCCAAAATCTTCCACGAAAACTCTTTTCCTATTATGAAGGGTTCTTTCGTTCTGGTATTTATAGTCATTTTTTAGAACAACTTTAAACACACAACACTGGACTTTTGGTTTAAAATTTCACAAACACCCATAAATATAAACGAACAGGACTAATGTATATTTCGCACACACACAAATAAAAGTAAAATGTGACAAATTTATCAGAACCAACGACTTATTGCTTTCACATTTGCTCATATAACTCCCTTTTCTTTACTGCGAAGGGTTAACTAATTTTTGTGGCAAAAAATCACGAGAATGAGTAAAATATTGTCCAAAAATCGGCAAATTAGTTAAAAAATTATTGCAATTTGTGAAAACTCATCAAATCTTCTTGCCCAGCTGTGTTTCAAGTAGGTGACTACATTCCTTTCTGTACAAGTGATCTCCAATTTTCAAAAGGCCTCACCAGTGGCTGAGAGGTTCTGCTCTCGAATCTGGTAGACGGGAAGTGCTGGGTTCAATCCCAATCGCGCCCGTCGGCCTAATCGTTTGGAGTTTTCGTGGTTTTCTTCGAACCTTGGATTTCCAAGCGTTAATACGGATTAGGTTCCCTTAGAAAGACCCCCACGAAGGGCACTCCCCCCTGGGCCTATATCCCTCGTGCAGATAATTGGCCATCATAAATACAACCAACCAACCAACCAACCAATTTTCAAAAGAAGATGCAACCCCTTTGGATTAAAATAGCTGGATTCTGTTTTAGGAGGAGAAGGTGAGGTAGGTTGAAATTTTTGAGAAAGGAACAAAGTTTTGGAGGAAATAAAGGAACTGGAAAGCCAGCTATTGATGGACAGGAATAGAGAAATTTAGGTCTGGTAGATGTATAATATTTTTGTATAACCGAAAACACAATGATAAATTGAGTGCGGCTGATTTCTTTTGATAATTGAACTTGTTTACTGTTACAGTACTCAGAAACATAATCACCAAAACAATAAAAATTTCGTAATTTTTTTACTATTACTTTTAAAAAAAGAAATTGTCACAAAAATCTAGAATTTCCCAACTCTAAGCTCAAATTTCCCAACTTCACATATATTGGGGGGGGAGGCTCCCCCCATACCCCCCCATGGCGACGCCCCTGCCCACCAGTTTTATAAAATAGAGTATTTGGTTGTAATCTGGTATCATTTTACTTCTCATTAAATAAGGTGAATATTTCTTTTCTCAAAAAAGTGGTGGCAATAAGCAGTCTGAATTTTTAAGCCGTAATTTAACGTGACCGTTAACCCCTTCGCGACGGGAGCCTTTTACGAAATGTTTATTACTTTGCTACCGGTTTTAAAAAACAGAAGTTTGTGCCTATTCAAATCGGGAAAATGCTCGGATTAAATAAGGCAAGTTTTACAGTAAAATTTTACTGGTGAGGATAAACGAGGATCCTTAGGCCTATTTCCGGCACGTATACGTATCGCTCGTCCCCAAGGGGTTAAAGATTTAACGCTAGCTTATAAAGTATTTAATGCCATATTACGTAATATTATCTAATATTGTCACAATCTCTTATCTCATGTACAAATAATTCCAAAATAATGTGAGACGAATCGTCGTCGGCTTTATCTGATGAATATAAATTGTCTAAATAAAATTATTGTAAGTGCTCTTTAACCCCTTAATTCTCGCTCCCGTCATATTCACGGGCTGTGTCTTTTTACTCAAATTGTTTGATTCCTACCAATTTTATAAAATATTGAAATTGGCTATATTTTAGTATCGTTTTTCCTGTCATTAAATAAGGTGAATATTTCTTTTTCATAAAAGTGGTGCCAATAAGCAATTTGAATTTTTAAACCGTAATTTAATTCGAGCGTTAAGGGGTTAATATTCGCAAATCGATAATAATAATAATCGCCACTTGCGAGTGCAGTAATTGAGGAGGTTTCCACAAGATGGCTACTGCTTTTTAAAAATCGAATCAACAGTTGTTAAATAGGTTCATCAGTTTCTTATTGTCGCTGGGGCAAACCTCCACAAGTAAATTTAATTAGACAATTTCGTCTTATTTTAGCGCCTTATCCATAAAACATTTCTTTCACAAATGCATAGTAAAAATCACTATTTGTTTTTACTGCTGGCAGTTTGTCCAGGCATTATAATCTTTTTCCACTGAAACTGATAAGAGGCTGTCTAGGTTGTCAGAATATGATGGAAACGCAGGGCCTGAAGACCGCAGCAATAAACTTCCACCAGTAAAAATGATTACATGTTTTTGCCAATGTTTATAACTGAAATTTTGAATTAATAAGGCGTGAAAATATGAAGAAAATTTCTATTTAAATTTACTGGTGGAAGTTCGTCCCGGCGGTAATCAACACCAGCAAAACCAGTTACAGTCAAAGCTTCACTATTTTAAGGATATGTCAGTTCCCCTTTATTATTAGTTCCATTCTAGAAGAGAATCTGCAACTATAATGCCATTTTTCCTTACGAGCATTGATTAGTGTTTCTAAGAATTATATTATCATACTAAATTGATATAATTTTCGTAGAAATATATTTTATTACAAATATTAAAAAAGAGATTTTGACCTTCAACAGCTTTAGTGAAAAATGTCCTGAAATAATTTCATTTGTTTTGTTTCACGTGTTATGTATCTTCATAGTTCCTGTTCATAATTCATAGTTTCCTGTTACTTTCAAGATTTTATGAAATTCCGTTGAAACAGGAATAGATATTTTTGTTACAATGTACCTACATTTCAAAAATAAATTTAGTTTCAATAGAATTTCGTGAAAAATATAGTACACAAAAAGAAAAAAAATATATAGATATAATTTCAGTTCTGTTTAGGGCAAGAAAAATTATATGTATACTTGTATACAAGTATCACATACTTTTCTTTATAACATTGTATGGTTATTTTGTCACAATATCAAGAAGTATTTACGAGAGATTGTTTAGCACTCCTAGTACCAGCTTTTAATAACATCTGAGGATTCTTAGTTTTACATGATTTGTACCAGAAATTTATTTTTATTAAAAGTAACATCTTCTTAAGAGGTGCTGAACAGGTGAGCAGAATTGGGGGGTTTTCTAGCTGATATCAGCTTAACACCAAATCTAGGAAATTAAATATCTTATGTTTTGTGTGGCTATATAGTTTCATATATTAAGTAAAAGTTATTCATTTTTTCTCGTTTGAAACAGAAAATAACTAGGGTCATATAAGACCCCGATGTTACTAGGAGGTTTAAGAGGCAAGTTTTTCTTTGCACTTATAAATAATCGTTTGTGATTCGCATCTAAATTAAAGTTACCCTTTGGTGAATAGTTTTTACCTACCTATTTTTTTACCTACTGATTTATATAAAAAAAAATATTAACAGAATATTTTGACAGGACGATCAAAAGACAAAATGTCGATATGGGGCAAGTTGACCTATTTAATCCCGGGCATGTCGGTCCGCAGTCCAAGAGTTAGATTTCGACATTCATACACCTATAAAAGGTCAATAAAATTGCAGAATTGTTTCTGTTACTGGACAGAGCAGCATTACCTAAAAGGCAAACAAAACAAGGGTGAATTTCATGTATCAGGAGAAGGAGTTTAGCTCACGAATCATGTCTCATTAAGGACAGGATATTTTATATTTTCCATTGTGATAATGAAAAATATTTCGATGAAGACAGTAGTAAGATGGACAAAATATCTTTCATTAACCTTTGAATTTTTATGTACCAAAATGAAATTACATTTGATATTTTATGTGTTTTTCATTTTCGTTAATAATCCCGAAATCAAATCAATAATAGAAGGCTAACTTACGGCTTTTGATGGGGTTCATCGGCCCTGTGACTTTATATCTTTATGACTTTCATATAGAAACTATTAAATTACATTTTTCATATTTCCTCATACGTAGTTATACTTTAAGATTCGCTGCTTGCACAAACTCAATTAGAAATTAAAAATTTTCTTAACATAAAAGAATATATATTGGAAAAGGGGGGGGGGCGGTCTACCCCATATCCAGCATATTGCTATTAATCTAAATTAAAACTTGTAGGCATAAACGAGCAAAAGTAAGATTGAAAAAAATGTCAGCTGATTTGTTTTGAGTTATTTGGTTTTCTGATGTGACTCTGAAGTGCTTCTATGGAGAGTATTTATATTATTCTAAAATTTCACAAGATTTAATAAATGATCCATAAATCCCTAAAGATTGATAAAAATAAATAAATAATAAAAAAAAATGGTGGTTTATTTTCTAGGAAGATATTTAAATCTCACTAGATTTAGGTTCCGTAATTTCCGGCGTATAAGCCGCAACTAAGTTAAATCTCTTTTAAACCGGAAATTGCACTTATAAAATGAAGTCATATAAATGCTAAGCAGAAGCATACATTATATTTAAAAATAAATTCTGCTAGGAAACTGAGTTATCTGAGCCGCGGCTTATATGCATGAAATTATGGTACTTTTCCTTTGATCTGAGAGCATTGTATCAGAATCAGTCACATGGAAGTATGAAAACTCAGTAACTGACACAGACTGAAAATATTGAAGCTAAAACCGTAACCGATTATTACAACCACGTGGCCTACTTAGCGACGGGAAAAACTTCACACAAATAAATTTCAATATATTATTTTCCGCGATTAAACGCCTCATTCATTCAAAATTTCCGTCATAATTAAGGGTAAAACATCTGCTCTTTTTTATCGGTGGAAGTTGATGTCGTCGGTTTTGAGGCAAGGCGGTTTTGCCATACTGTAACAATAAAAACACTTTACATTTCATGTAAGTGAATTTTATTCCGTTGGGGCAAAACTTCCACCAGTAAATTTTAATAGCAATTTCGACACGCCGCATTGTTCCTTCAGAATGTATGTATTAATACTAGAACGTCCGGAAATTTTACCCAATCTTAATTTAAAAAATTTAACACTTGATTTTTTATTTAAAACTATTTCATTTATCTATTTATCTTAATTTTATCTATTTAAAATTTGATTGATTTTACGAAAAAAATTCTGATTTGAATCGACATTTTATCGTTTGGTCGGTATCAAATTGACACCACCAGCTGGACGTTCTAATGTTAAATAGGGCAAACAATTTTTATTTGCTTTTGCCCGGCGTTATTCACACCCTGATCCGATCTAAACAAACAACAGTCGCCCTCTTGCGATTTCATCTTTAGTTACTTCACTGGGAACTGGTAGACATTACACTATATGCCTCCTTCTCTTTATTCCTAGCACCATTAAAAATCATAAAGATAAACGTCACGATACTTTGCAACAAATTCTCAGTAATCCCATTAGAAGAATAATTCACGCCCACGAGGTTCAGCGGACACCCTGTTCAAATTGCTATTACATTTGCCTCGTCGTAGAAGCAAGTGACATGATTCAAGAAAATCTACACAAGAGCACATTGCTACAAATCTAAAATTGTTTATACTGTTTATTAAAATCATGTACTTTTCCTGGTGTGGGAATAAATAATAATAACTAATTAGAAATTCCATCTGTGCTTTATTCGCGTTTCAAGAGTCTTCTTAGGATATGAAAGGCAGAATGTAACAATGGTATCTAGTTAGAAAGGTAACAATGGTGAAGAGTTTGAAACTATTTAAATGTGGTTGTCTGCTTTAAAATAACCATGTTCTCATAAGTTTTTACAATTTCGTTCGTTTTGTTCAAATCGTATTTATGATTGCGGAATGTTTTTATTTTCAAAATTATGTCTACTTTGTCAAAATTCTGCGAAGTTAACGTAATATAACACATTACCGTCATCACACTGTTAAAAAAAATTTCTATGTTACGTAACAAGAATCTTACCCAAGTGGAACAAAGGTTTTATCTTATTATTATTTTTTTGGCCTTTTTTTCCATATATCTGCTATTTTTCTTAACAGTATTTCTTGTATGTAAAATTCTTATCTTTGTCAAAAGCAAAGAATCGTGTGACATTAAAAGTATTCGCTGGACAGTGCTATTTTTTATATTCTGTTCGCACCACTATTTTTAAAGATGCATTTTGTAGAATATTTCTCTTGCAAATGTTGTTAAAGCTTGTCTAATGGATTTTTGTTTTAAAAAAGTGGCGCGAAATAGAATTAAAAAATAGTCGCCTCAGCAGCCCTGGTTACAGAGCGGAAACGATACATACTAGGGTGGTCACAAGCAACATGGGATTTTTTTTTTTTACATTTTCTTGGGGGGGACCCCCTAAAAGTTGCCAATTAGATAGAAAATGAGATTGGCAAAGTTTCAGCTCAATTGAATAATATTAACCCGTGCCTCATCGAGGTTGAATTCTTGAAAATTTGCAAATTTTGGCGAAAAATTGTAGTTTTTCTTTCTTTAAGTACAAACTATTTGTTTTCGAAACCTGATTCCTGTTTTATTTCATAGAAACTGCTTTTACCTTGAACTTATACTCTCATCAAAACTTATATTTAATAAACTTTTTGTATTTTTCAGGTCAGGTCGTGAACTATACCCTCAAACTTTGTATTTTTGAAAAATAAGTGAAAAATGACAAATTAATAATTTTAGTACTTTTGATAATTTATTGTGTTATTTGCATTAATAGGCAAAAATACCTGAACAATTTTTGTAACTTTAAAAATATTTCACGAATTATAATTAATTATTAGTTATCTAGTTCTGTGTCTAGAAAGAAATAACTTCTCGATTTGTTGATTGCAGTTGAAGCGCATTTCAAACGAACCTCTGGATTTCTCTTTTTATTACAAGGCTGTTTTTGCTCCCTGCTATCGTCATCTATTTTCAGAATTAAGGAAATATTCCGAAAAACCCCTCTCCCTTTCGGTATGATGGCAGAAATGTAAGATTTTTTTAATTGGCCACTCGTCTCATCAAATCTTCGACAGTAAGTTATCAGGTAATTGTCAGCTTTTACGTATTTTATTTTATAATATTGACTGAGTGAAACTGAATGCCAGAGAAGCTGCTAGACTTAGAGTACATCCACCAATTAACCACAGACTTTAAGTAGAAGAGCAATACGACTCCGCAAATAACTATTTCGTAAGCAAAGAACAAAGAACTGAGCTCATAAAAACCAGATTTAAAAATTCCGATTTAGAGAGAACTGTTGTTCACTGGGGTGGAAAACTGCTTCCTCATTTTTTTAATAAAGAAAATTTAGAGTGGATAGCAGTTTTAATTAGTTGTGGAGATGAAGAACAGTTATTACGAGTTCCTCAATTTGAAAATAGTATTCAAATAATTCAGGCGAAAACTGTATTTTCAGCAGTTGAAGAGTGGGAGGAAGTTAGTAAAATTTAGGAAACATGTTTTGATACCACTGCAGTAAACACCGGTCGCTTCATAGAAAACTACATTTTTCCATAGCAATTGTTAAAGGAAAAAACTTCTGTATTTACCATGTCGCCACCATAATTTAGAAATTATCCTAAAAGCTGTTTTTGAATGTAAAATGGGCACAATCACTGCCCCTCAGCCAGGTATTTAAAAAAACAATTTCTGACTGGGTGGCCTAAATTAAACCAGATTAAGTATAAAAATACTATCCAAGATTAAATACAAGATATAAATAGTTAATTCAGAAGTTTTCTTACACAATCTTTAAAAAATTAATAACCCAGTGATGATTATAATGAATATATTCAACTTTATTTAATTTTTATAGAACGTGCTCCTCCAAAGACATTTTTTAGAGCACCTTGTGCTTTTAATCATGTCAGACGGATAGCACAGGGGATGGATGGCTATTTATTCTCTCAAAGTATATTTATTCTCTCAAAAAATATCGTTTCAGGGATCATCTTTCAATAACAAATTTAGAAAAAGAAGGTTTTAGAGTGGATAGCAGTTTTAATTAGTTGTGGAGATGAAGAACAGTTATTACGAGTTCCTCAATTTGAAAATAGTATTCAAATAATTCAGGCGAAAACTGTATTTTCAGCAGTTGAAGAGTGGGAGGAAGTTAGTAAAATTTAGGAAACATGTTTTGATACCACTGCAGTAAACACCGGTCGCTTCATAGAAAACTACATTTTTCCATAGCAATTGTTAAAGGAAAAAACTTCTGTATTTACCATGTCGCCACCATAATTTAGAAATTATCCTAAAAGCTGTTTTTGAATGTAAAATGGGCACAATCACTGCCCCTCAGCCAGGTATTTAAAAAAACAATTTCTGACTGGGTGGCCTAAATTAAACCAGATTAAGTATAAAAATACTATCCAAGATTAAATACAAGATATAAATAGTTAATTCAGAAGTTTTCTTACACAATCTTTAAAAAATTAATAACCCAGTGATGATTATAATGAATATATTCAACTTTATTTAATTTTTATAGAACGTGCTCCTCCAAAGACATTTTTTAGAGCACCTTGTGCTTTTAATCATGTCAGATGGATAGCACAGGGGATGGATGGCTATTTATTCTCTCAAAGTATATTTATTCTCTCAAAAAATATCGTTTCAGGGATCATCTCTCAATAACAAATTTAGAAAAAGAAGGTTTTAGAGATCTTTGCTTATTTCTAATCAATATTTATGTAAAAGCGTGCTTCAATACTCCCACTACCACTTTTGCCTCCAATCCAAGACTTTCAATTAATAAAATCACTTGTTGACTACAGAAAAATTTATAAATAGGTTGCACACAAAGCCCTCTCTAAAATGATAAACCGCGTTTGGTATGTTAACTCGGATCAAGTTGCATTTTCATTTTTAGATGATACTTTGGTAAAAAAAAAGTCAATATATGCATGGCTGTAAAATTATTCTTTCATCTCAAACTATAATTTTTTTTAAAGATTTGATATTAATAAACGATTTTTAAATATTCATCTCAATGTATGGTGTGAAAATAAACCTTATTTGAAAGCAAAGAAATAGTGAATGCTTTTAAAGTTGTCAATGATATATCTGACAGGAGAATACAATTAATCCGAGATTTTAATTCCCATTAAACATAGACAAAAAACAAAAACAGTATATGCTAAAAGTTGTATCTGAATGTAGAAAAACTTTTCAAGGAAAAGCAAAACTTCAAAAGACACCTTATCTAAGGCATTACCCTTTAGTCCTTCACAGTGGTCCCATATCAAGACCACCTACTTTTAATTCCAAACTTTTAACGGTACCAAGAATTTTTTTTTTAATTTTGCTTTTACGATGAAAGCTTAACGTAATGTGCTTCCTAATTTCTAAAAAAGTCGTTTGTAAATTCCGCTGTTAGTCAATCATTTCACCATGTTACGAACAGAATTTTTCTGTGCCGGAAAGGGTTAACGTGACAATTGTAAGGGATAATGATTTGTATTCTTCATTATGCTTCCTTTCTTGTAACACAACTTTAATAATAAAATGCATTTGAGCATTATTTGTTCTAATTTTTAAACTTTCTTTGCCACCCTCCCCTTTTTTTAATTCTTTCAGTTTAAAATTAGATTTTTTTTTCATTTTCATTGGAATTTTTTTTTAAATTAAACCTTTTATCATGTACAAAATAAAAAACAAAAGAAAAAAAAGTTGGAAAGCAGATGAAATGGAATGTTATAATGTTTTTTCGATTTTCATATAAAGTCAATTTTTAGGATTCGTGTGAAGTTTAGTCCTTAAAAATGCGCATATGTTTAAATCCATACATTTTTGGATAAAAAATGGTGTGTGGTTCTTCAAAGCAAAACTTTCTTTACAAAATGAGACCTGAATTATGTTTCTAGGTTCAATTATATTAATTTCATAAAGGGAAAACGGCATTTTTTTGCGAAAAATCGCGTTCTTTTCAAACTTTAACCTCAGTGAGGCACGGGTTAACATTATCCAAATGAGCTGAAACTTTACCAATCTTATTTTCTAGTCAATTGGCAACTTTTTGGGGGGTCCCCCCCAAAATATTCGAAAATTGATTTCTTGTGACCACCCTAATACATACGCTGGATAACAGAGAAAATCTGTACATTACATGAAATGGGGATATTCGTTTAAATATATAGTATTATATGTGTTAAAGCAATACGTATTTTTAGCAGTGTAAATGCATTCAACAGTAAATTATTTCACACACTAATAAATGTTATTGCAATTTTCCCAAAACACTATGTAGTAAAATTTTGCTTACACAGGAATGGTAGTATGCTTTTATTAAATAAAAATTGACAACATTTATTGTTATAATGTTCTATTGCTTTGTAATTTACTTTACAGTGATAAAAGGATGCTTAGATCTCCTTACTTTGAATGTTACTATTTCCGAATATAATATCCACCCTATTTTATCGTATGAATGTCTGATTGAATAAGGTAATGACTGATATTCAGAAATCGGTGCATCCCAAAATAAGCATCTCTATGCAACCTGGAATACAAAAAGCATGTTTTCGAAATTTGTTTTTTATATAGCGTAATTTCGGGTAAGCCGAATTAAGCCGCGGCTCAAATAATTCTGGTTTCGACCGGAAATTTTATTTCTCAAAATGTAACTTATTCAATCTTCGAACTTATTTGGCAATATATATTTTTAAAAAATTCTGGTTTGAAACTGGCTTATTTTCCCCGCGGCTTATACGCCCAAAATTACGGTACATTTCTATTAAAATATGAAATTCTTATATTATTTTGAAACTTCTTTTTATTTCTTCTGCATATATTTTTTATCTTCATTCTTACCTAGTAAATAAAATAAGTCTTTCTACAGAACTTTTTAAGACTTGGGTATAATTAAAACCTTAATGCTCCGACTGTACTTTAAATTACCATTAAAATAATTTGTTATAAAATTTATTTAATGCATCGATTAGAAGTAATACAGTTTATAATGAATTAGAGATATTTTACTTTAACTTGATTCAAAAGCATTATTGGTTTCACAAAACAAAAATATTTTTTAAAGGATGATTTCTTTTTTATTTGCATGTTTTCAGCTTTATTGAAGTGTAAATATTGTGGGGGAAAAGTTTCAAATCGGAAATATTTTTCTATATTTCTTTGTAAGAACGTTATATTTGTACATTTCCTAATTCTCTAAAATACAAAAAAAAAATATATATGTATTGCACAAAATTCTTGTAAATACAAGTTTAATTAAATATTTTCTTTAAATCAAAATGCTTCTAAAATTTATTAAATGATAGTGTAAATCTTCTAATACATTTTCATATATTCACAAAAATGCTTCAGAAGATGAAATATTCATGAATTCATAATTTGGGACATAAAGGATTAAATAAAGGTTTAAAGGAGTGACTGGCTTCTTGTGAAATGTGGAAATTTTAAGCAGATTTGAATTGTGAAAACTCACCTTTTCGTTAAATTATTTTGTACTTTTCACCTCTATTGTAATAAATATGTTTGCATTTCCTATTCAAGAGGTTTATATCTTTTAAAGCTAGTTTATGAAGTATTTCATGCCATATTACTTAATATTATCTAATATTTATCGCAATGTTTTGTACAAATAATTCCCAAAATAATTTCAGGCAAATCATCGTCCACATTACTGAATACGAGTTGGAACCCGTCAAAATTCGACGAATTAAAATATTTAGAATGGAACTATTAGATCGAATTTATAATAAACCTACAAAAATAACTACTATAAAAAATTCATCTTGCACTGGTTATCTAACTGTTAAACAAATAATGTTTTTAACATAAAATTACCAAAATAGTATTTTCAAAATCTTCACCTACTTAATTACTGAAAAATTAAACTGTATCAGAATACGTAATCAAGATGAGTAATCTGTTGAAGTTATCGATTGAGGATCTTACATTTGTTTTTACGGTATGAAAAATCAGTAAAAAGGATTTCGCTTTGTCACATCCTAAAATTTCCCCCATAAAATCTAAACTGTACGTTATTTTCACATTCTCAAAATTTACATACGCACCACTCAAATTCACAATTTAAAAGTATATTAACGCGCAATACATTATTAATGAATGTATTTCCAAACTTAAAGTCATGTTTGTCCGATACAACTTTTCATGAGAACATTCGCATAAAATTTAAATTCTAATCTCAGTAGCCGCGAAAATTTACCATTCAGAAATTTGGCTTTAGTTGCCATAGTATTGGCCATTTGGTATTCGTCAAATATTTAGTTTTATCAAAGAAAATGATCGTTTTGTTTTAAATGTGACTTCATTTTTACTCACTGAATCATTTTGCTTAGCATCTCAAATTCAGTATCAGCGTAATATAAAAATATTGAAATATTTTCTTCAATCTTTTGATTTATGAAGAAGAATGCGCGTTTTTTTTTAATGGCTGAGGTCATTTTCTGTTCAAAAATTAGAAAAAAGTTACTTTTATTTGAAACATGAAAATGGCAACAATAAGGATATAATCAATAAAAATAAATAAATCATGACTATTTTCCTTTACTTTTAATAGAAATGGAGTACTTCAGTTGCCACAATTACAAAATTGGTACTAAAAACTATAAAAAAATTAATATCTCAAAAATAAATTGAGATAGAGGTTTTAAACAAATTGCATTTAAAAGTAGATTTCTTCCCTATACGACGGTGTAAAAATTGAAACTGTGCGATGTTTAGAAATTTAAAAATTTGCAGTAGAAAAAAATTGCAAAACCGAAATTTCATTTCAGATTTCAAAGTATTGCCATTCGCAGAATGACGTATGCGTTACGCACAGATATGTTTGTCCTTTATAATATAGATATATAAATTGTTTTACTTATAATAAAATTAATGTAAATGCAACTTAATAATATTAATAATATTCTCCAATCAAATATTTTTAACCCCTTCGGGACGGGAGCCTTTTACGAAATTTTTAATCGTTTGTCACCGTTTTTTAAAAACAGAAATTTATGTCTTCTTGAATCGAGAAAATACGCTGATTAAATAAGGCAAATTTTACAGTAAAATTTTACTGGTGAGGAAAAAGAAGGATTCTGAACACTTCATGCGGCACGTATACGCAAAGCGATATAAGTAAGCGTCCTATCTTAAATGGGAAAAGGAACCGCAAGATTAAAAGCGAGGTCACATCAATCAAGGTCATGCGCCACGTAGCGGATGGAGTGTGAACTACAAGTAAATACCTAATCGTTTTCTCACTCACACCACTAAAATTATAAAGTTTTTTTCACCTTCAATAATAAGTGAATTGTCTACAATTAAGCGAAGAAAACGTCGTGGTGTCAAGTGCATCTAGATGCCCCTCTCGCTACGCCACTACTTTGCAATAAATGTGGCAAGCAAAGTTCATTTTTTATGTGAGTGGCTAAGGATTTAGAAAATACGCGCCGCACTAAAAGCCCGCGTATGTGAATTAGCACTCCGTCCACAAGATGGCGCGACTGTGTTAACTTACGCCCAATTCCAGCATTAAGATAGGACGCTTTACTCTGAGCTTACATCGCTTTGCGTATACGTGCCGCTCGTCCCCAAGGGGTTAAAGAGTATTAAACATCATTTACATTCATTTGGTAATGTCCATATGCAGAAAATGGAGTTATTAATAAAGAGGAGAAGACATGTAGTGTATTGTCAACCGATTGACGGTGAAGTAATTGAGGAGGTTTTCACGGGATGTCGGCTGTTTTTTTTAATCGGATCAACAGCTATTAAATCCGTTTAACCCTCTCGCTGCATAATTCCGACCCGACCCGGTGAGTGGGGGAGGCGACCGGAAGCTCGGCAGAGTTCGTTGTGTACGAATGCGAGGGGGCCGGATGGGGACGATTCGCTACCTCCTCGAGAGGCTCATCTCCGACAGGCGTTGAGCACGGTGGCCACGGTTAGCGGAGGTCGTGCATAGGTGGGAGCGGTTTAGGATGTTTACGTAACCACCTCCGGCACCCGGGTTCTCTGGGCAAGCCGGGTAGCGACACTCCATAGTCTGATCCCAGAGCCGGCGGTGGCCGGGTGGGCCGGGTGGTGACTCTGGGCAAAGGATAGCTAAGGCGATAGGACCCCATCCACCATTTGACTAAGAGGGAGCCTGAAGTATGAGTGAGGGCTTTGTAGTGGAAAGTCCTCGGTGCTCGCTAGTGACGACGGGGCTCGCGGGAACGCCATGCAGGGACTCCCGGAGCAACCGAAGGGCGAGGGTTTCGGACAGCGCCCAAGTTACTTTATGACTTGGGTGGCTCATCCCTCCGAGGACCTCCGCTGGAGCAGTTGGGAGCCGACCCTAAGGGTGGTGGGGTTTGGCGGTGCCCCCGTTGACCAAGGAGCGGACGCGTGGGGAGGCCAGTATGGTTCTGGTTGCTCCACGTCGTGCCGTGCCCCATGGGAGGGGGTCGGCCGGCAGGTCCACCATCGAACACTACTCCCGCAGGGAAACGGGCCGGAGGCTCGCCGGTAACGCGGCGGCTCATCGTGCCTTGGGTGAACTCTTGGTCCGATCCAGGTCCTCCGTGTCTATGCGGTACCGGAGTTTGCCTCGCCTGGTGATGAGGACCTAGAGGTGTCTCCACCTAACTTTCGAACGCACTAACAAAGGTAGCGGTCGGTCACTGCACGGGGTCAGGGGCCTTCGGGCCTGGGTACCCTCGACGGCCGTGAGGTAAGGTAGTGGCGGGCGGGCTTCTGTCGGCCTCCGCTGGCTTCTCTGTCCTAGGATGGAGTCGAGTCGGTGGGGGCGGGAGGGACTCCGTTCCGTCCGACCCCCTAGCGAGGCGGAGTCTATTCCGTCTAGGTGGAGTTTTCAGTGCCCGCCTGGGGTCGCTAACGGCACCTAGTCTGGGCCAACTGGCTCCCGGTGTGATCCGCGAGGAGTTCCGTCTGTTGAGCCGGGTGGTTTGGGCGAAAAGCCAGGAGCTGGGTCGCTTTACGGCCGGAGGGATTTTCCCCGTCCTCCCTGGTTTTCAAGCTAGGGGCCCTTCATTAACTTTCCTATCGGCTGGCCCACAAAAATGTCTCTGCCGGAAAATGGTATCTGATCTTGAGGGCCTGTCCGTAAATTAAATTCGGGTCGGGAAGCCTCGGTTCAGTCCGTGGGCCCAGCGTCTTTATAGGCGTCTGGTTCCTGCGATGGCTTGCGGGGTCTACCGGCTCGAGTAACCAAGTTTAGGGACCACTTGGTTTTTCTAGCTGGGTGGTGAGGACTGTCGTAGCGGCCGTTCGTCTCTTCTTGGGAATAGCCGTCGCCGTGTGCGCTGGGCAGCGGCGTCGGTTTGGCCGGAGTTTGCGTGGGGTTCCGCTCTGTTAGAGCTTGTCTGGCGGCGACCTTCGGGACGCGTCGCGGGGCTTGCTTCACGGGTGGTTCCTTGCGTCGACAAATGGGCCTGAAAAGGGCTTGGGATCGGAAGATGAACCCCTCATCTTATCAAAATAGCTTAAAAAATTGCGTATTTAATTCCTTCGCGACGAGTGTCTTTTACGAATTTTTATTCTTTTGTCACCGGTTTTTAAAAACAAAAATTTTTGCGTGATTTAATCGGGAAAATGCTACGATTAGATAAGGCAAAATTTACAACTGGAGAGAATGATCAAGGATGGTTAAATAGACGGAATGCATCCCGATGAAATCTTGTTTGCGTAAATTTTGCTACTTTTACGTTGCCCAAAAACTCTCTGGTTGCGCAGCGAGAGGGTTAATAGTTTCTGATTACCGCTGGGGTAACTCCCACCAGTAATTCTGAATAGAAAATTTCTTCTTATTTAAGCGCATTATTCATGTATAATTTCTCTCACAAATGTGTTAAAAATGTCTATTTGTCTTTATTTCTAGTTATACATAGTTATACCTGGTATTATAATCTTTTACCACTGACACAGATAGGAGGTTGTCTAGGTTGTGGCAATTTGACGGAAATGCAGGGCCGCGGTAATAAACTTCCACCAGTAAAAATGAATGCATGTTTTTGCTAATATTTATGACTTAAATTTTAAATTAGCCCCTGTTGTGTTTCGGAGATAGGAGGTGAAAGAATATCATTGTAAAGTTATTTTGGATATTGAGATTCCAAATACAATCCAGGAATCATTTTTTTAGGCTTGATCGTATAGTGTACATTTAACATTTTGTTGCGGCCACAAAAGACCACATTGACATAACAGTCATTAATTAAAGAAAATCTGAATTTACTTATCATACATTTGTAAATTAAGAATAAAAAATAAAAGGTAAAAACATTACCTGCATTGATCCGAAAGAACAGAAGAATGATGGGGACATTTGCAGAAAGAAAAAAATAAACAAATGAAAAATCTTCCTTGAAAATCTTTTATTTATGAAGCAATTATTTTTGTAGAACATAACGCAATTATCACAAAATACATCTCTTATTTTTTTAGAAGTACCTTTTTTTATGATGGACTCACACAAACTAAATTCTCACTAAGGAAATTAAAATAACTTTTCCCTTGGGGAGTATGGAGGCACAGGCTTTTAGATGAATTTTTAGCATCACAATTCTACGACTCGAAATGACAGCATAATTTGAATACGAACTTATGCAGCCGATTACACAATGTTAAAGAAATATTCTTGCTCTTTTAATATCTCTTACTGTAGATATGAGATCCGTTTACTATTTCTTTTTGTAGAAGGGGAAGAGGGCCATCCATTCTCTGCGTTCGTTGACAGAACACTTACGCAAGTGCGCGCGAACATAATTTCTTCGCAGAACAGCAAAAGGGGCAGCCATTCTGCATTGAAGTTTCAACTCAACTGCTAGTGCTGAATGCGCGCGAGCTCTCCGAACAGAGTAAAGGTAGGGTTGCTATAATCCTTGAAACACGCCAACCTTGGCGGGACGAACATACAAACGCCCTGCGTTGGCATAAAATGCAATGCTAAGGTATATAAAACTGCTTTTAATTAAAGAAAAAATGATAGATTTCACTGAGATGAGATGCCAAATAATAGTAAAGAGTTAAGAATTTTGAAATTACGAATTAAACAGATTTAAATATTATTGGTTAAGGGGTGGAGGTACCAAAGGATATGACTTCACAAATAGAAAGATATGGAATTTTCCAGATCATTCTTTTACCGGAAGTAAATATTTCAAAACGATGCTTATGATTTTAAAATGAATGAAATGCAATGTCAGAAAGAAACATTTACAGGGGAAAGTTGAAAAAAAAAGGAATTAGAATAATTTTGGAATGCGAATATTAAAATTAAATGAATACAAGATTAATAAAAATATTTTCTAAATGAAATTAAATAAAAATATGGCAGTGGTTCTAAGTAACCACAACATATTACTCCGGCCTCCCCAAAAGAAAATATTGGCAAGATGGAGAAATTTAATAATTTTGACATTGAGCCAATATTTTCTAAACCATATACATATACAACATGCATATAACTTCAAATAATGAGAAACAAAATAAAAATAAAATCGGTTACATTCTTCTGACAAAAGTACACAAAGTCTTTCAAAATGAAGTTGCTAAAAGTTCATTCACTGATATGTGAAATAGCAAATACAACATTGTAAAGTAAAATCAGTGTATATTAAAAGAGTGGGGGGGGGGGATTGTAATAATGTACACATAAACAAATAATATTATATGATACAAATTGACATGCATATTAATGATGATTTTGCATCATTCAGTATAATACAACATTAGTAATAAAACCTTTCTATTTTTAAAGAAAAAGAAAATAGCAATAATTTAAAGTAGTACCTTTAAATCACAATTCTATTTCAAGTCACAGTCTATGAACTACATTTCAATTTTCTTTTTTATCAATTCTTCAATAAATTACTCATCTGAGAATTTTCCATAACAAAAAATCAAAATGTAAGTAAATAGTCAAGAGAGAATATTTACACTCTCATTAAAAATACATATATAAATATAGTACTTTTTAATTAATCAACTTTTCTTAGCTGAATCACTAATATCGTGTTATTCTACAACCACAATAACAATACTTTCAAAGAAAATCAATGCAAAGAGAGGATTTTTAAGCTCTCATAAATGTAGTACCACATAACTTTAATAACATTTGTCTTACAAAAAAATTATCACACAAAATATTTATACTAAGTATTCTGAAATGCTTATCAAATTATGTTTAATTCAAACATCTGTAAGAACAAATATGTGATTATTTTTTTTAAATGTAAAATACATAAGTATTTTTGTTTGTAAAGACTTAAAATAATCTTTGGAAATATAAACATGTTACAACATTTTTTCATGTAAAATACATAAGTATTTTTTATGTAAAGACTGAAAATAATCTTTGGAGAGTACCTTTGGATAGTATCTTAGAGTACCTTTGGATCCAAAGTACAACATTTTCATGTATACAAACATTTTTTCAATTTGTAAATTTTCAAACAAAAAAAACTTAATGTGTTTTCAACAACTTTACATAATACACCAATAATAACAGTAGGAGTATTAGCATGTACAACTTTCACTATTATTTTTATTTTTAGATGTTAGAAAGAGGTTAGTTGTTAGAACATGCATGAATTATAATTAAGAACAAAGTAACATTTTGAGTTACTCTAAAAGTCACAATAGGGAAAGGATGACATATGTACTCATATTATATTTTATATCAATAACAATTTACTTTTTTTAGATAAATACCATATCAAAATAAAGCAATCAATGACACTTCATTTGCAACTAAAATAATGAATTATAAAACTTTGATTTGAATTTTTAAGAATCTGTCTTAATATTTAAATCAAATACTGAAATTAAAAATTCTGAGTTATTAGCACATTTTTTTTTTTTTTTTACAATACATATAAATTCTAAAAGATGAATAAGGTTTTGAAGAAAATATTTCAGTGAGCAACATAGTAAACAAAAACAAGATTTACATAATTTTGCAGGATTACAATTCCACAGTGTCAAGACGAAGGCGACTTAAAAAAAAAAATATATATATAAAAAAAAATACACAAATGCTGCCTGCAGCTTTGGTAGAAGTAAAAAATAAAATAAACAGTCAGTCTTCGTATTTGACAATCCAATCTAGCTAGCATAGATGAGATTTTTTACAATGGTAAAGGCATCCTAAATAAAATTGAAGATTAATTTATATTTTATATTGTTTATGACTGCGAGGACGAAGATCATATTTTTTTTTACTTTGAGTAGATTTATTTAGAACTGTAGTGGAAGTTTTACTACCAGATGCTTGAGAATGCACTGAATTATGTGAATGCGAAGTTGTTTGTTGGCACTTCGAAGTGGTCTGAATTTGAGGAGAATCACAATTAGTAGTATGAGTAGGCATATGTCGTTTCACAGGAGAAGAAGATGCACTATCAACAGTCGTTTTATCATGTGTTGCACTTCTAGATGAATCAGAAGGATGAAGCAATGCTTCATTTCTTTTCTGGAGTTTCAAGATTCTGTTAGTGTGAATTAACACAGGTGATGCTTGATTATTATTGAAAACTTGAATTTGTATAAGTACAGGTGAAATTATTTTCTTTACCATATAAGGTCGTTGTACTTTTTTATTAAATACACTGGGAAATTTCATATAAACAATATCATCAACTTTGATATTAGCAAATTTTTAATTTTTCCCTTGATTTTTGATACACTTTTTGTCTAGAAGACTCGTTATTTTTGTAAGCTTGGTAGTATACTTTTTCAATTACATCCATTAATTTGTGGATTTCATATGCAGTGTTAAGGATTTTCCAGGAAAAATGTGTTTTATAATTGGCATAAATATCATTCACCTCCCTTCCAAAATGAAGAAGATTTGGAGTAAATTTTGTAGCTGGATGAGGTGTAGCGTTGTATATGGACTGATGAATTTTTAAAGCAGTTGGAACATCGAATCCTTGGGAAGCCATTGTATTGACAGATGACTTTATTTGAGTGTTACATCTCTCACTCAATCCATTAGCCTGTGGATGCGCTACTGTACTGTGCTCTAGCTTTATGCCAAGTTTTTTGTTGAAATAAGAAAACAAATCACTAGTGAACTGGGAACCATGATCTGTAAGAGATAACTCGGGTTTTCCATGAGTGGAAATGTAATTCAACAGAGCTTTAGTCACCGACTCAGCATGAATGCTATTCAAGGCATATAATTCAAGATGACGAGAAAAATGGTTGATTACAATCATAACAAACTGGTGATTTCTCAAAGGACCAAGTAAATCCATCGAAACTTTTTGATTGGGAGCTGTGGGAATAGGTGCTGGCAGATATGGAGCAGTGTTTTTCTTATGATTTTTATTTACTAAACAAATTTCACAAGAGTTGATATAATTAATTGTATCAGAAATTAGAGTTTTCCAAGTGAATCTTTTCTTTAAATTAACAATGGTTTTATGAATACCAGTATGAGTAATATGAGCAATTCTTAAAGCTTTAGCTCTGAGTGAAGATGGTAAAACAGCTCTATGTAATTCAATGTCTTCTGAAGAGAAGTGTCCATTATAACAAAGCAACTCATTACTTGAATTAATGTAATAGCCATTTAAACTTTTAGATATTTTATTAGATTTAACATCTTCATAAATTTTCTTAATTTGATGATCTTTTTGTTGTTCAGAAAGGATGGTTTGATCAAAAATTTCTAACAATGGGTCTTCATTACTAACATTATTTATAGATGGAGGGTCACTTTGAAGATGGCAGTTATGATGTTTTTTACCAATTAATCCACATGGATACTGAGCAATTTCATTATGTAGGTCATTTTGATTATCAACAATAGGCAGTACTTCTTGTTCAAAAATGAGATCAGGGTTAGTATGGAGATCTTCAGTAGGAATATGAGGTGTCCTACTTAGAAAATCTGCTAACACATTATCTTTGCCTGGAACATGCTGAAATGTGTAAGAGTATTCAGATAGTTCTAACATCCAACGTGTAGTGATGTCAGCAGGAGATGTTGATTTTTTGTAATTATTGAGAGGTTTAGCATCAGACAAAAGAATGAAAGGTCTGCCGAAAATGTAATATTTAAAAGCCATTATACCTTTATAAATGGCATAAAGTTCCAGTTTAATGGCTGGGTACTGTTTTTCAGATTGAGATAAAGTTTTGGAGTAATAAGAAATGGGGCGAAGTTCATCTTGAATTTTTTGCATAAGAACAGCTGAAATTGCTGTCTTTGAGGCATCTGTATTAACATAGAAGGTCTCATTCCAATTTGGAAGATTGAGCATGGGTTTATGGAAAAAGATTTCTTGCAATTTATTAAATGCATTTTCTTGTTCAGATTTCCAACAGAATTTATTTTTAGGTTTGGTGATTTCAATAAGAGGAGTAATTAATTTAGCAAAATGAGGTATGATTGACCTGTAAAATGAACATAAGCCAATAAAACTCTTTGTCTGCCTTTTAGTTTTTGGCTTTGGAAAAGAAGTAATTTTCAAAATATTGCTTGTAATTGGAAGAATTTTATGATCAGTGAGGTGGAAGCCTAAAAAGTTAATGCTATTTAGCGAGTGTTTTCCGACAGTAATTTCTGTCTCATTTAATGCCCATATTACACTTAAATTTTCTTATACCTATATTTCAGGCATTATAGTAGCCACCAGTATAGACACATTTACCACATTTGTTTTACATTAATATATAAAGATTCATGACACTTAATTTTCATTTTAAAAAATCCTTTATCTTTCGTTTTGTACATATTAAAATCGAAAATTATAATTTACATTTCTTTACTTTTCTTAAAAAAAAAACACATTTTTTTTACTTAAAAAGGACATAAATTCCGGTATATCGTTAAAACTATGCTATTTATAAATATATACTGCATTGTCCATACTCTCTGGCACTTCTCTGAAAAAACGTTTTCGTCCATTTCTTGGACTTCATTGGTTTCAATTGGCGGCTCGCAGTTTCATTTTCGACCTTTCATCATCTCTCTCTTTCCATTTTCCCCCCTTCTCCCTTTTCACTTTCCCCTTCTTTCCAACATTTTTAGCCAACGGGAGTCAACATTTGCATGCGCCATATCGTTGCATATACTTTTTCTTTCGAGGTTAATCTCGATAGCCTCTCTCATTAGGGTGTTGTGGGGATTATCATATGCAGCTATTTTTTCTATTTTAATTGATTGAGGTATTATGGGTTTTTTTTAATTTGTTCTTGAGAAGGCTGTTGCTTGATTATTATATTTTATGTCGCGGATATGTTCCTTATACCTTTCGCTTATTTTCCGCTTGGTCATCCCATAAGGAAATTACATACATCGGGATGACCAAGCGGAAAATAAGCGAAAGGTATAAGGAACATATCCGCGACATAAAATATAATAATCAAGCAACAGCCTTCTCAAGAACAAATTTAAAAAACCCCATAATACCTCAATCAATTAAAATAGAAAAAATAGCTGCATATGATAATCCCCACAACACCCTAATGAGAGAGGCTATCGAGATTAACCTCGAAAGAAAAAGTGTATGCAACGATATGGCGCATGCAAATGTTGACTCCCGTTGGCTAAAAATGTTGGAAAGAAGGGGAAAGTGAAAAGGGAGAAGGGGGAAAAATGGAAAGAGAGAGATGATAAAAGGTCGAAAATGAAACTGCGAGCCGCCAATTGAAACCGATGAAGTCCAAGAAATGGACGAAAACGTTTTTTCAGAGAAGTGCCAGAGAGTATGGACAATGCAGTATATATTTATAAATAGCATAGTTTTAACGATATACCGGAATTTATGTCCTTCTTAAGTAAAAAAAATGTGTTTTTTTAAGAAAAGTAAAGAAATGTAAATTATAATTTTCGATTTTAATATGTACAAAACGAAAGATAAAGGATTTTTTAAAATGAAAATTAAGTGTCATGAATCTTTATATATTAATGTAAAACAAATGTGGTAAAAGTGTCTATACTGGTGGCTACTATAATGCCTGAAATATAGGTATAAGAAAATTTAAGTTAATGCTAGTTTGCATAAAAGAACATTTTTCAGGTGAAAGTGTAATGTTGTTGGCAATTAGAGTATCCAAGAGTTTTGTGAGTTTTGCAACCATTTCTTAAAACGAATTAGCGCCAACAACTATGTCGTCTTGGTATGTGTAACAAGAGTCAATTTCGGATAATTGAATAACTGAATCAATTAACTGTTGAAAAGTACTTGCAGCCGTCTTCAAGCCAAAAACAAGACGAAGGTAGGTAAACATTCCCCATGGAGTGGTAAAACTGAGCTTATCTTGCATCTCTTTAGGAACCGCAATCTGCCAGTACGCAGAGGGTAAGTCCAGTGTACTGTAGTATTTAAATTTTGACAATTGTACTAATAGGTTTTGAATTCGAGGTAGAGGATATGAAGAAGGAATAATAATAGAATTTAATAATCGTAGATCTAAAGCCAAACGATATTTTTGAGGTTTTGACATGTCAGTTCTTTTCTTTTTAACTAACAGCATGGGGCAAGCCCAAGAAGAATTTGATCTTTCTATAATGCCAGCATTTAGCATTTGATTAATCTGGTCAAGAGCTTCTTGCTCTAGTGCCTGTGGCACAGGAAAAGGTGGGGTTTTCACAGGATGAGAATTCATCATTGAAAATTGAGGATTCACTAGGTCTGTATGACCCAAAGTGTCTAAGGATTTAGAAAATGCTTGAGCTTTATTGCACAATAATTTTAGTAAACAGTCACTTTTATGTGGGGACAAGTGCTTTAAGTCAAAATCATCTGGTGACAGTTTTTGTATTATTTTTCTTTTAATTTCCTCAGATGGTAAAATTAAATTACAATATTCATTTTCTGAATCTAAATCAAAGGAATATTTTTCAATATCATTCTCATCTACATTAATGCACTCACCAAGAATTGTATGTTTGTTTAAATGAACATCCCCTTTGGATATATTCTGACATACAACTAAGAATAAATCTTTTTGAATTGAAGATTTAGAATGCAATGATTCATGCAATATAAGAGCTTTACTTTTCAAAGCAGGCTTAAAAATAAAATATTCAGAGGGAGAATTCAAGTATTTGACATGTAAATAAACAGAAGAATTGGGGGGAATCAATTCTCTATTTACAGTTTGTACCATGTTAGAACTCAATAATTTTTCATTACCATTTTTAAAATTGGTGCACTTTTTACCAACATAACTAATGTCATTGTCATCTTCAGATATGACATTTTTGTCATCAGAGATAATTTTGGTATTGGTATTAGATATACTATTTATAACATTAGGATAATCAAAGTTTGTATGAGTGGGAAAATAATTAGGAAACTGAGTAAAAACTTGAGCATGACCTTCTAAATTCCGAATATTGAGATTAGCATTCATAAAAGAATTATCATAATTCATAGCAGTATTACCAACACTATTTATAAACAAACCATTATTTGGAAAACTGTAATTATAAGGATAGTTTTCATAATTATTTACCAAAATGCAAATAATTATCACCAAAATTTCCATTCATATTATCAAAATAAGTACCATTATTTGTGTTAACTGATATAGAATTTTCATAAATAGGCACTTTATTGGTGTCAAAAGAATATGGCACTGTTATATTGTTATTATTATTATACTGAGAATTCAAATAAAAACTGCTAGGAGACTCTTTTTGAATGTTAAAAGGTATATGTTTATCTTTAATTAATATAGATTTAAATGTTGGAGAGATGGTTATAGAATGTTTGTTTATAAACTCAAAACCAAGTATGGCTTCAAAATTAACATTCTTTATATCAGTAAGATAAAAGACATGATGAAAAAAGAATTTGTCTATTTTGAATGCAATCTCGATACATCCTTTAAAGAAAACTTTAGAGTTTATAGTTGATACAGAAACATTTCTAGATAAATATTTATAATGGATTTTGGATTTAATGCTATTAAAGCATTCATGATCCAACAAACTTAGAGTTGAGCCTGAATCAATGAGAGTTGATATCTCATTATGTTGAACATTCATAATTATACATGGAAGTGAATAAGTGTTATCAAAAGAGCTGCAAATTACGTGTCGTTGTTGTACACAATCCTCAATTTGAGAAGAATACTTTGATGACAAAGAATTTTCAGAACAGCAAGGTCTGTTCATTTTTTGCAACATTGGTGATGTCTGTGTAACAACGCTTGAAAAGGAAGTAGTTGAAGAAGAATTTTTGTCAATGTGACATTCGCTTGAATTGTCACAGGAGTGTACTGACCCTAACGAGTAAGATTGGGAGGGATGGTGGTCAGTTGGACCAATCTCCCTTACTTGTTTAAATGATAATTTTATCATCATTTTTAATTTTAGAAAAAGAAGTAAAGTTTTTCTTTCTTTGAGAAGAATTCGAAGAAAAATGGGAGTCTTGAGAGTGATTGGAATTTTGCCTAGAAGAGTCAAGTAGATTTCTAAACTTGTAACATGACTCCATAAGATGATTAAAACGACCACAAAAAGCACATTGGATTACATTTTGTTTGCGAAAATATTCTGAAGAGTTTTTCTTGTGAGAAAACTTGTCAAACTTTGGCCGAAAGAAAGATCGTTTCTGATCTGGCCTATGCTGAATAAAGTTTGTTTTATTTCTAGAAGCCACGTTATGTCTAACTGGTGAGGGAGAGTAAGTTACACGCTTTTTTTAACAACAGTTCTATGTCTAGGAGAATGTCCATTGTGAGATTCAGATGGCGAGAATGCTATTTGCGAATTTCTATAGACTCTGTCCTTTTTATGTCTGATAGCAGCTTGTTCAACAAAACTATCAGAAAATTTTGAACATTCACCATTATTTTTATTATTCAGAGAATAAACTTGGTCATAATGTTGATTAGATTTTTGAGTAGGTGGTGAATCATAGATATCTTGTAAAAATTGTGCTCGTTCAAGAGCTAACTCAAATATGGAAATGTTTTCTTCTAGAATTTTCCTTTTAATTTGCTTAGGTAAAGCTTGAATAAAATGAGTAAATTTCAAAGAATCTAGAGCAGCTGGATCTAACTTAGGGTAAGCAAGTCGAAGCTGTTTAGCCAGACGATATGAAAAATTTTTAACGGACTCATTAGAATCCAATTTTAAATTTTGAAGAGACTTTCAAGTGTCAGATTTTTTACTTGGCAGAAAATAGTTAATAAATTCTTTGCGAATGGTTTGAAGGTTAGAATTTTTGAATTGAAATTGTGTTTCGAGAAAGAAATGTATGCAGTACCCTGTAATTTTGACTTGAAAAGAGCAAAAAGTTCTTTTTCAGAGTAATTATATAATTCCTTCAAATCTGATAACTGGTCGAAGAAAAATTCGACTGTCTGAGGATTTCCATCGAATGGTTGAATACAAAGGTTTAAGTTTGCTTTTGGAGGCATGGTGATAAATTTCAAAACAATATTGAACAAATTTCAAAACAATGTTGAACAAATTTCAAAACAAATCCGAATAAATTTTAAAATAATGTGGTGAAGTAAAAAAAAATTAATCTCATATGAAGTCACCTTTTAAAATGTCAATTCAACAGAATAATGTAATAACTGTTCTCGAAATATCATCAAAACAAAATGGCATCAAAATCAAACATTTACTTATAAGTAAGAATTTTATTTTAACTCATCTTTTTTTGTAAATAATATCATAAGCAATCATTTTCCCCTTATAATAAACTGCAAATATTACAAGAATTCTTTCTCTTTTTTTAGAAAGATTGTATAAAAAATTTAAGGAAGCCACCTTTTCTAAATATCAAATATTTAAAAATGATACACTAAAACAAATTTTCATATCAAAATATAACTTAATAACTGTCATGTCATAAAGGTTTCCAATGGTTCGCGGTACCAGGAAAGATAGATGTTGTGTTTCGGAGATAGGAGGTGAAAGAATATCATTGTAAAGTTATTTTGGATATTGAGATTCCAAATACAATCCAGGAATCATTTTTTTAGGCTTGATCGTATAGTGTACATTTAACATTTTGTTGCGGCCACAAAAGACCACATTGACATAACAGTCATTAATTAAAGAAAATCTGAATTTACTTATCATACATTTGTAAATTAAGAATAAAAAATAAAAGGTAAAAACATTACCTGCATTGACCCGAAAGAACAGAAGAATGATGGGGACATTTGCAGAAAGAAAAAAATAAACAAATGAAAAATCTTCCTTGAAAATCTTTTATTTATGAAGCAATTATTTTTGTAGAACATAACGCAATTATCACAAAATACATCTCTTATTTTTTTAGAAGTACCTTTTTTTATGATGGACTCACACAAACTAAATTCTCACTAAGGAAATTAAAATAACTTTTCCCTTGGGGAGTATGGAGGCACAGGCTTTTAGATGAATTTTTAGCATCACAATTCTACGACTCGAAATGACAGCATAATTTGAATACGAACTTATGCAGCCGATTACACAATGTTAAAGAAATATTCTTGCTCTTTTAATATCTCTTACTGTAGATATGAGATCCGTTTACTATTTCTTTTTGTAGAAGGGGAAGAGGGCCATCCATTCTCTGCGTTCGTTGACAGAACACTTACGCAAGTGCGCGCGAACATAATTTCTTCGCAGAACAGCAAAAGGGGCAGCCATTCTGCATTGAAGTTTCAACTCAACTGCTAGTGCTGAATGCGCGCGAGCTCTCCGAACAGAGTAAAGGTAGGGTTGCTATAATCCTTGAAACACGCCAACCTTGGCGGGACGAACATACAAACGCCCTGCGTTGGCATAAAATGCAATGCTAAGGTATATAAAACTGCTTTTAATTAAAGAAAAAATGATAGATTTCACTGAGATGAGATGCCAAATAATAGTAAAGAGTTAAGAATTTTGAAATTACGAATTAAACAGATTTAAATATTATTGGTTAAGGGGTGGAGGTACCAAAGGATATGACTTCACAAATAGAAAGATATGGAATTTTCCAGATCATTCTTTTACCGGAAGTAAATATTTCAAAACGATGCTTATGATTTTAAAATGAATGAAATGCAATGTCAGAAAGAAACATTTACAGGGGAAAGTTGAAAAAAAAAAGGAATTAGAATAATTTTGGAATGCGAATATTAAAATTAAATGAATACAAGATTAATAAAAATATTTTCTAAATGAAATTAAATAAAAATATGGCAGTGGTTCTAAGTAACCACAACAGCCCCTTAATCGCTTGAGGGGCAAGCAATTGATTTGGTTTAATGCTGAATTACCACCGGAAAATTAGAAAAATTTTATGCCTCTTTTCCACCAGTTAGAAAAGTAAAATTTCATGAAATTTTTCTGGTGCAAATCTTCATTAATCTTAGGTAGGATATATTTTATACCACCGCACCTCAAGGGGTTAAGCGGTTGGCCCGGATTTGTACGTTTCTAGAAATCTTGTTAAAATGGCTGTAGACAAAAAAAAAAATTATATTTTCAAATTTTTTTCATGCGTGGTAATGTTTTAACCCACTGAGGGGCAAAGTACTTATGTTGGTAAAATATTAAAAGGAATTGATTGACACCAGTATTTATGAACAAATTTATATTTAAGTAGACAGCAGCTTTTCTTCGTGTACATTATAGGGTGGACTTGGAAAACTTTTTTTTTATTATCGATGATGCGTAGAGCGGAAAAGTTGCCACTGGTGCCGCTAAGTTGACACAAAAAAAAATTAGATTTTTTGGACAGTTCCTTGATTTGCCACAAATGACTTGAAGTTTTGCTCAAATGATTATTTTTGAACTTTTCTAGCAAAATTTTTTTTAAATGTTAAATTAAATTTATTTTAACATAATTTTCTTGAAATATATTGATTAGTGTACAAAATGTTTAATTAAGCTCTGTTTATGTGTTATTTAATAGTTGTGTGTATTTTGAATTAGGCGATTTTTAGAGCCTTTTTGCGTAAAAGTGAACAAAAATTCTGAGTATTGTTTGGTTCATTCGTCGGTTTCTCTCTTTTGTTTTTATTATATTCCTCGCTCTTCCTCCTGTTTTTGATGTGTTCAGAGTCACATATTTGGAAGACGGACTACAGCATGTTTTGATAGCAATTCAAAGAGGAGAGGAGGGTGTGAGCAGAAAAAAATGAAAGCGTAAATTAGTCATAATTAGTATGAGGGGGGGAAATTTTCTGCTTTGAAATATATATATATATTCTCAGAACTTTCAAATAGTGGGAACTTTGAAGCAAGCAGTTCGGTCTGAATCATAATTTGAACAAGAGCCTTCGAAACCATACACTCCCAAATGCATATCCCTTTCTCATACAGCGTTCGCCGCTTTTAGAACTGGTATACCATATAGGTAAATTGCGTTAAAAGCTTTGTGTGAGGCTTCAGGATGCATGAATTGTGACAACAGGGAATACGGATCTCGTCATCTATAAACCCAAGGTCAGAAGACAGAAAAAGAAACTTGAAAAGAAGATACAGGAGGAGGAAGATCTTGGAGGAAAAAAATTACAAACATTTTCTTTGATTGTAGAAAAGATGAAACGATCTTCATAGAAAATAAGGGACAAGCGGCACCGTCGAGAGAAAGATGAAGCACATATCACTATTGGGGTGCGTAAGTATACGTGTCGCTTTCTGTGAGCCTATTCCTGTTTCATAGACATTAGAAATGCAAAAGGCGGAAAATTTGAGTATTCTATTAATCTAGCTCCGATTGGGTTAGTAAATGTCTTTAGTTCAAGTGGTTCTGCCATCTAGTTTAGTCAGCTGATGTTGGTGTCGAAGTGGATGCTCGTTCGTATGAAGAATACGTGTCAAATGTTGGAGTTATCTTCTTCTATTTTTCCAAAGCAGGTCTTATTATGACTTCAAAAATTATATAATGATTTTGCTATTTCCCCGCAGTGGCCAAAAGAAGGTGTCCAGTGACCGAAGTATTCCAAACTACGTTCGACAACATGGTGATAATTTTATTTTTTTTTAATATAAAAAAATATGCCTGTATTTTTTTCTTTCTTCCTTCTAATGTATCTTCTTTACAAGTTTCTTTTTCTGTCTCCTGACCTTGCTTTTATCGATTACGAGATCTTTATTCCCTGTTGTCACAATTACTGCATGCACCAGTTCTAAATGCGGCGAACGCTGTGTGAGAAAGTGATATGCGTTTGGGAGTGTGTGCTTTTGAAGGTCCTGGTTCAAATTCTCATTCAAACGAACTGCTTGCTTCAAAATTCCAACTATTTGAATCTTCTGAGAATATCTGCATTTGAGAGCAGGAAATAATTAATACCCCATCTCGCTGCTTCACACTCCCCTGTCCTTCCAGAATTTCTGTCAAAACATGCAATGGGGCCGTCATACAAATATGTGGCTGTGAACGCATTGAAAAACAGAAGGAAGAGCGAGGACCCTAATAAAGACTAAACAAGTAAGAAAAATCATGCGTACAGCATAGATTATGAAACACTTTCCAACTCTCCCTGAAAGTTTTAACTAAACTTCGCTACGTAGGGAAATAATGTAAATAAGATAACTAAGTAAGCATTTAAAAATCTGATTTCAGTAATTACCGCCCATAGCCAAATGTCTATTACAATTCTTGTGAACAGCCCTGTGTTCGATCTGTATGTTGATATATATACTACATAACGGGAAAATTTATTTTAGCAAGAAAATGCATAACAGGTTGAAATTCATCTTTCAGCAATTTATACTAATAGATGAAAACATACTTGAATACTTTTGTACAGCCCTGTAGTTTACCTAGTACCTTTATTACACGCCACTATTTAGCTAAAATTTAATTCAAAATAAAACACGCTTAAATCTATGGAAATTACATTTCCAGAAATTATCACACATAGACGGCCATGTAACCAACTCTTTGCGTGGCCCTGTACATCATTTTATCTATATTCTACAAATATTTCTTAGTACACTAAATTTAGTTCAGCGTAAAAATGCATAACTCCTTTAAAACCCAACTTTAAGCAATTTATGCTCATACTCAGTAACCTTTACGAATTCATTTCTGTAGCTTTATATATGAACTATAGCATTTATACGCACCTTATAGTATGCGTAAATATAGCGAACAAATAGATAAGTGTGATCACAGATCGCACAGACGGTTTCGTTTAATATTCCTTTCAAAACACTTTATCCTTTTAAAAAAATCTGTTAGTTACACATTTCGCAACCAGGAACGCACTCTATTCTAAACAAACCTCTATCCGAACGAAACTCCGTTTTATATACTATCCGTAGATATATTAGTCGAGAGGATTGGGCCGATAGCATCCGAGATAATTTGGCGCCCCAGGCGGTAAAAAGTGGAACTAAAATATGTAAGGCTATGGTGCATAATATGAAAGAATGGTCAAAGGGTTGTCGGCATAAGTTGGAAAAGTGCTCCCCTGGTGAAAAGGGCGGAGGTTAGAAAAATTGCTTAAAATACACAACTCAGAGCCCGGAGGAGTAAATAATATAAAACTTTTTTGAAAATTTTATGATTTGCCGTGTGGTCTTAGGTAATCAGCTATACGTATGAAAAAATTCATGTCTCCAACTTAATTAGGGGCTCTCTTAGAAAGAATTGCTTAATATACATATGTGGTAGGTCAAAAGGTTAAACGTAAGACTTTTTCAAGATTTTATGATTTGTTACCTGGCTTCAGGTGATTTGCTATAAGTATGCTAAATTTCAAATCTCCAATTTAATAAGGGTCTCAGTTAGAAAGAATTGCTCAAAATATGCATGTGGGAGCCCAAAGGGTTAAATGCACGATTTTTTCAAATTTTTATGATTTGTCGTATGATATGTGGTGTTCAGCTATAAGTATGCAAAATTTCACGCCTCCAACCTAAATAAGGGCTCCCTTAGAAAGAATTGTTTAAAATACACATGTGGGAGCTCAAAGGATTAAATGTACGGCTTTTTCAAAATTTTATGGTTTGTCATTTGATGCGATGTGTTCAGCTATAAGTATGCGAAATTTCACGACTCGAACCTAAATAGGGGCTCACTTAGAAAGAATTGTTTTAAATACACATGTGGGAGCCCGAAGGGTTAAATGTACGATTTTTTCAAAATTTTACGATCTGTCGTTTGATGTGAGGTATTCAGCTATAACTATGCGAAATTTCACGCCTCTGACCTAATTAGCGCTCACTTAGAAATAATTGTTTAAAATACACATGTGGGAGCCCAAAGGGTTAAATGTGCGAATTTTTCAAAACTTTATAATTTGTCGTTTAATGTGAGGTGTTCAGCTATAAGTATGTTAAATTTCACGCCTCCAACCTAATTAGGGGCTCACTTAGAAAGAATTGTTTAAAATACACATGTGGGACCCCAAAGGGTTAAATGTGCGAATTTTTCAAAATTTTATGATTTGTCGTTTGATGTGAGGTGTTCGGCTATGAGTATGTCAAATTTCACTCCTCCAACATAATTAGGGCTCACTTAGAAAGAATTGTTTAAAATACACATGTGGGAGCCCAAAGGGTTAAATGTGCGAATTTTTCAAAATTTTATAGCCCCACCAGTGGCTGAGAGGTTCTGCTCTCGAAGCTGGTAGACGGGAGGTGCTGGGTTCGAACCCAATCGTGCCTGTCGGCCTAACCGTTTCGGAGTTTTCGTGGTTTTCTTCGAAACGGTGGGTTCCCATGCGTAAATACGGGTTAGGTTCCCTTAGAAAGACCCCCACGAAGGGCACTCCCCCCCAGGGCCTATATCCCACGTGTTGATAATCGGCCATCATAAACACAAACCAAACCAAATCAAATCAAAATTTTATAATTTGTCGTTTGATGTGAGGTGTTCAGCTATAAGTATGTAAAATTTCACGCCTCCAACCTAATTAGGGCCTCTCTTACAAAGAATTGTTTAAAATACATATGTGGGAGCCCAAAGGGTTAAATGTACGGCTTTTTCAAAATTTATGATGCGTCGTATGATGTGTGGTGTTCAGCTATAAGTATGCAATATTTCAAGTCTCCAACATGTATAGTTTCTGAGAACGGGCTCTGTGACAAACGGACAGACAGACAGACAGAGGAGCGTGACGAATAGGGTTTCGTTAGATGAACGAAACCCTAAAAAAGCGCAAATCGTAATTAAAAATGCATTTCGAGCAACCGTTACTAATATACAGTAATTCGGATACAATATAGTATCTGAAATCTTTTCAAATACACCGCAAGCAATTTCCCCTATACCATTATGAATGGAATTCTTTTGTGTGGCCCTGTAAATGAACAATAACTATTCTTTGCACCGCATATTCAACAAAATGCATATTTTTGTGGGTTTCATAAGTGAATATCAATTTTACTATGTTTGAAAGAGTATAACAACATTAAAAATCATTTAAAACGATTTTTTCCCATTTGCCGTAATGCAGCGGAAAACTTTTGACTGTCCCTGTAAATGAACTAAACATGCTACAAAATTCATTTGCAATAGGGATCGTGCTATGGTAGAGGTCACTAACATCCAAAATTTTCAGAACGATCCGAGTATATTTACGAGAGTTAGAGCGCGGACAGACGGACAGACGGACAGACTAACCGAAGTTATAAACACTTTTCAACTTTGTTGGAAAGTGTTAAAAAGGGAAACCGACGAACAAATCAAACAATACTTACAATTTTTGTTCACTTATACGTGAAAAGGCTATAAAAATCACCTAATGCAAAATGCACATAACTGTTAAATAATACATAATCGGAGCATATTTAAACATTTAGTACACTAATCATGAGATTTCAAGTAAATTCAGCTAAAATAATTTTAATTTAACATTTATTAAACTTTTGCTAAAAAGTTCAAAAATCAGCATTTGAGCAAAACTTCAAGCCATTTCCCGCAAATTAAGGAACAGTAAAAAAAATCTCAATTTTTTTGTGCGAACAAAGTGCCACCAGTGGCAACTTTTCCGCACTACCCGGAAAAGTCACTATCGGAAATCGAATAAAAGTTTTTATTGGCCCACCCTATTGTACAAAGTAAAATTTAATCCCTAAATTCTGGTGCCAATGTAGCATTTTGGAATTAAAATTATGTAGTATATATACACTGCTCAAACAATTAGGGAGCACATGGTTTTAACGAAATTAAGCACCGATAAGTAACGTAAAATAAAACATCTATAATTTAAAGTGCTTTAGAAAACAGATAAAGTAAACTTCACAACTAAATTAATGTTTATGACGTCAAAAGCTGGAAAAATGTGATAAGTGCAGAAATCGGGATTTTGCTGAAACGTCTGTTTCACTGCCTCAGTTGTAAAATTCAATTGCTCAGCTTGTGTTTTGAGAAAAGGTGGCTTGAAATTGTCACAACAACATGATTTACCGCAATCCATGGGTTGGCGTGTTATCGGGACATTTGAATTTGAGAAAACACAACGAAGTGTAGTGGACGCTGTTGGAGTCGCAAGAAGCGTCCATGAGAGGCTGTGGAATCGATTCCAAGACACATGGAATGGTAGTCATCGACAAGTGCAAGGTCGTAAATGTTGTGCTAACACAGAAACTGATGACCGATATATCCTGTTAACAGCCCGTCGTGACGTTACGGGCAATGCTACTCAGCTGCAAACAAAGTAGTTCTTGGCCAAAGGACGAAGGCTGTCCACCCAAACAGTCCGAAATAGGCTTCATCAGGGTGGTCTCTATGCACGTAAGCCAATGGACAATATTCCGTTGACCTCAAGCCACTGTGCGGCCCAAAGAAGGGGGGGGGGGACTGAACATCGAGTTTAGAGGCAACATTTTTGGAGTAAAATTCTGTTTACAAACGAGTCCCGATTCAGTCTGGATGTGACATCTGATGTGTGTTTTGGCGTGGAGAGAAAGAGGCACTCAAAATAACCCCACACTCGTTCGTGAAAGATCAAATTACAGACGAGGTGGGTTGATGCTCTTGGCTGGAATCAGCATAGGAGGACGTACGGGACTGCATATCATTCGGAATTGCACTTTGACGGTCCGGAGTAATATAGACGAGATACCGAGACCTCATGTCATATTTTATGTTGCATTAATTGGTGATTTCAATTTAACATGCATGACAATGCCAGACTTTATACAGTTTGTCTTGTAGAAAACATGCTTGAAGCTAAAACAATACAGCATATGGAATGACCAGCATGCTCTCCTGACCTAAATCCGATTGAGCATGTTTGGGACATACTCAGACGACGCATTGCTTTGAGACCGAGGCCTCCTTTTAATGTCCGGGACACTGAGATTGCAGTTCTTGAGCAGTGGAACAGTATTCCCCAAGTCTTAACGATAACCTCATCGAATCCATGGAAAACCGGTGTGCAACATTCTTAGCTGTTCGGGGAGACCACACGCCATATTAAAAATCTTGCATAATTTCTAAACAATACTTTTTTTTATGATTTACATGAAACCCAATTATTGCCCTAAACCGCCTTTTCATGTTCTTTTCATCTTTTCAAAAAATAAAAGCTTCCTTACCATTTTTTGCGTCTTTTTTATGTATTGCGCATTGCTACACGTGCACTATCCATTTTATGCCCATACATTGCTGTTTTGCACTGTTATCTTCACTTTTTTGCTTGCTCCCCTAATTTTTTTTGAGCAGTGTATATATACCGGTGTCCTTCAAATTGTTAAAATGCGCAGATTGTACAAACAAAATTAAAAATTAAAAGTTTTATAAAATTAAAAAATAAAAAAGCAAAAAATACCGAAAGTAAAAGTTAATCAACAAGCCCCAGTCTAGCCTGCATCCAACACATTACAATTAATCTAAACTGAATCTTGTGTGTGTACACGAGCTAAAGGAAGATTGAAAGAAAAAATCCGCTGAATTGTTTTCTGTTATTTGGTTTTCTAAAGTGAATCTGAAGACCTATAGAAGGTCCATAGAGGAGAGTATTTACATTTTTCAAAATTTCATAAGATCTATTAAATATTCCTGTGGCAGCTCCAACTGCCCTGACCGTTAAATCTACCTCATAAAGTATAGTCATATAAAATGACTTCTAAACTACAATAACTAAAATCTATATTCACAATTCAGGTAAGAATTCAAAATTTCTTACCTTCTTAAATAATCCAAGAGACGGGATCGCGGTCCTCCGGCAAGAGTTAGATTTGTTGGAAACATTTGATACACCACATCTTACATAAAAAATAAGCATCGATGCGTAAGTAAACCTTTTCACTGAAAAAGAAATTGTTTGCTCTACTTGTGTTTAAAAAAATGTACATTGTAGTGAGTCTTGTATTTTGACATTACTATATTATTCTTTTAGTTACAAAACGCAGATTCAATGCCGCGTCCACATTATACAAAATCAAATTTACATCTACCAAAAATAAGAAAATTTTAAAGTTCTAATAAATAAATCACAACCGTGTTGAAAGAGAAAGTCTATGATGAAACAGTCACTTTTTATTACATCAGCATTTTTTCTGCCCACGCATTGATCTAGCAGGTGTTCTTATGACGTAAGATGGAAGGATTAATGATTCAGTTAATTCGCGACAATTCTATAAATCCCTAAAGATTGATGGATTTATTTTCTAGTGAGATATTTGAATCTCCCTAGATTTAGGTGATTTTCCCTTGATATGAGAACATTGAATCAGAATCAATCACATGGAAGTATGAATATAAAGGAATTTACACAGCTTGAGAATGGTGAAGGTACAACTGTAACCAATTCCGCATGGCCTAGTTATCGACTGAGAAAAATTCGATAAATAACTTTGAATATACATTTTCCCTTTTAAACTCCTCATTAAATCAAAATTTCTGCCGTAATTAAGGCTATAATATATGTTTGTTTGCATAAGTGTATATTGGTGCCGTCGGTATTTACACCCTGCGGTCCGCGATTTTGTGACAATAAAAATAAACTTTACTTTTTTATTTAAGTGAATTTCATTCCTCTGGCGCAGCGGATCCCAATCTTTATTTGTACACGATCCACTTTTAAGTAAAAAAAAAAAAAATGCGATTAACCTAATATGAGGATGTATCTAGTAATAGTATGGGAATTATTGTATGACCTGTATAAGCTATCAGCTATACTATCCTACAAAAGAGTACAATTTTATTATGGAGGATGCACTATCTACAAAATCCTGATTTCAATATTTCTGGTTATCGTCATCATATAATCATCCAGAAGGAAATTGGGAATTTTTCCTTGAAAATTGCATTCAAAGAGGAATAGCTAGATAGCTCAATTAAGGAGTGTTCTTTAACTTTTCAGAGGTTTGTGCTTTTTAAATGTTCTTCTGCAAATGGATTTCTAATTCACAGGTTCAAGAGCGTCCAGGATTCCGATAACGACTGCGCGAATGCTTCCACATCTCACAAAAAAGGTCATAAAATAATACTGACTGTTTAAGAAAACACTGCTCTGTCACGAAGTTTTACTTTGACGGCACATGGAACATTCCGACAAGTAAAATGAAGCAGTTTTGCGAAATATTCAACATAATATATTTTACTTAAAAATAGAGATAGAAATGAAATATTTTTATACAGTAAGTATACATATTATAGCCCAGGGGTGTCCAACTGTGGCCCGCCGGATACCACTAAAATTTTAAAGGAACTAGTGGATCGTACCCGGGCTTCCCAGGTTAAAGAATATGGATGAAAACATTTTTTTTTTATTCAAAACTAATATTTTTTTTTTATATTTAATAAATTTTTTAGCTTGCCCACTTACATTAAAGAAGAATTTTCATATGGGAAATACGAATTATACAATCAAATAATTTTTTGAAATTTATCAAAAGCAATATTTTCTTATTAGCCGCATGCTAAGAGTTATTTGACAAAGATTTTGCTACTTATGGCATCCTTTTATAGTCTGATAATTTCAAAGCTTATACATGTGTGTTAAATTTGTGTTTTATTTATTTATTCATAGGGAATTTTTTTTTAAATGGATATTAGCCGTAAGAAAATGATGAACGATATGATGAATGAAATGATGAATGATATTTTGTTTTAAGGGCAAACAAATTAATTTTTCGTAATCGAGCTCCGCGTGATATAGATAAATTAAAAAATATTTCATGCTTTAAAATTGTTTTTAAAACCATAGACAATCAGTAAACTGGGATGAACTTTGCAAACAAATTCCATTTGAAAAAAATCCTACTTGGTGATCTAAAAATTTAAACGATTACAAATATATTAGGATCGTGTTTTTTCAGTATTATTCTTTTATTTGTTGATAAAAGAAGTATTAATTTGGTTAATTTGTGTTTCACAAATATGTTAGATTGGTGGGTTTTTTAATATTATTCTTTTATTTTTTTATAAAGGAAATTTTAATTTCGTTATGCAAAAACAATCAGAAATAAATGCTGAAAAATGTTTGTTGCTTTATGTGTAAAATTTTTATTATTATTATGTATTGAAATGGGCACGTGATAAGATAACATTAAAAAAATCATACTTAAAAATTATTTTAGAAAATATAACACATCAGCCAATTAAGATACAGTTTTTAAACAAATTGCATCTGAAAGGAAATTTTTTCTCTATGCGACGAAAATTGAAAATGCACTATGGTCAGAAGATTAAGAAATTGCAGAAGCGAAAATTTCAAGACCGAAATTTTCGCGAAGTGGAATGTTGCCAGTCGCAAAATGATGTTAGTGTTACACACAGATACGTTTGTTCTTTATAATATAGACTTAATCAGTAAAATATAATAAAGATCTGTTATTAGGATGTGGTTATCAATTGAGGGTCTTATGCTCGGTATTCCTAAATGATAAACAGCAATTTCCACCATCTCAAAATTTGCATACGCACTTCGCAGATCCATATTCATCATTTTTTTTTTAAATTGTATTTTGTTTGATCATTTAAAAATCTTTTTAACTCAGAACTTGAAGTCACGATTGTCAGCAACATCTTTTATGTGAACAGACTCACTCTTTGCTTGAGATTCTAATCTCAATTCCTGAGAGTAAAAATTTCTGTAATGTATGTTTTTTTAGACGCATTTGTGTTAAAATGTTTAGGGATTTTGAATCTAAGAAAATGATAGTTTTCTTTTAAATATGACTTCATTTTCTCTTAAATAAGCATTTCGCCTATTGTCTGAAACTTGGTATCAGTACACATGCAGAAGGAAAAACAATACAGAAAATTTTTGAGTAAAAATGCGTGTTTTCAAAAGCAGTATGTCGTTTTCCGTTATTATGCCCCTAATATAATATTCTGCTCCTAATGGGATTTTACGACAGTAAACCCTATACAACAATTTTTATCAACAATTTTAAATTTTTATGAGAAAATTGCATGAATAAAGATAAAGATACCTCATTATTTCTTTTTGGTCTGCAATAATGAGAGCTATCTAATTTTCGCCATATTGGAGAAATTTCATAAAAATGCTTTTAAAATTAAAATATAAAAGTGGGGATATTTAAAAAAAACAGATAGTGCGATCACATTTACAGATGCAGAGCTTTCAGTTTAATATATATATATATATATTAGTGAAATTGGTTCAGTGAAAGATCAAGGCAGATGACTAAAAAACACACTTCTGTTTTAAATATATAGATTATATAAAATTAGGAAAATTAGATTAAGCAAATTATGTTATTTCGATAAAATTATAGTAGAATGTCCTAACGAATAGCATTAAAATTATATTATTCGAGAGAATTTTAGACAAAAACTTCAGAGAAATGATATTATTTTAAACCACGAATTATTTGTTTGCTTGTCTAATTCGGCGAAGCAAAAGCAATCCAGGAGAGAATTATCAACTTCTGTAGTATAAATCGCTATTATTTACATGTCACCTCTCTTTTATATAGACACTCTAAATTTTTGTAAAACATTGCGTTTTATTATTGTGTGATTTCGATTATATTACATTACATTCAAAAGTGAATAATTTTCACCTGTGAAGAATTTCAAAGCAGCTGGGCTGTGAAAATGACGCACTTCTACAAAACATAATTCAGGTTCAAGAATTAAAAAACATGCTTTTTTTTATAAAATGACGTCATTTGCATCCGCTAAAGTATTCCACTTTTACAACCCAGTCTTAAACTTCGTCTATAGAAAAGTATGCATATGACGTCATTGTCACGGAATAACAGACAATATTCTTGACACAGCCCATATTTTAATTTAATCTTTTTTTTCTTCTTTTATGACAAAATGGCAACAGAAATATGATACAGTATTTCCTATTTTCTCAATAGAAATGGGGTACTTTTGTTGCCACGATGAGAAAAATGGTATTAAAAACTACAAAAAAAAAAATGAATATCTCAAAAATAAATTGAGATACAGCTTTCGAACAAATTGCATTTAAAAGAGCATTTTTTCCCTTATACGAAGGTGTAAAAATTAAAAATGTGCGATGTTTAGAAGTGTAAAAAATTGCAATAAAGAAAATTGCAAAACCAAAATTTTATTTCAAATTTCAAAGTGTTGCCATTCGCAAAATTACGTATACGTTACGCACAGATATGTTTGTCCTTTATAATATAGATAGTCGACAAGTTGAATCGCAGCAATTCAACGATTAGATAAGGCAATGATATCTGTAAAATTTTAGTGGTATCCGGCGGGCCACAGTTGGACACCCGTGTTATAGCTCATATATATTTCAAAATAAAATAATTTTATGCATAAATTAGTTACCAACAACAAATTTACTTTTTACATAATTTTTGAACAATATTCGGTACATTTGTTTTAAAAAAATGTTGAATATATCACCTTAAAATTTGTTGTAGTATCACAAAATATACTATTTGAAAATAATTAGTAGCAATTTTCATTTTGGCTTAAAAGAAATAAAATTATAAATATTTTAGTAAAAATCTTTGAAAATCCTAAAAATTTCAAGAACATATTTTTCATTATTTGAAAAAAAAAGTTCATTCTGGCCTATAATGTTACGTATTTTTAAAGAAACAGCTTCGTTACACATATTTGAAAAGTTTCAACTGTTTACCTAAAATAGAATTTTAGAAAAATGTCCCGAAGCATAAAAAAACACATTTCTAAAAAAAGACAAAAAAAAACTATATACACACTCACGGTGCTTAAAATATATTATTTTAAAATATTCTAGCACCATAATCGTATACATCCATAATTATTTAGCACCATAATCTTTTAGGTCCATAATCATATATCAACATAAAATTTAGCTTTATTTTTAGGCCGATAATTAAAAGCTCAAACATTTTAACCATTTTATGTTTCATGTGTGTTAACACTAGAAAGACGGGGAATTTTAGTCAGATTTTGTAAAAAATATTTGACACCAGAAATTTTATTTTAAATTATTAACTTATTTATTTAACTAGCTTTTCTTCTTTGTATCTTTTAAAATAGTTTTATAAAGAAATTTCTGGTTCGGATTGAAATGTATTCATTTAGTAGCGGTCAAAATGACCGCTCGCCGTCTTTCTAGTGTTAAGTTAATAACGTTTATGTTTCTTGCAGTTGTAAAATATTGTATTTAGCAAGTTCCATTTGTATTTGTTGTGTTAGTCACAGAGTTGATAACTGCTATGGTTGTTGGCCACCGTCATTTTCCGAAAGTTTGCTTCGCCTTATTCGGTTAATGCGATATATCCGATGAAATAAGTCACATTTGTCCGTTCTAAAATACGAGTAAACGAAAATCGTAGCATGTGACTTACACTATAAGTAATCACGGAACTAGCCTTTTGTTATATTTCTTAATCCTTTCAGGGGCAGAAAAATGCTGTTCGTAAAATGATGAAATAATTGACCGTCACCAGAATTTTCGAATTAATTTTTTTGAAATAAAAAAGCCTGTTTTGTTCCACTTTCATTATAAAAGCATAATTTCATTAAAATATCCCAGGTGCGATTTCTCAGTTTTGGAATTAAAATTAGGAGGTCACGGACCTTGAAAGCGATAAACAAATAAAATAAAAGATATATTATTGTGGCAAACCTCAATTATTTCGCAACCCATAGTTTGGGAACTACTGCGCTGGAAAAAATTCGCCAATAAATTTTTTGGGGAAATTTCTTCTTATTTAAATGACCCATTCCTTCCGAATTTTCATATTAAACAGGGATAAAATTTATACCAGCTTTTCCACGGCATTATTCCACGACGGAATTTGTCCCCGGCGTTAACTAGGCCCTAATCCGATAAAACAAACAACAGTCGCCATCTTGCTATTGCATCCTCAGTTACTTAACTGGGAACTGGTAGACACTACACGTCTCCTCCTCTTTATCCGTAACTCCATTTAAAGTCATAATGTTAAAAGAAATCGCCATGCCGCAACAGATTTCCGATTTTTTGATTATCAAAATAAGTCACGCTCGTCACTAAGTTTAAGGGGACACACCGTTCACATTCTTAATACATTGGCCTCGTTGTAAAAGCAAGTAACATGACGCAAAAACTATACTAACGATACCTCCTAGAAATTTAAATCGTTTTAGTACTACTTAGTGAAATCATATACTTTTCCTGGTTTGAAAATAATTAATAATAATTAATTTAAAACTTCTTGCGCGCTTTAACCCCCTTGCTGCACAACCCGAGATTTTCTCGGGGATGCATTTTTTCGTCTAATTAATCCTCCTTGGTTATTCCCACCAGTTATTTTTTTTATTGGAAATTTTGCCTTATTTAATCGGAGCATTTTCCCATTTAAATTATATAAAAAATTTTGCTTTGAAAAACCGGTGACAAAAGAATAAAAATTCTTAAAAGATACTCGTCGTGAAGCTATTTTGAGAAAACAATTACGCAGCGAGAGGGTTAACCCTTTGAAATCCGTTGTCGCCGCTGCGGCGACATCACCTTTCTTTACAAAATTTGTAATCGGGACCAGTAATGAGGGAAAATAAAATTTGCTTTATTTAATCAGAGCATTTTTGAAATTATGTACTTGAACGAAACTTCTTTTTAAAAAGTGGTGCCGACCGCACAAAATTTGTGTAAGAGACGCCGGAGTCCAAAGGGTTAATTCAGTTACAAGGATGTTCTTAGGGTATGAGAGGCAGAATATATAAATGCTACCGATAAAACAATTTGAAAGAGCTTGAAAGCGGTTACCTTCTTTAAAATGACCATATTGTCTAAAATGTTTAAATTTCATCAGTTCTGTTCAAATGATATTTATGATTCAAAAATGTTTTATTTTCAAAAGTATGTCTACTTTGTCAAAATTATACACAGTTAAAGTACTATAAGTCATTATGCTTATCACAATGTTAAACGCAAACTTTCTACGTTACGTAACAAGTATCTTAATTTAACCCCTTCAAGGGCGTTTTAACACCTAATTTAAAACCCTAAATTCTACATTTCAGCCGGAATGTTGGAAGGAAAAATTTCATTTTATTGTGTACGTGAACAAAAGCTTTTACTTATTTTTATATAAATTTGCTTGTAAATTCTGGTGTAATTTACTCATTTCAGCATTTTGCAAATAGGAGTACCTTACCCCTGAAAGAGTTAAGTGGAACACAGTTTTTCTTCTTATTTATTTTTTTATCGGCTTTTTTCAATACCACATATCTCTTATTTTTATTTACGATACATCTTTTATGTAGAATTCTTATTGATTTTTATTATGCTATTTTGAGGATATTTAATAAGTTTTAGATTATTGATACAACAGGGCTCCCAAATCGTCCGCCAACTGAATACCAATATTTTTTTAGAAAAATTTTCTTTTTAGATTTTTATTACAAACCGCCCCAGAACCTCCTTTTAAAGTTAATTCTAGCGAAAACCTACCATAAAATTTTCTGTTAAAATTTATTGGTATTCAGTTGGCGGACCATTTGGAAGCCCTGATATAAACAACATGGTTTGAACAAAACAATAAATGTAACAATGCTATGTTCAGTAATAAGAGTTTGTTTTCTGTATTCATAACTTGTAAAAATCAATAAAATTACAGAATAATGTCTTTTACCGGGCAGAGCGGTATTACCTAAAAGACAACAAAGACAAGAGTGAATCCCATGTACCAGGTGCAAAAGTTTGGCACACGAATCATGTCTCATTATGTACAGGATATTATTTGCATTCACTGTAATGATGAGAAATATTTCAATGAAGGCTGTAGTTAAGTTGAACAAAATATCTGTTCTTATCCTTTTCTAATTTTTATATACAAAAAAAAAAAAATTACATTTGACATTTTATGTGTTTTTTTTCATTTTCGTTCGTAATCCCAAAATCAAATCAATTTAGAGGGCCAACCTACTCCGTTCGGTAGGATACGTCAGCCCAGTGATTTTATGTCTTTCTGAGCTTCTTATAGAAACTATTAATTTATCTTTTACATTTTTTTTCATACGTGGTTATGCTTTAAGAAACTCTGATTGAACAAACTAAATTTAAATGTTTTTATAAAATTAAAATTAAAGAAACAAAATATATTTTTGAAAAAGTGCGACAACAAGCCCGGTGTATCCTACGTCTAACACATTGCTATTAAACCTTACCGGCGAGGTGTCCTTAAAAAAAGGTCACCTAATTTTAATTCCATAACTGACAAAAGGCACCAAGAATATTTAGCTAAAATCTTCCTATTATAATGTACATAAAAATAAGCAAGTTCGTATTTTCTAATAAATTCGTTTGTAAATTGCGGTATCAGTCCATTATTTCATCAGTTTATAAACAGAATTTCTCCGCGCCGGTAAGGGTTAATCTAAACTGAATATTGTATGTACACACGAGTAAAAAAAAAAGGAAAAAGTTCCCTCAGTTGTTTTGAGGTGTTTGGTTTTCAGATGTGACTTTTCATTCCATGGAGAGTATTTATATTTTTTTCAAAATTTCACAAGATTTAATATAGGTTACATAAATCCCTACAGATTGATAAAAAGATTTAGGGATTTATTTTCTAGGAAGATATTTGAATTTCCCTAGATCTAGATACTTTTCCTCTGATTTGAGAACATTGAATCAGAATTAATCACATAAGAGTATGAATACAAAGGAATTGACATAGCCTAGAAATGCTGAAAATATAACTATAACCAGTTCCGCATGGACTAATTACCGACGGAGAACACTTCCATAAATAAATTTGAATATTTTTTTTTTTTACGTTTTAAACTCCTCCTCATTCATTCAAAATTTCTGCCATGATTAAGGCTAAAATATCTCTACGTTTTTACTGATGGATGTTGTCGACGTTGGTATTTATGCCCTGCGGTACCGCCATACTGTGGCAATAAAAAACACTTTACTTTTTGATGTAAGTGAATTTCATTCCTCTGGGACAGCGAATCCCAACATTTATTGGTACACGACCCACATTTAAGTAAAAAAAAAAAATCGCGACCCACTTTTAACCCCTTAACGCTCGAATTAAATTACGGTTTAAAAAATAAAATTGCTTGTTGGCACCAATTTATGAAAAAGATATATTTTCATTATTTAATGACAGGTAAAATGATACTAAAATATAGCCAATTTCACTATTTTATAAAACTGGTGGGAATCAAACAATCTGAGTAAAAGACACGGCTCGTGAATATGACGGGAGCGAGAATTAAGGGGTTAAGTAAAAAGAAAATTTCGCGACCCATCTTTAAACCCTTAACGGTCGCATAATACGACGGTTTAAAAATTCAAATTTCTTATTGTCACCACTTTTATGAAAAAGAAATATTCACTTCATTTAATGACAGGTAAAATGTCCATAATCAGTTAGAATAATAAACTTTTGGATCTATTTCGTATACTGATAATTAAAAACTCAAAAATTTGAACCATTTTATGTTCCATGTGTCCTTAAGATAATAACTTCTATGATTATTGCAGTTGTAAAATGTTGTATTTGGCTAGTTCCATTTGTTTTTGTAGTGTTAGTCACAAATCTGATAACTGATACGCTTGTTGGCCACCGTTATTTTCGAAAAGTTTTCTTCGCCTTATTCAGTTAATGAGATATCTCCGATGAAATAAGTCACATTTTTCCGTTCAAAAATACTGGTTACAGAATATCCTAGCATTGATCACGCTATAAGTATTTACTGAACTAACCATTTGTTTCAAATGAATTTCTTTGAAAATTAAAAGCTCCTCTCTTTCACTTTCGTTATAAAAGCTTAATTTCATTAAAATATTCCTGGTGCGATTTCTTAGATTTGGAATTAAAGCTAGGTGGTCACGGACTTAGAAATGGTTAAACAGATGAAATGAAAGATATATTTTTGTGACAAACCTCAATTATTTCGCGACCCATAGGTTGGGAACCGCTGCTTTGGGCAAAACTTCACCAGTAAGTTTTAATGGAAATTTTCTTCTTTTTAAAACGCACATTCCTTCTGAATTTTCATATTAAACAGGGCAAAAATTTATATTAGCTTTTCCCCGGCATTATTCCACGACGGAATTTGTCCCCGGCATTAATAATGCCCTTATCCGATATAAACAAACAATACTCGCCATCTTGCAATTGCATCCCCAGTTACTTCACTAGAAACCGGTAGACACTACACTACATGTGACCTCCATGACCGTAGCTCCATTAAAAATTATAAAGTTACAAGTCATCGATATGTCGCCACAGTTTCCCGGATTTCCCATTATCAAAACAACTCATGACCGTCACTAAGTTTGACGGGACGCCCTGTTCACATTGTTATGACATTTGCCCGGTTGTAAAAGCAAGTAACATGATTCCAGAATTGTTGCTCAAGGAAAGACCGAACTAACAATTGTTTTACTACTACATTGTGAAATCATATAATTTTCCTGTTGTGAAAATAAATAATATTAACTAATTTCAAATTTCTTGCGTGCTATAAATGAGTTACAACAGGGTTGTCAAACTGTGGCCCGCCGGATACCACTAAATTTCTATAGTTATCTTTCCCTTATCTAATCGTCGAATTTCTGCGATTCAACTTGCAGACAATTTCTTTAAAAGTTTAGTGGTATTTGGCGGGCCACAGTTTGACACACCTGAGTTACAAGAACGCTCTTAGGGTATGAGAGCAGAATATAAAAATGCTACCGAAAAAACAGTTTGAAAGCGGTTGCCTCCTTTAACCCTTTCAGGGGCAGAGGATTTCTGTTCGTAAAATGATGAAATAATTGACTGACACAAGAATGTTCAAACGAATTTCTTAGTAAATTGCAAAACGATATTTTGCACTTTAATTACAAAAGCAACATTTTATTAAAATATTTGTGGTGCCAGTAGTCAGTTTTGGAATTAAAATTAGGTGGCTAGACCCTCTAGCCACCGCCCTTGATAGGGTTAAAATGACCATATTGTCAAAAATGTTTAGAATTTCGTTCGTTCTGCTCAAGTGATATTTATGATTCCAAAATGTTTTATTTTCAAAATTATGTCTACTTTGTTAAAATTATGCGAAGTTAAGTAAAATAACTCATTATGCTTATCACAATGTTAACCCCTTGAGAGGCGTTGGGATATATTTTATCCCACCGACGATTAATGAAGATTCGCATCAGAAAAAAATTATAAAATTTTACTTTTCTAACTTTGGTGGAAAAAAGTAGTAAAATTGCTTTTCCTTATTTCGGAATAAAATTTTTCTAAATTTCCGGTGGGAAATCAGCATTACATAAACGCAATTGCTTGCTCCTCAAGGGGTTATACACAAATTTTCGACGTTACATAACAAGTATCTTAACCCTTAATTCTCGCTCCCGTCATATTCTCGGGCTGTGTCTTTTACTCGAATTGTTTGATTCCCACCAGTTTTATAAAATAGTGAAATTGGCTATATTTTAGTATCGTTTTTACTGTCATTAAATAAGGTGAATATTTCTTTTCCTTAAAAGTGGTGCCAATAAGCAATTTGAATTATTCAACCGTAATTTAATTCGAGCGTTAAGGGGTTAATTCTTTCGAAACGGGTGATGCATATATGCATCGTATAAAGGTGCCTGTGGAATTTGTTTTTGAACCATTAATAAATAAATGTTTGTCATTTTTAATTAGAGCATTTTTTTGTATTTTACAAGTAAATGTTTAAAAAAAGCGGTGGCACCCAAATAAAATTTGTGTAAGGGATGCCGTCTCGAAAGGGTCAACTAAGTGGATCACAATCTCTCTTCTTATTATTTTTTAATTAGCCTTTTTTTTGTGCCATATAGCTCTTATATACAGAATTCTTAATGATTTTTACTATGCTATTTTGAGGATATTTAAGATTTAGATAATTCAATATGATATTAAGAGCATGTTTGGAACAAAACAATAAATGTAACTAAGTTGTGCTCAGTAAAAAAATAATACTCCTTTTTTTTCATCTTTTTTTTTTTTTTTTTTTTTTTTTTTTACATTCGATGCATTGAATCTGCCGCAACATTGTAACAAATAATCGTATATACTTGCAGATGGTTTCATTCGATTCAGAATTTTAAAAATACATAATAAACGATTCGTCACACGATATTTAAAGATAAAAAAAAAATGACTTTATCCCCTCCCTGAATTAAGATTCACTCTTTTGCCCCTTAAACATGTTATAACAAACTAGGGGGCTCTACCCCCTGCAAGCTATACTCGCCAACCCCCGTTTAGACATCGCAGAATCTAAAACCAAGCTAATTTGATCGGTTTTTAAAAGATGATAGAAGATTGAATTATAATGAAAAAACCTATAGCGATTTCCCTGTAAACGGGTTTCAATTCCCTTTGATTGCGAAAATTTAAGGCCGAATCAGTTGCTGTTAAGACATGCAATGGTTTTTTTTTGTGTGTGTGTTTGATTAAAGAAGATCAGTTAAATATTTGAAAAGAAGCTAAAATAAAATGAATTAAGTAATCAGAGTCTTTGCCGACCGGTATTTTTTAACACCGTTATAAAACGATTGATATAATACAATTTACTGCAATTACTGCAATTTACTGCTTTAACCCCTTCAAGGGCAGTGGTGCATTTTTGGACTACTTAATTTTAATTCTTAAATGCCACATTGGCACCAGAATATTGGAATGAAAATTTTTGTGATGATGATGTGGCAAGGACATTGATGGCAGAAAACTTTGGTATTGACGAAGTTCCGTAGAAGATTTATGAGTTTATTTCGGATAAGTTCGAAGAAGGTGGATATATGGAGGTAACAACGAGATAATTGAAATACGTAATGAACAAACAAGAAAATAATAAGGCACCAGGCTATGACGACTTAGATGCTTTGATAGTCAAAAATATTTGTAGAACCAATATTAATTATGTCAAGAAATTATTTGGAAAATGTCTGAAACATGGTCATTTCCCAGAGGTATGGAAATCTGGTAGGGTGATTTTCTTTCGTAAAAGGAACAAAGATGGTAGGTCTGCCAGGTCATACCGGCCGATAACTTTGTTATGTATTTTTGGTAAGCTCATTGAACGGTTAATTAAAATTAGGATTATGCCGAAGCTGGAAAAAGAAGAATTTTGGGATAATGGTCAGCATGGATTCAGAGAAAGAAGGAGCACTATCACAGCTTTGGAAGATCTAAGAGAAAGAAATCGCAGAAATCTGAATAATCATAAATATTTTGCAATGACGTCGGTTGATATACAGGCAGCATTTGATGTGGTGGATTGGCAGATACTAGCTATGTTGATAGATAGGTTACCAGTAGCTCAATACTTAAACAATATTCTGAAAAATTATATATCACGTAGAAGAATAGGATTTAGTTTCACATATGGAATTATCTGGTACATATTATATAAAGGCTGTCCCCAGGGAAGTTGCCTTGGTCCACTTCTCTGGTTGATTGTTGCAGACTACCTATTGAAGAGATATAGATTAAGACATGGCAATATATTATCCTACGCTGACGATTTCGTGGTTTTTGCAGGTGCAGACACAAGAAAAGAATTAGAAGAAGAAATGAACAGACGTATAGCATGGTTTGCAGAGAACTGCGAGAATTTACATTTAACAATAAGCAAGGAAAAAAGCGAAAGTATTTTATTTGGCAGGTATTTGTTAGAAAACAGGTATCCTATTTTAAAGATTGGAACATCATCGATACCCGCAAAAGACTCAGTTGAATATCTGGGAGTAACTATCGACAGTAAATTAAATTGGATTAGACACCTTGAGAAAGTAAGAGAGGGGTTGAGAAATATTACTTCAAACATTAAAAAAAACAGTGCAGAGAGACAGGGGATTACAAGCATCATATAAAAAGATTTGATATAATTCTGTGATAGAAAAACAGATAACATATGATGCGGAAATTTGGTTTCCAGATTTGAAAATGCAAGCACTTGAAAAATTAAGTTCATGCCAGAGGCTTGGTTTATTATCAATTATCACATCATATAAAACAGTCTCTACGGACGCTTTGTGTGTATTGGCTGGTGTTTTCCATTACACATTTCACTTAGACATTCTCTGGTGAAATATAGAACTATTCAAGGAAATGCCAGTATCATGGAGAATGGAACAGAGATTAAGAAAGATAATATTATGATCAACTTGGTGACAATGGACTACCCAGATCATGGAGATCTCAGTAATATGCATATCACAAGTAAGGATGATCGTGAATATCAAGGAAATAACAAACCATCAATATATAGAGATGGGTCAAAAATGGCCAGTGGAGTAGTTGCCGCATACACATTTTTTGTAAATTGTGAATGTATCTTGGAATATAAGATCTCTTTAAATATTTTAAATACTATATATCAAGCTGAACTGATGGCGTTAAAGTAGGCAGTAGGTTGGGTAATAAACTGGAATTATAACAGTGCTGTCATTGTTACTGACAATAGAGCATCAACTTTGGTTATACAGAGAAACTTTCCCGCAAACGCCATTGTTAAAGAAATCTATGATAATAGGAAAAGTCATCCGGAAAAAACGGTCACTATTGGATGGACCAGAGCAGACATTGGAAACGTCGGGAATGAAAGAGCAGATCGATTGGCGAAAGAGGCTACAGATTCATCAATGGCTGATATAACTGCTGATGTATTATTTCCAATTTCTTTAGTTAAGAGAATATGCTTTGAGAATACCATTAGACAATGGCAGGAAGAATGGTCCTCTAGTGTCAAGGGTAGAGACACATCAGGTTATCAGGAAAGTAAATACCGATTATATGTGTACGAGTCAAGTTTTGCAATATTTCATAACATCACATGGTAGTTTCCCTGAGTTCCTATTTAAAATTGGAAAGAGAGGAAATACACTTTGTGACTGTGGCACAGTGGTTGATGTACTGTATTATTTGTAAGGACGCTGTCCTTTTGTCCCACATTTCTTTAACTTTGACAATTCGTTAAGCACCAGGCAAAATCTCAGAAGAGTAATCTTTGACAAAGACAATTATAAGAAACTCTGCAATAGATACAATTCTTTAATCGAATTATATTCGTTTATTAGGTATAAATTCTGAGGCTGGAATTAACTAGATTTACCTTAGAAGTTGAGTACGTTGTCTTTTAATTCAGCGTAGAATGTGGGCACTGTTGAACGCTGAGTTTGACTTTCAAGATCTTTGATATAAATATATATATTGTTGAGGAACTCTTTGGAAAAGTAAACATGTTTGGTGTCTGTGAAGTATCAGCATTTCAAGTGACTTTAATTTTCATTGTACCTCCCTCTCTGTTCAGTGGTGCTTTGGCCATTTCTTATGCTTAATCCAGTTGTGATGTGGACCTTGTATATTGATATTTGCCTTACAGTATGTTGCCATTTCAGTGTACTTCTTTGTGTTCTTCATAAGATGAAGGTTACCAATAAAAATTGCAAGCCGTGTTGGCATTCCTGTTTTAATGTTATTTAGTTTATATTTTAGTTGGTGAATTACCTTTAAACCATCATTTTTGTTATTTAGTTGCATGGCTACCTTAAATATGCTTTTTTTTGTAACATAGCGAGTTGCTATGTATCAGCATATTTCAATTTGCCATTGCTTCACTTCAGTAAGTTTTAACGATGGCGTTAATCAGGTCCGTTTTCAGACTGGGGTAGAGCTGGATAGTGGTGGGCTCTTTTTTCCCGCCAGGACATTAGTTCCATTAACCCCTTGAAGGACGGTGGGATAAAATATATCCCACCTAATTTAAACAAGATTCTCACCAGAAAATTTTTACTAAATTTTATATTTTTAACTTTAGAGGAAAATCGTTGAAAAAAGGGCTCTTCCTTATTAAAAAATAAAATTTCGCGATTATTCCGGTGAGAATTTAATATCTAGAGTAATTTTTGCTTGCCCCTCAAGGGGTTAACCTCGGGTTGGGGGCCTGGTTGGGTGTCCCAAGTAAGTGAACAAAAGCATTTTCGTATTTCGAAATTTGTTTGTAAATTCCGGTGCCATTCACTGATTTCAACATTTTACGAATAGGTGTACCTTGCTCTGAAAGGGTTAAACACATATTATAGTATTTATTATTTTAAAGTTTCTTTCTCTTTTAATATTCACGTGTAAATAGAATTTTCAAGACATAATTTTCAATATTTTCCTGCTTTTAAAACGTACTCATTTAATAGTAATTTTAAAGTTTTTTTTCTGTTTTTAATAGCCATGTGTAAATACATTTGTAATCGTTAGGAAATACTATTCTTTCCGCTGTTTTTAGAATTGAAAACAATTTCTATAATAATAGCCTACGTCATTTGACTATCATCAACAGTTCCTTCGCTTTTCATAAGAAAGGTTTCCATTTTGGTTAAAGAATCAAAGTTATTTTTTCGAATAAAACTACATAAAAGTTGTCATCATCGCAAAGAATTCTTCGTACTTTTATGTTAGGCGGGTTCAAATCTCGCCAATATCTTTTTTTGGTACCTTTCTGTTATACGGGCACCATGCCAAAATGTATGCTAATGCACCAATTATTTTAACCCTGATCATGGAAGGGATTTTTGGTATTACTTAGTTATCCCGTCGACCAGAAATCTATCGCCAAACTATAAGATTAAATGCCAATAATGGTTGATCGTAAATGTCACATTCACTTGACTTTAACCCTCTGTCTACCAGAAGGGTCCAATGGACCCGACATGTATATTCAAAATATCTATTCAAACCAGAAATTTCTTCAAAACAAACTAAATGTATAAATCAGACAATAATAAGTTAAATAAACAAATTAAATAGTTTTAAGTAAAAATTCTGGTGTAGAATGTTTTTATAAAACTTGAGTAAAATTTCCGGTAGTTCTAGGGTTAAGCAAGTTACAGGTGTTTACGTCATCAAGTGATTTTTATTTCGACGATTTATTTGTATTTTTATTAGTGTTATACTAATTTATTTGTTCTTTCGGTATTTAAAATAAAAATTATGTCAATTTGTTAATTTGGCGAGTGGTTTCGCGATTTATATAATTTGGCGAAATCGGTCGACCGGATAACTAAGTAGTACTGGATTTTTATTGTAAACCATGCGAAACATTGTGATTTGCTATAATTTGCTACACTTTATTGTATAACAGTTATTCGTTCACTTATTTTAAGTATATATTTTTGATTTAGTATTAGTTCTTAAAAGTCTGTAGTTTCCAACTGTTATATTTTTAAAAGGCTCACTTTACTATCGGCAGAGTTTTTTCTTTTATTTTTCAAATGTTTCAATTCACGTGATTTTCCTTCTGCGCCAACTATTACGTTTAGCGACAATGTTGTCCGTATAACGAAACGTACCATTTTTTTTTTAAACTCGTAAGTTAGCATTTTTTTTTATTTTTCGAGTGGTAAATTAAAACGGTACTGCTTGGTTATCACACTGACCAAAAATCTATCGCAGACTATAAGATTAAATGCCATTAATGGTTGATCGTAAATTTCACATTCACTTGACTGTAAGGAAGTTACATGTGTTTACGCCATCAAGTGATTTTTATTTCGACGCTTTATTTGTATCTGTATTTTTATACTAATTTATTTGTTCTTTCGTTATTTAAACTAAAAATTACAATACAATTACCATAACAATACAAATAACACGTACTTTGACACTCAGAAAGAAAGTCCTTGCATTTAATGGAGATGTCCTGCCCTTCCCTACTCTCCGGACATAGCTATGACAGAATACTATTTGATTCTTTCTTAGAAAAAGTCACTACCCCCCCCCCCCCAAAAAAAAAAAAAGACTCTTTGAATGACATATAAAATAACCTCGATAAGTATTTTGCCAGCAAATCACAAATGTTTTAGCAAAAGGCATTTTGAGACTTCAATAAAAAGATAAAAAGTTCGTTGAACAGAACTGCACTAATATACGTCAATAAAATCTGCCTGTTTTCGAAATTTCACATTGTTATTTCATTGAAAAAATCGAGAGAAACTTTTGGGAAAACGTAATATTTATTTTTCAATACAAGTATTTATTTTTAAAAATGTTTTTCTTACAAAATTATAAGATTCTGCGAATAGATAAAGTGAAATCTTCTTTTAGCAAATAATGGTGTACAAGCAACAGTACGATCATCACTCAATAAAAATTGCTGCTGGCTGGTACAATGGATTTTTGTAGTGTAAGTCACATAGCTGATAACTGCTGTCGCCACCGTTATTTTCGAATAGTCTTTTTTTTTTTTTTGTATTATTCAATTCATGAGATATCACCGATAAAATATATCACATTTTCCTGTTCTAAAATACCAGTAGCCAAAAATCGTAGCATGTGATTTACACTACAAGTAGTCATGGAAATAGCCTGTTACAAGAAAATATATATATAAATTAAAATTCCAGATAATTTTTTAGCGATCAGAAAAAATTCATTGCAAAATATTAATGTACTAATTCTTACTCTTTTCATCTTACGTTCTTTTAGTTCTTTTATGTTGATGGTTTCCTAGATTCCAGAAAGGCAATTGTTGAGTTGCTCGATGATAGTTTGTAAATTTTAGACAATATTAGACTCAGAATCTCCTTCTGCGAACGGCAGAAATGGGGTTATAACGAAAGAGGAGGAGACATATAGTGTATTCTCTACCAGTCGCGACTGAAGTAACTGAGGAGGTTGTCACAAAATGGCTGCTGATTTTTTACATCCGATGGTTTCACATCCTCAGAAGTAAGCTTCCACCAGTAAATTTCGAATAGAAAATTTTGCCATTTTTATAGCCGCTTAGTGATGCAAAATGACTTTTACGAATATAATAAAAATTTCTGTACATTACCACTGGTGGAAGTTGGCTCGGGTATTATCTCTTTCACTAAAAATAACAGGAGGTTGTCACAATATGGCTGAAAAGCAGGGCGTCACTACCGTCGAAGTAAACTTCCACCAGTAAAAATAAATACATGTTTTTGGCTATAATTATGAGTGAAATTCTGTATTAAAAAGACATTGAAATAAGCAAAGATTTTCTATTCAAAATTACTGGTGGTCACTTGCCCAGCGATAATGAACCCCTGCGAAACCGGTTACAATTGAAGCTTCACCATTTTGAAGATATGCCAACTCCTCTTTGTTCATAGTTCCATGATAGCAAGGCGACCACGAAGTTCTATCATCTTAACCCTTTTCTATTTAAAATACCGCCCAGAACTTTTGTATTCTTTTAACACGGAATGTCTGTCCTTAAATAAAACAGAAAATGAATTGACTGATATTCTGACCGGATACTACAAGTATTAAATAAAAAAGGGGTTAAATTGTGAACTATGTGATAAGCGGACGACTATTTATTCTTGAGAAACGATAGGGGCCCACAATCACTTCTATTTCCGAACAGTAATGTTCGTCTTATTTATGACATAAAATGTGCTTTAAAAAATACAAAAATTATGTTCAGAAATAGCTGTATTCCCCCACTAGGGTTTTCTGACTAGCGAATTATCAGTCGATATGACTATGGATGCTATTTTAGCCTACTTTATTTAGCAAGAAATTCCGAATTAATATCCCAATTTCGAAAGAAGAACTTTTATGTTCTCAAAAGGGCTAAGATTTCCTCAAAACAACATCGTAGTTAACCATTCAGCAGGTACCCTTTAAATTTTTTTCCGGACTACCATTGATAGATACCATCATCTCTTAATTATTCTGGAAACTGATGCAAAACAAATAGTTTTCAAGCATAAATTTTATTATGTAAGAAATTTTAGAATGAAATCTACTTTTTACCTTCTTTTGAAAAAAAAGCATACCCTTAGTATATTTTCCGTTTTTAAACATGTTTGTCTTGTATCATACTCAGGAATAAAATAGGACGCATTGGAATCTATTAAATACCAGTGTATAGTATTTTCAGTGTATATCATAAAATTAATAAGAGGAATGTTGAAATAATAACGTTTTATATAAGTAACAAAAATCGAATTTTCCTTTCGGAGCAATGTGTAAAAACAAATTTTGAGAAAATTCACGTTTGTCGAAAAAACTTAACCCTTTGCACTCCGTTGTCGCCGCTGCGGCGACATGGCAAGGTACGTGAAAAACTCCGTTCTCGCCGCAGCGGCGACATCATCTTTCCTTGCAAAATTTGTTTTTGCACCACTGATAAGAAAAATAAAATTTGCCTCATTTAATCAGAGCATTTTTGAAATTGTGTACTTGAAGGAAACTTAATTAAAAAAGTGGTGCCGTCCCAATAAAATATTTGTGTAATGACACGGAGTTGCTGGTAGACAGTGTTGCCAGATTGGGGACTTTTTATTAATTCAGTATATTTGACTGTCACCACTTTTTTAAAATAGTATATTTCGGCTTATTTTTCAGAATTTTTAATCTTTTTTTTAAATAGACCAAATTTTTCTATTTCAAAAAAGCGGTGACAATCAACAATCTGGGGACACTGTTGGTAGCCCAGAGTCAAAATGAAGCGGAGTGCAAAGGGTTAAGATAGCACACTAAATGAAAGATTAAATGTAAAATGGGTGCCTTTTATAGAATAATACTAAAACATGAAATTAAATAAAAATAAGTGTATATGTCGATATTTAAAAATAAAAGAGATTAGCACAAAATGCTTTGCGAGAAAAACTCTTGCACATGAATAAATACTTTTTTCTTACCCTTTACAATAATTATGTATTAAATTCTTTTCACCCGATCGTCTTTAATAATGTTTTTTCTGCATTCATATATTTTAATATGCTTCTTGCCGTTTTGAGTCGATCTTTGATTTTCTATTGTAAACGTACTGTGAAAATACAATACAGGCATACTCCATAGATGCCAATATATATCTCTTAATTATTCCGGAGTCTGCTACGAGAGAAACATGTTTAAAACCAGAAAGTACGAATAAGAGAATGTATCTTTTTTCCATAAAGTACTTATTAGATTTCAATTTAGAAATTTTCGATAATATAAAAATTTCAGTAGAAAATATGTTTGTCTTGGATCAGATTCCAGAATTAATAAGAGATGTTGGTATCTATTGTACTCCTACAAAAAATTAAAGTATGCCAGTTGGAAAATTAAATGGATAAAAAAATGTTCTATTAACTTAATCTCTTAACCCTTTCGGGGGCAATGTACTTCACTTACTAAAATGTTGAAATGACTACATGACACCATGTTTTAAGAAAGAAAAAAAAGAGATTTTGCCTTGTAAAATTATAAAACCCAAAATTTTATTCTATAAATCTGGTTCTATTGAGGCATTTGGTAATTAAAATTAAGTGGAACATATATATCCTAAGGGGTTAAACTTAAACTATGCGCGCTATTAAAATAATTAACACTGCGCTCGAAGCGCTTTAAAATATAAAAGAAATATAAATGTTTTGCAATAAGAAAGTCATTTTGAGTAACATGTTAAAATACGCCTGTTTTTCGGATTTTTTTTTTTTTTTAAATTATTATTTTATACTGAATTTTCTTTTAGATATTTTTGCAATGTTTTTATAAGTATTTAAGTTTTTAATTGATTCCTTTCAAATTTTCTTATTTTAAGATTGACTTATTTCAAAGCAATTGGGATTAGTGTGTTCATTTTATTTTTATTTTTTAACACTAGAAATGCCGTTAGTGGTCATTTTGACCCCTGCAAAATTGATAATAGTCGATTCGAACCAGTTTTTTTTCCCCATAAAGTATGTTAAATATATGTAGCACAAAAGTACGCCAATTAAAAAAAGTTAAATAGTTTGAAATAAAAATTCTTTTGTGAAATACTTTTTATAAAACTTGATTAAAATTAACGGCTGTTCTGTTTTGATATATTTTAAAAATAAATATTGACTATGATGTTGTATTAAGAAAATAGCGCAATTTCAGAAAGCAAATTGTAACCCTTTCAAGAGTATATAAATTCTTCTTTCGAAATTTCGATTGTATCAATTCTAAATTTCTGAATAAAAAAGAAGTCTAAACTGTCAAATTTAGTCAGGGAATATAAATGTTTCTGAATAATAATAATCACCTTATTTAACACGGAATTTCTGTCATAGATATAAGGCGAATTTTACTATTCGGAAATAGAAGTTAATGTTAGCTCCAGGAATAATTAGTCTGCTCCTGGTCACAGTGTTGGCAATTTATCCCTTTTTTATACACTGTTCCTACCATCCCATTAGAATTACTGTGCATTAATTTTCGACTTATTTAATGATAAACATTCCAGGATAAAATGAAACAAAAATTTCCATATATTATTCTGAAATGTTTTTTGAATGAAAAAAAAAATAAGATGACAACACTGTAAGATTATCCTGATACTTGCTCTACACCACTCGGAGATTCAGGACCAAAGCGATATAAGTAAGCGTACAAACGTAATACTGGAATTGCGCGTAAATTAGAACAGTTGCGCCATCTTGTGGACGGGGTGATAATCCACATACGAGGGCTTTTAGTGTGACGTCATATATGACAGGATATCTACCATCTGCGCATATTTTCTAAATATTTAGTCACTCATGGAACTGAATCTTGTTTACCACATATATTGCAAAGTAATGGCCTATCGAGAGGCGCGTCCTGGTGCACTTGACACCACGAAGTTTTCTTCGCCTTGTCAAAGACATTTCAGCTATTAATCAAGTTGAAAAAAACTTTACAATTTTAGTGGGGTGAAGTAAGAAAACAGTTTGGCATCTTCTTGTAGTTTAACCGCTACGTGGCGCGCGACCTTGATTTATGTGACCTCGCCTTTAATATTACGTTTAGCTCTCCCATTTAAGGTAGGACACTTACTTATGTCGCACTAGTTCAAGACAGCTTTTATAAAAGTCTGCTGGCAGCTGCAGAACTGCCTTACGTGAACTCTAGAAACATTATTGATATTTATAGATCGGCATTTCAGAAGATTTAATTCTTATATATTTTACGAAATATTTTTTCTGGTCTCAAAGAGAAAATTTTGTCATTTGTTTTACAATAACAATTTTATATCGTGTAGAGTTCGTACTGGTGCTTACTGTTGTTTACCTTTATTTATAGCACATTTTCTGTCATAAATAAAACTAATATTATTATTCGGAAACAGAAGCGTCTGCCATCCTCAATGGTTTCCCAAGGTTTAATAGTCGGCCCTGGTCACATTCTTGAGAATATACCACTTATTCATTTAATATTCCTACCAAACTATCGAAATTTCTGCGTAGTAATTTTCGTGTTATTTCATGACAAACATTACTTGATAATAATTAAAAAATTGCAATGCTTAAAGTCTGGTAGATACTTGAAATAAAAAGTGCTTATCTGAAAACATTGAGTGGTCACCTTGCTGCTTACAGCACGATATTCTGACAGATATTCCGTGATAAAAATTTAAAGAAAAAAAGGCGATACATAAACTGTGGTCGAAATTTTGAATAAAAAAGTGCGGAGGCCACGTGGCTTGGTCACCTTAGTGCATATGATATGATATCTGGATTCTAAATTCAGGACAATATATAGGGATATTTTAGCAGTCGTTGAGCTACTCAATAACTGCATTTCTTGAACACATACCGGGTGTCCCAAAAATGACTGTTGGATTTTTAAATTCAATAACTTGCAAACGGTGACAGATAATAAAAAAAATTCTTGCAGGGGTTTTATGTATGGTGTCAGAAAATATTTTACAGTGATTCTGGATTTTAGTTTGAATTTCAGACAATAGATGGCGCTGAGAGAAATAGGTGCTCAGTCCAGATCCGATTTTTGGTACTTCGGGATCCACTCAATGCATTTTAATCTCCTTTCTTCGCATCGAAGAAGAGATAGGCCACAAAATTGAGCCTGGATTTAGCCGTTATTGCTTGCAGCGCCATCTATGAATGCTATTTGTAACTAAATATGAGAACCACAGCATAAAAACTACTGATATTTTACATAACACACCTGCAAGAATTTTCTTAATATCTGTCTCCGTTTGCAAGTCATTGAATTTAAAATCCCCCAGTCATTTTAGTATATTCGGTAAGTGCTATGCGCAACTCATAAAAGGGTCGGAAGATGTAATGCTTATAAATTTTACGAGGAATTTTTTCTGGTATAGATAAAAAAATAATAATAATAATGATTAGAATTTTATGTAGAGCATGGTTCGTACTGATGCTTACTTTTTGATTCTACTTGTATTTCCAACATGAAAATTTCGACTTATGCAATCGTAGAATCTTGTAATTTTATAAGGTGATTTTTTGTACTAAAGATTTACTGTTATTCAAAAATAAATACCCGTACTAACTGAGTAGAGACTTTAATACTAGACTAAGAGACTCGGTGTATTTATGTTTCAGTGTTAAAACAAGAAATACTACAACTCATATTCAAAATATTAGAATAATTGAGAAAAAGTAATAAGAATACATTATTTTTCATTTATTTATTTTTGATAGTAAGTGAATGCAATTTAATTTCTATAAATTAAATCTGGAATGTTTAGATAAGATTTTAACATTTACAAAATATAAAATACAGTCAATTAATTAGGTATGCAGCTCTCTGAAACACATAAAAATATTAGAATAAAATTTAGATTGGTACAAAATATTAGAATATTTTATTTTATGCAACAATATTACCTTATGGATATGAAGTAAACGGTAGTTAATATTTTGTAACATCCCCTTTAACGTTCATAACTGCGTACAATCGATCTCGCATACTATATACAAGGTGTTTACAAATATTTCTATCAATATTAGCCGAAATAGACTTTATACAAGCCACTAATTCAGTTTTACTTGAAGGCGGATTTTCTTGGAGTTTTTTCATCATTATGCACTATAAGTTTTGAATAGGAGTAAGGTCTGGTGAGTTTGGTGGCCAAGGAAGAACCTTAATGTTGCGTTGGCGGAACCAATTCTTAGTTTACACCGAGGTATGCAGTGACGCTAAATCTTGTTGAAAGACGAAACCATCTTCAAATAAATCTTCTAATGATGGAATCATGTAATATTCCAAAATGTCTTGATATATCTGAGAGTTAACCTTTTCGTAGACGATGCGATGCATAACTTTCCAGGTACTTCTGCACTTCTGCTACCCCAAACCATGATACTAGCCGCAAATATTACGAAGCGTTTAAGGGATTCTTTATCAAATGCTCCTTGATTCATTCTCCAAACTTGAATACCTTGATTACCATATGAAACGAAAACATACGTTCATCACTAAATAATATATTTTTACAATCTTCCGCCCTCCATAAACGTCTTGATTTACACCAATTCAATCTTATATACCTCCGTTTTGCAGTCATGAGAGGTTTTGATTTCGGTACACGAGATTCAAACTTAAATTTATGGAGACGTGTTAATGTTGTCGATGTAGAAACTTCAAGTCCTTCATCTTTTCACTTTCGATGCAAGAATCACAGACTTTTAAAAAGGATTTTCTTAACTATACGCTTCAGTTTCCTGTGATCTCTAGCAGATGTTTTTGGTTTTAGCCGCATTTCGGTGATTATTTTGATATTTCCCATTTTTTAATTAATTTACGTACAGTTATTAAATTTATTAAATTACGTACGTTAAATACGTAATGTTGAACTACGTAATCAGCTTTGCCAAATATTGATTCATTAAAACCTTGAAAACCGTACCGAAAGTAACCGAAATATATTCCGCTTTAAAGAGGTTTCCATCTTAGCAGGTATAATTGTTCATATTCTTTCTCTTGAAAAAATATATACTTTCTCTTTAATGACCGAATTCCGCATATACAGATTTCATTTTCAAAGATTTTACGGAAGTTGTCGTATTGAGGCGTTTAAAGTCACAGTTATATGAATTATGGGACTAAATTAGCCGCACGAAGACAATTGCAAGGTAATATTAAACATATGGGAGCGTTCTTGACAAATATCTCGCTCGCATTTTGTTACTTTTAAATAGTTTTTTTTTTTTTTTTTTTTTTTTTTTTCATGGGATACCTGAGATCAATATCCAATGTTGTACTTTTGTACTTTGTTGCTTTTTTTTAATATATTCGGACACTTTAATTTTTGGAAAACTGTTTGGAACTCGTCTTGAAATGTAAATTATCCTGTTTGAGCTTTAAAGCAATTAATAGATAATCTTAAAGTTTTACATATTTTTGCATGCTAAAATGGTATATTATCTTTTTATACCCCTTTCACCACGTGCCACTTCTGGTACATACTTAAAAACACTGTAATTCTTATTATGTGCCTTGAATTTGGCCAATATGATCTCTATCCCTGATCAAGAACAGTCCAAAGAATGCAATAACACTTATTTTGTCCATGTCAGATGGCTGCGTTTGACAAATAAATAGAATTTGAATGAATAGAACAAAAACAAAAATTTCGATCAAGCTATTAAGGTAAAATTTACTTTCATTAATTTTACTGAATACTTAAAAATATTAATATAAAATAAGTTGTAGGGTGTTAAGCAGATAAAATTAATTAATTTAAGCTCATTTAGTTGTAAAATGTAGCAAGACAATATTTAAAAACCACAATTCTTTACATTGGATACGCGTCATAAAATATCAAATTTTAGCTGAAAATTTGAAATTTATTTTTTTTTTTACTTTTTTCCCCATTATTAGATCGCTATGTTGATTTCAAATAATTTTTTTCATCAAAATAGAAAAAATCGTGCAGCGAAGGGATATTTATTGATATAAGTGGAGAAAAAAAATTGACAATATGTTTTAAAACTAATCTTAAATATTTTTTATAAAACTAGTTATCTCAAATATTTTATTAACATAATTTATAAATTGTGCAAGATATAAATGCATAACATTAGTTAGTGAAATAATCTGGTGTCATTTTTATTATAGCTAGTTTATAAGGTAAAAGTATTTCTTTCATGAAAGATATTTATCTTTTGAGTCCCCCATTTTATATGGAACTACAATTCAATGTTTGCTATCTTTAAAACAGTAAAACATTAAAACGTATATTATCAATAATTTGTAAATAAAATATACCATTGTAGTGGGGAATAAAATATGTTTTTCGCAAATTTTCATACCTTGGTGATTTTCAAAAAAAGTCTCATGTTTTACTGTCTTTTCACATTTGCACAGAAAAATAGTTAAATATCGTAATTTTAATTATTGCATTTTAACTATCATGTTTTTAATGATAATTTACACACATATTATTATTTATAAAAAAATTTAAAAATAAGAAATATATTCTTTTGTAGTCAAAATGTCATTACCGTAGGTTGTCCCAACAAGCAATTTATTAGGTAAAGATTTGACAAAGTTCTATTTAAAACAGATGGTTATAATTTTTTTTATACATTTTTATTAATAAGATGCTACTAATTAAAAAAATGTTTATTTTCATTAGTTAAACTTATCTATAATTCTGTATATTTTTTTTAACCATGTCCCAAGAAAGAGTGTCATTGCCGTGCTTCTGATAAAAAGTTCCTCTGGATTTTTTTAGAGGACAGCACATGCCTTTTTATAAAGGCAAAAGTACCTACTCCTTAAAAGTCAACATGATATCAGGTTTAGGTGAATAGAGTAAATAGTTTTCTAGTTTCAATAAAACAAACAAAGACTTTGAATGTTTTGGTGGGTATTCTTTTGTAAGTCATTACCGTACCCAATTCTAATTGATAATTAAATGAACGTTTATTTCTTAATTTGCTTTTATTATATGAGAAATAGAAAATCATTGTATCGGCCAGAAGATATAATGGCTGCCATTTATGCCTGGGAAAAAATAAAAATATTTTGATTATTTTGTCATTACCGTGTCACTTATGTCATTATACCAAGTGCATTAAAATTTGAAAAATACATTTAAAATGTTAAATTAGTAATTTTAGTAATTTGGTCTCTGCTGATTCTTGTATATTAAAGTTTATGAGATAAGATAATTATTTACAAACAATTAAAACTTCTGATTATTTCTAAAAATTTGATTTTGTTATTCCGAAACATGGACAGATTTTGAAAATCGCCCACCTATTCCATTGATACCTGGAAAAATATGTATGCGTTATAAAAATTATAAAATTGATTAAAATTAAGCAAGAAATATTTTTTAATTGAAACTATCGTGCCAATAAGTTGCTATAATATATTGAAAAATTCTTTTAAACAATGCTTTGAAGTTAGCATTATATACACTTAAAATTACTGTCTAAATATGAAAATTGTCTCATTCATCTACATTCTGCCCTACTTTTAAAATTATATAAATTTATTGCGTATAAAATGTCTGTTGAGATGAAAATAAAGACATGAGTGTGCAAATAATAGATAACTTACTGCTACCAATTTTTAGAAGTCGACATACACAATAATATCGGCGGGGAACATTTGAATAATCGCGGCAAAACTACGTTTTTCGCGGTTTTTAAGAAAATTAAAAAATATGTCCCATTTTTGAAATAGCGTACTGCACTTGCTATTGAGTGTATAAAAAAGCTGTAAATATGAAAGTTGTAGAGACTTTTATCATCTTTAATATTGTAATTTATAAATAATATGCTACGGCAACGAGACGAGATATTTCTAAAAAACCAAAAATTGTTCCGAAATTTTGTTCGTTTTCGGCCATAGAAAATTCAGCCTTAAGAAATTTTGTTAGAAAACTTGGTTTTTCCATGTTGGCATCATTATAAACAATTTAGAAAAAAAAAATCTTCTACCCGACCTTTTGCAAGGTAAAATGTACATTTCCCTGAACTATCATAGCAGCTGAAAAAAAATAATAATTAAAATTCTTGCTACGTCAAGAAAATCATCGGCTATGAATCCCGGTGAATTTCTGTTTCATTTCGTTTTATATATATCAATTGAGTTACTTTAGTTTATTGCAAACATTACTTTACAAAAGATTCATCATTTTCATTTTTCAAAAATGAGACTTATTTTCCCATGCAATTTTCTTAATTCGTGCGGAACAACAATTTCCGAATTTTGAAAAAATATAAATGAATGATTACTGATAAGACATGGAGCTATTTTAAACAGAAAAATACAGACATATGAATCATTAGTCAATCGATTTGTTTTGCAGGGTTTTTCAAATGACGACATCGCTTTTTCTCGGGTTATTTAATTATTCCGCGATAGTGATGTGGTATGGAACTTTTCTGTACATGTTGTTTAAGACTGGGCCGTAAAAGTCGAATGCTTTAGCGGATGCAAATGACGTCATTTTATACGAAAAAGGAGTGTATTTCAATTCTTAAAACTGAAATATGTTTTGTAGAAGTGCGTCATTTTCACTCCAACGACTTTGAAATTTTTCACAGGGGGAAAATAACGAAATTGAAACCACACGATGATAAAACGCAAAGTTTTACAAAAATTAAGCCCGTGTCTATATAAGGGCTGTGACATACAGTCAACAACGCAAGTCATATATTTTTAAAGAACATTACACATTGTTCGGACTTATTTTGTGATGTCCATTTTTAGAACAGAGTCTGACTAAGTAATGCACTTGCCATTCATAAGGAGTATTGTTCAGTTTTTCTAGGAAAGATATTATCAGATTACTTTAATTTTTTTTCAAATATATTTTGTTAAGTGAATTAAACGAGAGAGTTAAACTTTTAAGTGCGTTAGTTAAGAATGTCCTGAATTGATTTGATTTCCATTGCTTAATTTCATGTCTTATCTATTATGATAAAGTTTCTTCTTCTTGTTCTTTTCAAGATTGTATCAAATTTCAATGGTATAAAAATAGATACTTTGGATACGAAGAACCGGAACTTCAATAATAGTTTTAGTTTTAACAGAATTTCAAGAAAAATACAGTACACACACAAAAAAAGGAAGCAACTAGAAAACAGGAGTTCTGCTTTTCCAGAATTTATTGTCGCCACCGACATTTCCATTGCTTCATTTTCTTCTGGTGGACTGGTGGTTTCTATTATTATGAAACAGCCATTATAAATGAAGCGTTAGGTGAAGATGAAAGAGCAGCCGTAAAAAGTTAGAGCTCTGAACTCTGATTTTCTGGTCAGAATGGAAAGAAAAATGGCCATTTTTTTTATTCCGACAAGAGAATCAGAGTTGTAACTTTTTACGACTGCTCTTACATCTTCATCTAACGCTTCATTTATAACGGTTGTTTCATAATAATAGAAACCACCAGTCCATCAGAAGAAAATAAGTCAGTTAAGCGAGACTCGGATAATCGGGACTCTACTGTAGTGCAAAACATATTTCAATTTTAAGACTTAAAGCACACGCTTTTATTTTATGTAAAATGACGTCATTTGCATTAATATAGATACTTAAAATTAAATATAGTTTATAATAGCTCCCTGTTTTATCATAAACCATTCATTTATACTTTTTTTCTCAAAATAGCACGTATTTTAATTACATTTTTCAGTTTTTATAGGAAAATGGCAACAAGAAGATACAATTGCTATTTTTCCACTATTTTTTCTTTACTTTCTACAGAAATGTAGTACTTGAGTTGCCAAAATGAAATAAATGTCGCTAAAAACTACAAAAAATTAATATTTCAAAAACAAATAGAGATGCAATTTTCAATAGAATTGCATTAAAAAGTACTTTTTTCCCAATTCGACGGTATAAACATTGAAAATGTGCGATGCTTAGAATTTTTTTAAAATGCTGTAGAGTATTTAATCGCACAATGAAACATCGGCTTTTGTTTTACGGCTGGCGTATACAATGTAACGTTATTTATCGGAGGCAAAATAAGCTGGGAGAAAGAAATAGCATACTAGGGGCTAAAAAGTGATATAAATTTAGCTCTAACAAGAATAAGAAAAAATGAAATGCACTGTATTAACATTCTGCGGTCGAGTTCGGAAATTTACCGCCCGAACATTATACATATAATACTAGTTTTATAACCTACTCGCACCATTATATTTTAAAAGGTCACTTTTTAGTAAATTTCTCTTGTACATGCTTTATAAGTGCAAACATAAATGCTCCTTTAAAAAAAGGCTCTGCCATGCGTGTAAGGGCTGTACCCGGAAGAAGGTTTTCAACCGTCAAGGTTTAGTTCGTATATAGTTCTTGTGTTGATTTAATTCAGGGGTGGTCAACTGTGGCACACTAGACACCACTAATATTTTCTAATAATCGTTGCCTTATCTAATCATCGAAACTCTGCGATTCAAGAAATCAGCTACCATATATACTCGCGTATAAGTCGACCCCTAAGTTTAAGAAAGAAATATGTTACATACCAGTATTTTCTTGTAGCTCTCTTCGCTTTACTTAATATCAGTAAATTCTGTATTTATGTAAGATGAAGATAGCTTTTTTTAAATACTGGTATACAGTCTGTTATTCCTCTCAAATTTGGGGTCGACTTATACGCGAGTATATACGGTATTTCTTTAACTGGGCGTCCGGGACACATTAAAAAAAAGTTATTTATTGAGTTAAAATTTTGAATTTTTTTATGATGGTTAACCATATTATTTGAAAATAAAATCACATAATAAAACTTCTCATATTTTTTTTAATTAAAATTTAAAATTTATTAAAAAAGTGGAGTAATTTAAAATCGTTTAACTTAAAATATTATTTGTAGAATTTAAATTTATTTTCATTTAAATAAACAAAACTACATAAATTTTAATTTTGATTCGGCATTTTAATAAAACATTTAAAATGCAGGCCTTCCAAATAGTCCGCCAACTGCATACCAATAAATTTTAACAGAAAAATTTATGATAGGTTTACACTAGAATTAACTTTCAAAGGTGATTCCGGGGCTGTTTGTAAGAAAAATCTAAAATGAAAAATTTTCTAAAATAATATTGGTATTCAATTGGTGGACCATTTGGGAGCCCTGGAAGTTGACTGTGAGTGTCCGACACACCAGCGTGACAAAAAGTTTGGTACTCTCTCATTTGGTACTCTCACCATTTGGGAGCTGTGAAAATGTTTAAAATTAAAATTTAAAAAAATTATTCAACTTAACACTAGAACACCCGGAAGGAGTCGATTCGACTCTGACCGTATGATTAAATGTCAATTGGAACCAGAAATTCTTTCAAAAAAAATAAGTTACATTTTTAAAACGCAGATTTACGTTAAATAAATCAGTCAAATAATTTTAAATAAAAATTCTGGTATAAAATATTTTTATGTAACTTGAGTAAAATTTCTGGGCGTTCTAGTGTTTAAAAAAATCATATTTTCAAACATAAATACTTTTGTTCAAATTTGCTGAATCAGTATTAAAGTAAAACAATTGAAACAGACATGTTTCAAGTTTGAGCCATTTATCTTTAAAGGTTCTTAACTTATAATAATTTAAATACAAGAAATGGTGAAAAAACCCATCATGAAGAAAAACACATTTTCACAAGAAGCCGTTTCCATTGCTCTAAAGCTAGATTTTAAAAACCAACCAACACGAAATAAATAATATTTCCTTTTCTAATTAAGATAGATACATAATTGAAACGTCATTTTAAGCAGAAAAAAACAGAGACATTTTTAATGTAATAATTCTTTTAGAAAATTTTTGTGTCCCGGACCCCCATAGAAAATTACTGGTATCTATGCCACAAATGGACTTCCATCATTTATTTTGTCAAAAGAATATGAGATATCGACATATTAAAATTCTCTCTCACTTTCAAAAGTACTGTAGAAACAACATAATTTTATTAAATTTTTAACACTAGAATGGGTAGCAGACAGCAGTAGTCAATTTCACTATCAACCAAATGAATAGATATCAATTTGCATGAGAATCTGCATAAACAAGTTAAATAGATATTCAAGTAAATGACCTGTCCAGATCTTTTTTTTTTTCAAATTTATACATCAGCAAATATCTTCCAGTGAATCATTATGATAGAACATTTCTTGCACAGTGAGAAAACAAGCTCAATTGCATTATATAAATATTTTATACAAGAAATAATTACGTATGCAGGACCGGTGCTCGATTATTATTGGGACAATGTCCCATCAACACTTATTTTCAGTAATCTTCGTCGTATTTCATTTCAGAATTCCTATGCTAATTGAGGGAAAATATATTTTCAGAATTACTGATAGAAGTTTACCTCTATGACAATTAAGCTCTAAGTAGAAATAAGGATTCAGAACGCTTTTCTTTTTCGATTATCCTTGGTAAACCCGGTTCTGATTAGATATTTAAGATATCTTAGGTCGCCGAACTCTCCGAGAGAACTTCGTAAACTCTCTCAGTCAGTTTAAACTTTCTTCAGCAAGATACAGCCACTACAACTCAGACTGATAGGCTATAATAGGGTTTTAACTAATTGGCTGTTTCAGGTGGTTTTAATTTATACGCATGTGCATACTTTGTATTGGCACAGATCTCAGACACAGTGACGTTCATTGAGTTATGTCAGATGAGTTTTGTAAAGTGAATAGGTATTCAATTCCGGGAGGTACCACATCAAAAGAACCGCCACGGATATGTTAAACATGCAATCTGAACGGGGTATTATAGAAAGACATTTTGCTACCGCTATTTTTTAACCGTGGTTTGTTTTGCTTATGACGGCCGATTGCTGTAATTCCCTGCGTATAAGCAGCGGATCAGACAATTCTGTTTGGAACCAGAAAATTTATTTAATTATTGAAGCCAATTATCGCCCGCGATATAAAAAGTTGCATTTTATTTTTACAAATTTATGGGTCGAAAAATGATTGTTTAATCCGCGGATTATACACCGGAAATTACGGCATCTACCCATGAGATATATTGTGTATTGGGACTATAGTCCCGATGAAGTTAACCTACCATACTGGCCTTTCTGAGGGATCCTAACCCGTATTTACGCAGATTTCTGCGAAAACCGGGAAAAACACCGAACGATTAGGACGTTGGGCACGATTCTCTTTGAACCCGTCAACCCGCTTTGAGAGCAGAAGTGCCATTGATGCCATTTTTCAGTCAAAAAATTACCTTATTCAGTCCTAACTTTCAGCGAATAAAAAATAAAATCTGTTCAAAAATAGTATAAGGAAAAGAGCCAACTTCTTCATAATAGTGGCGATAACAGAAAAAATGTAAATGAGGCATGATATATCTAGTCACATATCGATACAATGAATCTTCTAAAGATATAATGTGTTATTTTTTTATAAATGTACAACTTTCGCATCTATAAGATCTTGTCAGATCCGTGTCAGACATGCTGTTTTTCTTTAATTATTAATTTTTCTGTATAGTACTTTTCTTTGTTTAACAGTGGCTGTTCTTTATGTCTGAAATGTTCAGCTTTTATTCCTCTGACAACTCGTGCAAAATATTTAATTATATACATATAATTATTGAAAGATATTTATAAATATACTGTAATTATATGTCTTTTTTTTACAATATATTTTGAGTTAACAGAATTCGTTTCAGAATTTCGAAAAAATATATATTGTTTAAATATTCAAGAAATATTTCTTCCTTAAAAATAATAATATTTACAAACGGATGTTAGAAGGAAATTCATAATTAGCAAAGGAGAAAAAAGAAAAAAAAGGGAAATGATGTTTAAGTGGTTCCATGGTTCTCTCTTTAGATCAGCGCTTCCCAACATTTTTTTTTCTTTGACGTACCCCTTCTAAGGCTTTTCTTTTCGGAGAATCCATATTTCTCAAAAACACGCCTCAACTAGAAATCGCAAAAATATTTTTTTTTTCCATTAGTAATATTCTTACCACAACCTATGACATTTTTCTGACTTTACTAACCATTTTTTGTGATTTACGCCGTTACCGATATTATTTTTACGTATCCCCAGCAAACTCGCCACATACACCCAGGGGTACGCAGGTTGGGAACTGCTGCTTTAGATGATTACATCTAAGTAATTTCTTTTAACCTAAAGCAATACATACAAGGTTTACCTCGTATTTATTCAGGAGCTAAATAGTATAGAAAAAATAGACTAAAAATTGCGTAATATAGGGAAACTGATGGTCATTCACGTAAATTTGGGAAGCAGTTCGTTTTCGCACAGGAAATGAAGAAAAGTGATTCCCGAAAAAAGAAAGTTGTTTCAACATTTTTTTTTAGCTCAATGTTTCAAAGTCGAACTTTGTTAAGTTGATGAAGTGTGTTATCGTTTATTATGTACAGTCGTGGAAAAAAAAAATAACCCCCCCTACTAACTCCTCAAGAAATTATCTTAGACAAAAGTTACTGGTACCGAACGAATGTAAATAAAGTCTACTTTTAAATGATGTATATAAATTTTTCTTAGGGGGCCATCTACATATTAAAACGAATCCAAACTTTATTTTTTTCAATGGCAATACCCAATTTTAACGAGATGTTTCAAATCTTCGGTTCAAACTGTGACTAGACCCCAAATTTCAAGTGATTTGAATCATAAGTTTTTGAATTATAAACATTCAAAATTTAGTGCTTCTAATGTTAAATTACATTTTCATATTTTTATTTATATCTCCTGAAATTATACTCCTAATGTGCTATTTTTTTTTTTTTTTTTTTTTTTTGTAGCAATAATACTGATATACCCAAACATAAATACGTTGAATTTGCAATTTTTATAATTTTATGATATGAATTATGAATTATGAAATTAATATTCGAAAAAATTATGAATTGCAACCTACAATTTTTTTGATGAATTTAGATTTATTAAGTCCTGTTTTATGGAAAATCCAAAATTTCAAATTTTTCTTCCAAGTAGTTTTCAAATTATGCTTAAAAAACGATAAAACGATGGTTTAAGGGGCCGTCTATGATATAAGTGAGTAGGTTTTTGAAATTTATTCTGCTGTCCTGTAATCTAACAGGCTTCATTGACTCCTTGAGTGGCGCTTAAGGTGCCTTGATCAAGAAAGGGGCTCTCTCGGTTAACAATTGAGTACGGAACTTCAATTTGGATACAGCCCTTAAAATACGCTCGCTTTAAAATAATTAATTTCTCTGAAACTTATGATACGAATCGCACAAAAAATTGTTTTTAGGCTAATTGAAGGGTGTAGAGTTCATTTACGCTGTCAGAATTGTGTACAGATATTGAAAAAAACAAAGTTATGGTTCGTTTTAATATGTAGATGCCCCCCTAAGCAACTTTTATATGCCTCATTTAAAAGTAGACTTTATTTCAAATCGTTTGGTACCAGTAACTTTTTTCTACGATAATTTGTTGAGAAGTTAGTAGAGGGTGTTTACTTTTTTTCCCCACGACTGTACCTTTTAATGAAACGTACTACATCATCCGCGAGTCGATACGATCATTTGAAACAAAATTACGTCAGGTTTTATTAATATAAAGTCGAGATTTATACTTTAGTATACGTAAAGTAGGTTTATACTGCAAAAACTCATAACCATTCACGAAAATTTGGGGAAAACATCCGTCGATGAAAAATAAAGTTGTTTTTTAACTTTTTTTGGGGGGGGGGGGGTGAGAGCAAAAAGGGACATTTTAACTCGGGAAGAGGGTTTCTCAGCTTTTTTTAAATAGATCAAACGGAAAATATTTTGTTATATACTATTTAATTAAGAATTGAATGACTTGCGAAAGTCAGTACAATCCTTCGGTACAAATTTACGCAGGTTTTATGAATACAAAATCATGAATTGTTTTATGTATGCTTGAATTTTGGCCAATTTAAGACCTGAAGATATTTCAGATGTCCCTGATTTTCATTATTCTATTTTGAGGATATTTAATCAGTTTTAGGCTATTCAATATGATATAAAGAACATGTTTTGAATAAAAATTAAATGCAACAAAGCTGTGCTTAATAATAAAATATGATTTTCGATTTTCTAATCATAACACCTGTCATAACATTGTAACAAACGATCGTATCGATTTCTAGACAGTGTCATTTGATTCAGAATTTAAAAAATCAAACATAATAAACGATACCCCTTATTAAATTTTTTTGAATTTCCGTCTCCCTGAATTAAGATGCCCTCTTTTGTACCAAAACATGGTATAAAAGCATTATTTTCTAGGGGATCATTGGGTATTCATTCTTAGCGAAAAAACGAAATTCTTCACATAGTTTGGTAAGCAGTCATCACTTTTCTGTGAAAAAAACTATTTTACCAGTACTAAAAAAGGAATAGGCAGATTGAAGAAAAAGATCACCTGAGTTGCTTTGAGTTATTTGTTTTTCTGATGTGACACTGAAATCTTTTAGTTGAGAGTCATCTATAGTTTTAAAAATGTCTGAAGATTTAATAAAGGTTCGACAGATCTTTAAAGATTGATGGAAAGATTTATCAATTTATTTTCCAGGAGATATTTAAACGTAGGTTATTTCCCTTGATCTGAGAAAATTGAATGAGAAACAATCGCTTGGAATTATTAATAAACAGGAATTGACATATAAAAAGTTAAAAACAAGCATAAAAATTTAAAAACACGAAAACAATTACTTAAAATGTGCTAAAATTTATAACGATGTTATTATAGCCCAATATATTAGACATATCCTGAAAATGGTGAAACTTCAACTGTAATCGGTTATGCAAGGCCGAATTACCTACGGTAAAAAAAATCCATCAGTAAATTTGAATAAAAATTAGTTCCCTTTTAAAATGACTTTCAAAAACATCTGTTTTTTTTTCTTTGTAAAAGTTGGCCCTGGCGGTATTTAGGACCTGCGGTTCCGCCATATTATGACAACATAAACCCTCCACCTCTTTATTTGTAGCTCTATTATCAATCATATGGATAAATACTGCTCCCTGAGTACTAGCCCAACACAGAAATAGCAAGAGTCTTAGACTAATTTTTTTAAGCGTTTATAGTGTCCCTTGAATTTGAATACCAATAATTATTAAAAAGTTTCTCTGCGCTATTTTTTTTAGATTAAAAAAGTCAAAGAAAGCTTTTATAAATTCTAGTGCAAAAATGTAGGTATAGTATTCAGGGGGTGGTGGAATAAACGTCATCTGTATTTTTCAAAAAAGGTCCTATCATTCGATTATGAAAATAACTCATGTCCATCACTACGCAGGGTTGCCAATTTGGGCTCCACTTTTATTTAAAAAATCCAAATTCGTGGCAGAAATTTAAAATAGTATTTTGTGGTTTATTTAATGACTACATGATATAGCTTCTTTCATTCAAATTTTACGTTATGAAGGTGAAATATTGGGTCGTTCGGAATGTCGTGTTCGTTTGGGAAAATCAATTCGTACCGGATAATTCTGCCCAATAATTATTAAATATTAGATATCGGAATCGATGTCTAATAATTAAAAGTTAGAATTTTCCGGTAAGAATTGATTTTCCCAAAAGGGCACGAGCTCCCGAACGACGCAATAAAATGGAGGCCAAACTAGTAACCCTGTCACTTGACAGTGGGAACCCTGCTGTCCTTTTTATTACATTTGCTTCTTCGATGAAGCAAGTAACATGACGGAAACTTCCATAAGATAAAAGATGACTGCATCTCGAAATTGTTGGTACTATTTCATAAAATCATGTAATTTTCCTGGTGTGAAAATAAATAATAACTCATCACAAATTCCACAAGTGTTAAATTGAATAGCTGGCATACTTGCCAACATTCCCTTAACACTAGAACGCCCGGAAGGAGTTGATTCGACTTCGACCATATGATTGAATGTCAATTGGAACCAGAAATTCTTTCACAAAATAAGTTAAATTTTAAAAATTCAGATTTACGTTGAATAAATCACTCAAATAATTTTAAATAAAAATTCTGCAGTGAAATATTTTTATGAAACTTGAGTAAAATTTCCGTGCGTTCTAGTGTTAAGCTTCCGTAAAATGTGAGTTAAATTGACCCAGGAACCGGAAATTTACAAAAGAAATTAAATGAAATAGTTTTTATAGAGAAACATGATTTTAACTATACATTGACACATCAAAATATTTTTCTGGTTAGTAAAGCGTATAACCTGGGTCAGCTTAATTCACATTTTACGGAAGTTTAATGAAATGTTGGAAAGTATGGTCTCAGGAGTATTCTTCGGTACAGGAGGCAGAATAAACAATGCTAACGAAAAAACTGTGTGAAACAATTTTAAAAGTATTTACTCATAAATTTCCACGATTTCGTTCATTCTTTCTTTTTGTTCAACTGATATTTATAATTCCAGAATTATTTTTTTTTTCACAAATACGTCAACTATAGTCCTCGGAGCTCTTTTTTTCAGAGAATAATTCAAAACATTTACCACCACCATTTCCTTACGAAATTTATCATTTTAGATTGGATCTTGAAAATGTCGCAGAAACACACTTAGTTCAAGTCTTGCTGGTCAAATTTAAACCACATTACTTTTAATTATCCGATTGAGCCGAAGCAATGAAAACATGTATAATTTGAATGTCAATACAATATTATTATAATTTAAAGTTCGTTTAGAATACTGTTTCTACGGGTTTTCACAAAAATTTAGATTAAAACTTGCAAGTTAATTTTAAACCTATTTCAATAATCTGATTGTGCTGAAACTTTGCTCAGGATATGTAGTTCTGATGACAATGCAATATTATTATAATTTATGGAACGTAGCTGTTGCGCTTTTTTACAGGTCCATATAAAAGGTTAGTTCAAATCTTGCTAGACAATTTTAAACCACTTTCAATTATCTGATTGAGCTGAAACTTTGCCTACATGTGTTTTTCCAACGACAATTCTATTAAATTATAATTTGACGAACGTAGCAATTACGCATTTGTTACAGTGCCACGCAAAAGATCACGTAAAGATTGTTGCTAAAAAGCAGAAATAAATTTCCACAAATTTACTGTAGGTTATTGAGAAACACAATAGCATTTTTTAAATTGAAAACATAGTGCGTAGCAGTTGTATTTCTTTTACAAGGAGATATGCAAAATTCGGATACATTACTATCTATATGCAGAAATTTTATTTCAAATTGAATAAAATTTATATAGGTTATTTATTCACACAACAGCCTTTTTTCAACGGAAAATAATTTTGGTAGCATTTATATGTTTTCCAGGATACCACTAAACATCTTTTTTTAATATGGTTTTATTTTTAAAAAATTATTTATCAGTATGACTACACAAATTTCTCAAGCAATTCTGAGTAGACAAAAATACAAAAAAAAAAAAAAAAGTGAATGTTAATTTACATGTGTGCATTAAATTGTTTTTAACTTAATTGTAAAATAAGTACGTTTAACGCATTATTTGTAATGCATTATACAGGATGCCCAAAAAATCGCTCCCATGTTCTTAATTGTCGAACGGTTACAGCGATAGTCATAAAAGTGGTGTCTAAGTATAGTAAAGTCGATGTGCGCTGCCAGATGAGACCGCTTCCAGCGCCACCTGGTGGAAAACAGTTGAGTTAGTATTCCTTTCTCGAAAACGAGATTCATATTCAGAACGAGATATATTTACATAGCTTCCAACTTGTACGGATTTTTTATACCACAAATATATTATAGTAAATTTTAGTTAATTGAATCACCGAAATTCAATTAATTGTAACGTTTAAATAAGTCAAAATTTTCTATTAAATTTTAGTGGTAAGAAAAATCCGTACAAGTTAGCAGCTATGCATTTAGCATTCATGTTTGCAAGGTGTCGTCATTCACATTTATCCCATATTTCGAACCGTTTTCCAAATAGGAACGCTAATGCAGCCATTTTGTAATAGTTGGCGCTGTAAGAGGTCTCATCTAGTAACACATAGCCTCTTTACTATATCTAGACCATGTTTATGAACATAGATGCAGTCGTTCGGCTGTTAAGAAGGTGGGAAAGGACTTTATTTGTCACCGTGTATTTTTATTTTAAGACATTGTTGTTAAATAGCCAAATATATATCACTGCTTGAGTATTTTATTAGTGATGCATAAAAAAAAACCCAGCAAAAACTAACTAATTTAACTTAAACGAAATAGTTTTGTCCACCTAGATCGTCAAAACGTTCCACTGTGGTCTTGCCGGGAAAAAAGTACTTTTAAGGGGACAGGGTAAGCGAAATTCAACCAAAAAATCGATTTTTACTTTTTTATATCATTAAATAGTTTAAACTTTTATCATTTCAACGATGTATTACACATGTTTATCTATGAAAAAATGTGTTGGATTTTTTCATTCTTTCTAAGAGCACTTCACAGCAGTTGGCTACTTTTTTTAAATTCAGATTTCTTGATTGACATCAGTTTTCTGAAGTGGTACAAGTTCCACTGTTTTCGTCTCAATTAATATGTTATTAAATGTGACGAATTTTACTATTTCAAAAAAAGTGGTGCCAATCAAGAAATCAGAATTTAAAAAAAGTAGCCCTCTGGCAACACTGCTTCACGACTTTAATTGACTTTTTCTCAAAACAACGATTTTTCAGGTTTGTGTTCCTTTTTTTCAATATCTATTAACACTAGAACCGCGGAGCGGGTCAATTTGACCATAGATAGAAAAGGATATATAAATATGAGCACATTTTTAATTTTGTGAATTAAAACATTATATTCTCTTTTAATTATCATTACTTCTTAACATTTACATTACATTTAATATAAAATGTCAGCAGAAATTACCTACATTTCAGAAAATAAAATTTAAAATTGTATTTACTTAAATATAATAACATATATTTTAAATAAAAATAAACTTAGACTTTATATTTTAATAGAAAATAGATAATCCTATTCAAATAAGTTTATACATTTTTCTAGATACTTATATTATGTTAAAGAGCATACTTTAACACAGGGGTTTAATGATTTGTTGAGAATTATTTAATTTAAGCAGTAAAATCTTACCAAAAATTTTAATTTAAAAATCCTTTCAATAAATAATTAATAATTAATTTTCAGTTTCACATAGAAAGAAAATGGTTCGTTAAAATACTTAAATACGCAAACTACTCTAAAAAATCTAGACCTCTATCTTTCACCATTTCTGAAAAAAAAGGTGCATAAAGTTGGGGTATTTTAACATGGCCGAGATGAAGCTTACCCGGTCCCCTTAAATGTTATTTGTTTGAAAACTGCACCTGAATTTATTTTTGAGATATTCATTTTTTTGTAGTTTTTAACACCATTTCTTTAAGTTGGCAGCTCACGTACTCCATTTCTGTATAAAGTAAAATAGTTGCAATGTATTATTATCTTTTTTTTGCTATTTTACCATAACAACTAAAAAAAAATAATAATAATAATTAACGTATGTGCTATTTTGAAAAAAAAAATATATAAATGAATGATTTGTGATAAAACATGGAGCTATTATAAACTCTATTTAATTTTAAGTATCTATATTAATGTTACCAACACATGAAGGATATGAATCATTAGATAGCCGGGTTTTTTGCCGAGTTTCTTGAAGGACGAAACTGCTTTTTGCTTTATTTGTGTATTATTCTGCAATAGTGACGTCAAATGCATATATTTCTGTGGATAATGTTTAAGACTGGGTCGTTAATGTGGACTTCTTCAGTGGACGCGAATGACGTCATTTTATATAAAATAAAAGCGCGTGGTTGAAGCTTTAAAAATGAAATTTATTTTGTACTATCTATATTTATATATTAGGACTCCAAGAAAATTCTGTCGTTTCTATGTTCCTTCACGCCTACTTTTTAAAAATGTTGATTTCTTCTTTGGCACCACTTTTTTGAAATGAAAAAATTCCCATTGTTTTCATCTTAATGTGAAATGTGAAAACTATCGGAATTTTACCATTTCAAAAAAGTGGTGCTAATGAAGAAATCAGAATTTTAAAAAAGTAGGCGTGAAAGAACTTTAAACGACAGAATTTTCTTGGAAGCCTAATACATAATTTTTTCATCGGTGGCGACAATAAATTCTGAAAAAGCAAAATTCCTGTTTTCTAGTTATTAGACTACTGTTTCCTACTGGGGTGCAAAGCGCTAACACACTATGAAATAACTTGACTCGTCCCTATACACTTACATATTTTCGTCACTTTTTACGTCTCTTTGTCAACTGAACCGGTAAGCAGATTAGTATTCCCTTGTGCACCAACTCAAACTCAAGTGTAATGCGGTTTAATATATTATAACTTTGAGCACGTGCATTAAAATTTTTGTAATCGTTCCTTAGTATAGTGTATATGCCACAACTGGTTTTTTACGGATACTTATTTTGAAATACCAGAATTTCTTAGATGAAAATTTCATGTTATCCAAATGCAATATTTCGTGATTACGTAGGGTTAATTTTTCTTTTAGAAAATAATGATATTCTAATGTGCATAAAAATGTTATTGGAAAACATAAATTGACAATAATTTCTCTTTTCAAACCACAAAAAATTAACGGGAAAATATATTGGAAAAAAAACCTTCTGGCTGTTGAACAGCAAAGGTGAGCTTCATTCTTAGCTTCAAATAAAGCGGTTTTTGAGTAGATCAATGACTGCCTGGAAATGCAATATAAAATTCGTTTGGCGTTCTGCTTTTCAATCTTACTGCAGGGATGAGGATTCCGACTTTTTGCACACCAGGGGTATAATATTAGAGAAAATCTTAGTTTATGTAATCTGAACATTTTTGTGATTTAAGATAATAACATTTTCTGTAAGATTATACTGGTATGCAAAAAGTCGGAAATCTCATCCCTGCCCTGTAAGGTGGTTAGCAAGATAAAAAGAAGTGCTGTCATCTTATTTGTTTTGTTGTTGTTGTTTTATAAATTCCTAATACCTATCAAAATTTATGTAAATTTTTGTTATTAACCCTTGCCAGTTTCTTTTAAAATCAATTTAAAAATATTTTTCGGATTTAATTTCTTAAAAAATCATGGGAAAATATGCGCTAAAAGTGGTGTCAATCAAATAAAATTTGTGTACGAGACCAGTTTTGCCAGATTGGGGATTTTGACCCCGTTTTGGTGAACTTTGAACCTCCAGGGGAATTTTTAGGGAAAAGTAGTTCCTGGGTAAATGTTTGGGGACCATCAACATTTTTAAGGAAAAACTTAGGGAATTAATTTTTACTATTTCACGTAAAATTTACTTTTAGTTATCTGACAACCAAGAATCTGTCTCGAATTAGATTTTGATTTTGAAAACGAAAATAAAATACAGAAATCGGATGTAACAATCGTTATTCTCATAGTCGTGCTCATCGTTTACAACATTACAGTTTACACGTATCACAGGTGCAACACGACCTGCCTTGAACTATCTCCACCTGAATTTCAAAAATCAAGATGATCCATTGAGCAGTTTCTTTTTATCTTGCTCACCGTGTCAATTAATACGGTTGACACGGTGGGCAAGATTTTAAAAAAAATACTCAATGGATCAGCTTGATTTTTTTAATTAAAGCTTATTTAATTGCCTTCGATATGAATTAAAGATTTTACGAAAATTACTAAAAAAAATATTAACAAATAAGAACGAATTTTTTTAACAAAGAAATATTTTTTTAAATCAACAATTAAATATTTTTTAAAATAAATTTGTGGGTTCCTTTAATTTAACTAGAAGCTATACTCACGAAGTTTATGAAAAGAATTTATTCTTGTCTTTCAGATAATTCAACAAGGCGCTATCATGCCCACCGTCCAGTCGAAATTTTCCAAAGCAATTGAACATAACTGTTTATAAATTAGAATAGAAGTAACAAAATCTAAAAAAAAAAATGCTTGCTTATACCTGAAGATATGTACAATAAACTGTTAAATTTTCATAAAGATCCATCATGATGTTTTCTTACAAAAAAATCATAAAAATTGCTTTTTTTTGTCTCCTAATGTAGAAAGTCCCCTTAACACCTCGGTCGCATTAAATTACGGTTTAAAATTTCAAATTGCTCATCGGCACAAGTTTTTTCATAAAGAAATATTCATCTTATTTAATGACAGGTAAAATGACACTATAATAAAGTCAATTACAATATTTTATAAAACTAGTAGGAATCAAACAATCTGAGCAAAAGACACAGCCCGTGAATATCACGGGAGCGAGAAATAAGGGCTTAAAGCAAAGGTTTTAGTGAGGATTAGGCGCAAACATGAGAACGATATTTTTTAATGTCATTATTTGTTTTAGCTTATAAAGACGAAATGTTCCTTTCATCCCCCATCTCTGCTGCTTCTTTTGAGGGATAAAATTATGCATTTCATATCCTAGAGAATATGCAAACAATTGGTTTTACCCCTTAAACCATGAATTATTTCATAAAATTTTATTAATTACATTTAATAATCTTTCATCCATATATATAAGAAGCTTTTATCTCACTCTTTTATTAAAATTATTTTAATGTATGTTAACCCGTAAGAATTGAACGTATCGAAATTAAACGTTTGTACATGCGCGAGATTATTTTATCACAAGAGCCATTTTTCCTCCCTCGTAGTGAACCAAGAAAAGACATTCTTAATACACCCTTTCTAGACCTTGACCTTGAAAGGTACAAGGCAGGGCAGAAGCGTTCTAAAAAATTAGCCCTTATTTTCGAAGAAAAAATTGTGGTTGTGGTTGATTTTATTCCAGCGCGTGTGCTGACGATTTAACGTCTAGATGGCGAAGAAAAGACACTTCGAAATAACACAAATAATGGAGAAGCAGTCGTAGAATATAACATAGTCGTTGGTCTATATAACAACGGTCACTGATATCTTATCATCAGTTAATATCCTAAACCGATAATCAAACACTACAAAGAGACTGGAAAACAGTCAAACATGTAATTAGTTATTTACACTAAACAAAAATCTTGCGCTGGGGACATTGAAACTCGGAAATCAAGAAAAGGGAACTTATTTTTTAGGAAAATATCCCATACAGTGGATAACCAAAAGTAAATCCTGCATCGCATTATCAAGCACAGAAGCCGAATATATATCAGCTGCTAACACATAGCAAGAACTGATGTGGATCCTCAAACTTTTATATGAGTTAAACTTGCACAAATAACATCCAATAATAATGTACGAGAATATCCAATCATGTATAAAAATGCTCGAATACTAAAAATACACCAGGAAAACCAAGCAAATTGATATAAAGTACCATTTAATAAAACTCCTCAAAGACACAGGAATAATTAACGTAAAATACCGCCCCACTAAATATATGATAGCTGATATCATCGCAAAGCATGAACCCAACCCCGAATTTCAAAACACGGAAGTAACCTATATTTACGAAATGATCTATCGTCAGAGATTAAGTAAAAGTGTCGGAAAAAACCGTCTAATCTCCGTCAACAGATCTTTCTGATTGAATCAATAATCGACGAAAAAGCAAGACCTTGAATACTTAATTACTTCAGATGAAAGTAAACCACCTCAGCTCAACAAAGACTCAAAATAAATAGAAGTATTTAATGCTGATGTTGCGATAGCCTCATATAATTAAGTACTTCTCATGATCTAATGGCTTTTTATAAACTGGTGAAACTTTTATAATGAAATTTGCTTTAATCTATAAAATATTTTCATAGTGTAAGGAGCAAAAATGTCCGCTACAAATTGTAATGTGAAACCCATATTAACACATTGTTGCCAACTCTTCCGCTTTTTTCTACAACAAAATTTTGTAGAAATTTTTACCTTAATTAATCGACAAAATAAGACGATTATAAAGGTAAAATTTACTATAATTTTTTGCAAAAATTTTAAGATGTTGGAAGCTTAATTCTAGCACCCATGACTTTCACGGACAGTGTCGGTTACTTTTTTTTATCTTCTGATTGTTTGATTCCCACCAGTTTTTTTTAATAGTGTATTTCGCTTTAATCTCGCATCATTTTATCTGCCATTAAATAAAGTGAATATTTCTACTTATAAAAGTGGTGGAAATCAAGCAGTCTGATTTCTTTTAACGTAGCCTACAGCAGTGTCGCTCTATCTCTTTTCTGCGCACTCTGTTGTTATAAATAGCTATAATGGATATTTCCATGAGTACTTGTAGTGTAAGTCACATGCTATGATTTTTGGCTACCAGTATTTCAGAACAGAAAAATTTGTTTTACTTTATCGGATATATCTCATTTATTGAATAAGGCAAGCAAACTCTTCAAAAATAACAGTAGCGATCAAGCTTAGCAGTTATCGTCTATGTAACTTACACTACACAAAACCATGGAATTAGCCTAATACAGTGATCAACAAAAGTTTAGAGAATGATCAATTATGCTTCTGTAGTGAGAAGTATGTAACTTAGTGGGGACTTATCTTTCATACACAAATAATAAATTTTAATTTATACGCATTACATAATATATAATGACAAAAAGAAAAATTTAACATTGTAGCAAAAGTATAGACAATTTGTCTGTTAACAGAAAAATATCCATAAATAAAAATCGAGCTGCACCTACATTGTCTGCCATTAATGCAACAATGTGAGTTCCAATCGAAAAAACTAAATCCTGCATCACTTGGGGTCCATTTCGTACCAAACAGGTTCAACAGCAGATCGAAGTTCATTATTGAGGAGTATTGTAAAAAAAATGCATAAACCGTACGAGATATGATGCCGCAAAAGTTTTCGATTGGGTTCAGATCAGGGCTAAACGCGGGCCAGTCGCGAACAGTAATATTTTGAGAGTTAGACTAATTTTTTGATTTGTATGCAACATGAATGGACGCATTATCTTGCTCAAATATATACTTTGGAAGAGCTAAAGGTTCACCAAATGTCTGTCCAATGTATGTATGTAGTCTTTCGCAGATAGGCGACCATTGAGAAACTCCAGAGATACTTGATAATTAAAACAAAGTGAGGCCCAAATCATTAACTCTTTCGAGGACGATGTCCTTAAAAAGCACACCTAATTTTAATTCCAAAACTGACAGACACCACCAAGAAGAATTAATTAAAATTTTCCTTTTATAATATACGTGAAAATAAGCAAGTTCATACTTGCTAATAAATTCGTTTATAAATTCTGATTTCATTCCATTATTTCATCAGTTTTATAAACAGAATTACTCCGCGACGGAAAGGTGTCAATTTCTTGTGAGATTTCAAGGCTGGTTGTTTTATCCTTTCCATGTAAACTAATGTACATCTTTCAATAATTCATCTACGAAAGTATCCGTTGACACAGAAAGTTCCGACTCACTTTTAATGCGATTAGCAGCCATCATTTGTCTAGACGCCAGTTTACCGTTCTTTCTATAATCTTATTTTCTGTCCACACGAGGCCTTCCAGATTTATATTTTGCTTTGAAAGAGTCACCCTTAGACAGTACTTAATAGACAGACTTCTTTGGCTGATTCAAAGTAGCTGAAATTTCTGCAACAGTCTTCCCTTTCGATTTCAGCTTCCATGCTTTAATTACTTCATCTGACTGAAAATTTCTAGCTTGCGGCATCTTCACAAACCGATATTATCACGACGTGAACTTAAATACTTCATGCATGTGACGTCATAAGTTTGAAATTTGCGTTTTTTTCGTGAACAGTTGCCAAAAAAAATCACAAAAATGTCTAAACTTTTGCAATATGCAAATTTAACTTTTTTCAGTTAAATTAAATAATACTGCATTAAAACCGTTATTTTTGTCCTAAAACATTTAAAGTATATTAAAAAATAAATACAGCCCAAGTGTTCGTATTTTTTTTATTAAAGGTTAAAAATCACCAGTGTCTATATTTTTGCTGAGGACTGTAATATTTGCCTCTTTCTTCGTTTTTGCTTTACTTTCTAAAGTATTCATTTTATTTTTACTGTTTACCCTTTCAGGCGAAGTGATTCTGTTTCTAAAATGATGAACAGATTAACTCACTTAAAAGAAATACTTGCTTATTTTCACGTACGATGTGAAAGAAAAATTTTAATTGAATATTATGGGTGTCAATAAATTTAACACTAAAACCGCCGTTGGGGGTCATTTTGACCCCTGCTAAAATTGACAATAGTAGATTCGAACCAGAATTTTTTCCATAAGATATGTTATATATATGAAGGGTAAAAATTGGCTAATTAAATAAGCTAAATGGTTTTAAATAAAATATGTGGTGCAAAACACTTTTTTATAAAAATTGAGTAAATTAGCTGGCGGTTCTCGTGTTAAAACTATGTGGTCGCTTCTGTAACCACCGCCTGCGAAATGTTTGATTAATTATTATTGTTATTAGTTGTTTGTTTACTATTTGAGTTTTATTATTGTGTGTTTTTAAAAAAGGTCCTAGATTTTTACATATTTTTCGCGTTTTCTGCGATGTTTAAACGGACCCCCATAATAGAGCGTCAACCAATGTGATGTAAAATAGTACTGAAATCCAATTAGCACTATTTTTACCGGTGTCAAATGGCACCTTTTAAAAGATTTCGAGTTATGGTTTTTCATTTATAATTTTTAGATTTAAACAATTACAAATAATTTTTAATATATTTTTTATGTTTATTACATTCAGAAACTACGAGCAAAGTAAACATTAATCAAAACTTTAAAAAGGCATCACTCGACACCGGTAGAAATAGTGTTAAACCATAGTGAAAATAAGAAAAGAATAATAATGAAATTCCTTATTTTAATAAATGGTTATAATAAAACCTCTGTCAGGGCGATGATATATTGTTTAAATCGAATAATTTTTGTTTAAAACTTCAGAATATTTAAAGATTTTTTTTCCTTTTATGCCCTTGAAGAGAGGTGATGCCGCTATGCGTTGCCACCGAAATACTCAAGGTCTGAGGACACGAGTTGTGACGTCATCACTAATCGACCTACTTCTCACTAGTGTTGGAATTCACACCGGAAAATTTTGAATAGCAATTTTCTTTTATTTATTTGTGGAATATCGATCATCATATAGAACAATACTAACTATTTAAAGTTACTTGTGAGAATTCAGAACCTCAAAATAAAAATTCGGCCAGATGCGGAATGCGACACTGTGGCCGTATCTGGCTTATTTTTTATTGGGATATTCCAAATTCTCGCCAGTAAGTTTAGATAGTTATTACTGTTTTATAAGATGATAGATATTCCAAAAATAAAATAAAATAAAACTGCCATTCAAAATTTTACGGTGTGAATTCCAACACTAGGGAGAAGTCGGTCGATTACTGATGACGTCACAACTCCCGTCCTCAGGCCTTGAGTATTTCGGTGGCAATGCGCTATGACATCACCTGATTTTAATCCCATATTTCCACATTGGCACCCGAATTTTTAACACTAGAACGCCCGGATGGAGTCGATTCGACACCGACTATATGATTACATGTCAACTGGAAACAGAAATTCTTTCATAAAATAAGTTAAATCTTATAAAGGCAGATTTACGTTAAATAAATCTGTCAAATAATTTTAAATAGAAAATCTGGCGTAAAATATTCTTGTGAAACTTGCGTAAAATTTCAGGGCTTTCTAGTGTTAAATTAAATCTTCTCTTTCAATTAATACGCGAGAATATACTTTTACTTGTTTAGAAATAAAAATACGTCTGAATATTGGTGTCAACCAATTATGTCAACATTTTACGAATACAAGAACCTTGCCCTTGAAAGGATTAAACTGCACTTGAATAAAAGCTTTTGAAGTGGTATTTCTTTATTTTCTACTCATATTGTTTGAATATTCTAGAGACATTTCAAAATTGCATGAAATAATTACTTACTTCTGCAAAGCTGTTAATTGTTGCCTTTTTTCCTACTGCAGTGTCGGAAGAGAAATAAATGCATTATTTAATCTAAATTTTTCAATGATTAATAAGACAAATTTTTTAATAAAAAATTGTGGAAGTATAAAAGCGTATTAAGATTTGCTGCCGAAATCGTACTGCTAAAAAAGAATTCAGAGTCAATATTTCTTTATAAAATATGCCAAAAAAGTAAATAAAAAGAACACAAAGATTTGAATTTATATCAAATTAACACTTACAATAAAAAAAAAAAATGAGAGAGAGAGAGAGGGAAGGAGAGAAAGGGAGATAGAGAAGGCAACAATAAGATACCCCACATATTTTTAACCCATTAACGGTCGCATTAAATTACGGATTAAAAATTCAAATTAATTTTTGGCACCACTTTAAAAAAAAAAAAAGAAATATTCACCTTTTTTAATGACAGGTAAAATGATACCATAATAAAGCCAATTACACTATTTTATAAAACTTGTGGGAATCAAACAAGCAGAATAAAAGAGTAAGACCGTGAATATCACAGGAGCGAGAATAAAGGGGTTACATATTTGTCAGATGTTTAAGAAAACGCAGTATAAATTATTAAAAACAACATATTGCAACATATTGTTCAAAGTGATTTACATCTATGCTGCCCTTTTACTCTGCATTGTTTGACTTTTCCTTTTGAATGTGTGTATTTTATACCCAAACTTAACGTTATATACCAGAAATTTTAAACAGTTTTTTTCACCAATTTAATTGCAGACTTCTGAGATTACTAAAGTTGAATATTTTTATTTAACTATGATAATTGCGAGGAAGTAAATTTATTTATTAAAGGATAAATATTAATTAGTGATTCTATACATCACTGCGCATCGTAGAATTATTATTATTTTTTTTTTTTTGCAAGAGTGTATTTTGTATATTTTATTCCGATCATTAGTTATTTTAAATAGCACACATGCTGTAAATTTAACAGATGGTTAACCCTCTCGCTGAGCAACCCGAGATTTTATCGGGGATGCATTTTTCCCTCCTAATTAACCCTTCTTCATTATTCCTACCACTTATTTTTTTATTGTAAATTTTGCCTTATTTAATCGGAGCATTTTTCCGATTAAATTCGATAAAAATGATCGTTATGAAAAACCGGTGACAAAAGAATAAAAATTCTATAAATACGCAATTTTTAGGCTGTTTTGTTAAAACAATTACGCAGCGAGAGGGTTAATAGAATACCTTTTTCTATCTGGTAAATCCTTTCGGGGGCGCTTTTTCGCGAGGACGAGCATATTGTATTTATTTGCATAGTAGTTACGCAAAAAGAAAAAAAATGCAAAATCATAGCAAAAATATTAGGCATGTTAAAATTTTGCTTTTACAAATCAGTAGTATAAATCTAATTTACAGTCCAGGCGTCATTTTTAACACCGATGTTTTAAAAAATCTCGTTTGTCATAGGAACTTGCTCAATGAAAGATTAACTTTAAAAAGGTATATAATGATTTTAAAATGTTGGGGTTGGAAAAAATGAATTATGTGTTGATAATGAAAATAAAATAGATCAGCACAGGATGCTTTTTACAAAGAAAACTGTCAAATGAGAATAAACATTTCTTTCTTCTCCTTTGAGATATTCATAAAATAAATTATAGGACGTGAAATCATGTTTAATAAAAATGTTAGTGTATTGATTCATTTTAGTATACTTTTTGTTGATCTGAAACGATTTATTCGTTGTCAATAACTTTTTACTTCTTTTATAAGTACATTTAATTACCTTCGTTACATAGTTATCAATGTTTACACTTTTTTCTTAACCCTATTTTGTGTAGAATGTTTAACCTTATTAACCCTCCACGCGCGGGCGACTTTTTCAGAGGGTTACTTTTTTTAATTTAACATTGTTTAATTCCCACCACTTTTTAAAAGTAGAAATAGGCCCTTTATTTAGTTACAGATGAAATAATGCGAGAATATGCCGAATGATGCGCTTTTAAAAAAGTGGTGGTAATCAAGCAATATGAAATTTTAAAAAGTACCCCACTGGAACGCGAAAATCGCGTTTCCAGCTACTGGAGGGGTAATATAGGTAAACTGGGATCGCAGCGTTCCTAAAATGTATCCCTTTGCTACCAGTAATTTAATAGGAAAATCTTTACTTTAGGTTTATACTTCAGGCGTTAACCCTTCCGAGGGCATTGTCATTAAAAAAGGACACCTAAGTTTAATTCCAAAACTGATAAATGGCGCCAAGAATATGTAATTAAAAATTTCTTTTGTAATGTAGGTGAAAATAAGCAAGTTCGTATTTTCTAATAAATCCGTTTATAAATTCTGGTGTCAGTCCATTATTTCATCAGTTCATAAACATAATTACTCCGCGCCGGCAAGGGTTAAAGGAATCTACAGTAAAGAATTTTTATTTAAAAACGTGATAGCAAAATTTAGGAACACTTGGAGCCCTCGATAAGTCCCTTTGTAACATTAATGGAATTTCCCGCGGCTGGAGGGTTAAATCGCAGAAATTAGTTGTTAGAAACAACTATGATCAATTAGCATTTTGGTAACGTAATAATAAACCATCTGTTAAAACATGTTATTAAAAAAATGGATACAAATATACTATTATATTGAATCGTAACAAAAAGTGTCCAGAAAAATAATCTGAGGTCATATAAATGCTAAACAAAACAAAATACATTATATTTTTTTAATATTCTGAATACCAGAATAATCAAACGAATTTCTTAGTAAATCAAAAATTCTATTTTGCACTTTAATTACAAAAGCAACATTTTATTAAAATATTCTTGGTGCCAGTGGTCGGTTTTGGAATTAAAATTAGGTGGCTAGACTCTCTAGCCACGCCCCTGAAAGGGTTAAGAGTATGTCCCAGTTACTTTGTTTTTAAATATTTAATGTTTTAAGTTTTTTCGACATCGAAGTAATGATGTCTGTTTTTGTGATTTTGAATAAAACTATAAAAAGTTCGACGTGTCTTCAGTATATAATCAGCTGGTAATGACTGTCTACACTGCGTTTACTCTGCTCTGGCTTGAATTTAAGTTGTTTAAGCTCGATGAATTCTCAGTGTATTCATATTTTTCCTATATTTATCAAGATTTAATAAAACTTCCACGAATCCTTAAAAGTTGATGGAAAGATTTATGGATTTATTATGGAGTTAAATTAAGCTTTTAGAAAATACTGGTGTCATTATTTAGGGAATCATACAAATATTTAAGAAAATACGACTACGACGGCCACTATTTTTGAGTCGTCACGCAGGTATAGTATTCGGAGGGGGGAGTGGAATAAAGGTCTTCTATATTTTGCAAAAAATTTAAGATCATCCTATCACGATAATAACGTACGTCTATCAGTAGAAATAACGGGAAACCCTGTTCTCATTGTTATTAAACATGCCTCGTTGAAGAAGCAAATAACATGATGATGATTCCACTTTTGAATTGTTCTATACACTTATATTCTGAAATTGTTAGTACTGCTTAGTAAAATCAAGTAGTTTTCCTGGTGTGGAAATAAATAATAATAACGAATCTGAAATTTCATACGTGCTTGAATTGAGTTGCGGGAGTGTTCTTCGGGTATAAGAGAAAGAATATAACAATGCTAACGAAAAAACAATGTGAAACGATTTGAAAGGAGTTGCCTGCATTACAATAACCATTTTACCATGAATTGCTGCAATTTGGTTCATTCTTTTTTGTTATTGTTGTTGTTCAACTGATATTTAGAATTCAAGAATGTTTCTTTTTTTTTCAAAATTATATCTTCGGTACCATATCAAACTATACAATATGAAAACAGTGTTGCCACTAGACTTCTTTTTTCTTAATTCGGATTTCTTGATTAGCACCACTTTACTGAAATGGTGAAATTTCCCTTGTTTTCGCCTTAATTAATATGTCCTTAAATAAGTTGAAGTTTACTATCTCAAAAAATTTGTGCCAATCAAGAAATCTCAATTACGAAAAAAGAAGTCTAGTGGCAACACTGTTTTCATATTGAGTAGTTTGACATGGTACCTATGATACCTACTACTTCAAAAGTTAAAGCAAAATAACTAATTATGCTCACCACAATCTTAACCAAAAATTTTCTAGGTAATGTAACAAAATTATTACCTAAGTGGAACACAGCTTTTCAAATTTTTGATTTTATGCACATTTTTTCCAGACAACGTATATTTCATTTTTCTTTGCGGTATATTTTGTATTTTAGAATTTTTTTTCTGCATCAAAAGAAAATAACCTTGTTATAGTCCGGTCAAATAGGGATTCAACCAAGGAATGAAAGACAGCAAGCTGAAAATTAGCAAAAAGCTTTGTTTTGACATTCTAATAATTACCTGAAAAGCCTCATAAAATCTCGTGTCGGCATTACCAGATATTTAAGGTCAAAGGTCGCGAAAATTAGTTTTTTTGCTTATATCTCAAAAACCGTGCATTTTACTGAAACAAATCCAGTTACCAAATTAAAGTAGACAAATTTTCCTATAAAATACATATATTAACTTTAACTTTCTGGCAAATGGTTTTGGAGCTAGATCGCGCTGAAAAAGGCAATTTTTTACCTTCTGGCCAAAACGAGAGAAAACCCTCGCCCATTCTCGATATCTCAGAAGCTATGCATTTTGTCGAAAAACAAAACAGTTACAAAATTCAAGTACACTATTTTCTACAAAATTCGTAAAATAATTTTAATTTTCTGGCAAAAGGTTTAGGCGCTAGATCGCGCTAAAAAAAGGTGATTTTTTTTTACCTTTGAGTCAAATCGAGAAAAAAACTCTTTGCTATCCTCGATTTTTCGAAAACTTTTATCAAAGACACCCAATTACAAAATTAAAGTGGAAAAGGTTTTCTGAAAAATGCGTATATTAAATTTAATTAGTTTTTGACCCACTCGCCAAAACAGAGAAAAAACAACTACAGATTTTTTCATATATTTCTAATGATGTTTAAAGCTTTAATTATTTACTAAAAATATTTTAATTATTAAGACAATTACAATATTTACTTATTCAGAAATATTATTCATAAATAAGGCCTCCGTCTGATAATATTTAATTAAATTATATATAAGTAAGAAGATATTGAAATGAAATAGTCTAAATACATTTAATTACATTTTTATTTATGATAAGTTTATCGTAAATCTATTACAATTTATTCAAGTTAAAATGAAGAGCAATTATTGTTTTGCCTCTGATTAGCAGGCATACAGCTTAACCCCTTCGGGACGGGAGACTTTTACGAAATTTTTAATCTTTTGTCACCGTTTTTTAAAAACAGAAATTTGTGTCTTCTTGAATCGAGACAATGCGTTGATTAAATAAGGCAAATTTTACAGTAAAATTTTACTGGTGAGGAAAAACAAGGATTTTGAGCGCTTCATGCGACACGTATACGTGCCGCTCGTCCCCAAGGGGTTAACCCCTTGAGGGGCAAGCAAAAATGTCTCTAAATATTGAATTCTCACCGGAATAATCGAAAAATTTTATTTTTAAATAAGGAAAAGCAATTTTTAATGCTTTTCCTCCAAAGTTAAAAATATAAAATTCAGTTAAAATTTTCTGGTGAGAATCTTGTTTAAATTAGGTGGGATATATTTATCCCACCGGCCCTCAAGGGGTTAATGTTCATCTTGTTCGTCATTACTTCCATCTTCGGGTCGTTCACATGGAATTTCCATATCGTTATCATCATCCTCGTTGTCCATCACATTTGGCTCTAAAGCCTGAAGAACCTCTGGTTCATAATCCCTTTCTTCTTTAAGATCCTTTGGATATGATAAAGCGTTACGGTATGCTTGTCCGTTTCACTGCCACAAACTGAGGAGCATTGCAATCCTTCTTTTCGACATCCACAGTTCGTGCCACAGCCTATTTTACAATTGCAGAAGATCATACTGAGTAGTTCTTCTGGTGCTTAAGGCAATAACATTGTTACCAGTTCCAGGACCTTGTTTTGTATTATCCACCACCATTCCTCCAGTTCAAAATCTTTCCCTAACCATGTTTAGATCTGATAGCAGACACAATAGATATGCTGACCCGTTGCTGCACTTGAAGGTGGAAGAGAGATGATAACTGCACACGTTTGTTGAATCTTGTTGCAGTGTTGCCAGTGGGCTATTTTTTTTAAATTCAGATTTCTTGATTGCCACCACTTTTTTGAAACGGTATAATCACCTTTGTTTTCAACTTAATTAATATGGCATTAAATAATGTGCACTTTACCATTTCAAAAAAGTGGTGCCAATGAAGAATTTGAATTTTAAAAAAGTAGCCCTTCTGGCAACACTGTCTTGTTGATTTAAGGAATTGTATGCACCTGAAATTGTCAATGTTGTGTTCAGACTTCGGAGCATCGTACATTGCTAAAAGAAAACTTATTCCACTTTCAAAAAATATGTTTGAAGGACTGTTTTCTTGCTGAAATATATGAGCTCATTGGTACAAATTGGGATGTTTCTCGAACCTTTGTATAATTGGTAGTTTTACTTTTTTAAACAGCGCAGATGCTGTGTCACATCCACTAAAGGCGTGCAAAAATAAAATATGTTCTTCAGAACGAGGATATTTCTCGAAACTTTTAGACGAATACTTTCGTGTCTCTACATTGCCCCTTCCAATTTGTTTAAAGAAAATTTCTTGCTGATGCAATTCGTTTCGTCCTATTAAAAGAAGTAACAGTGATGTTCATTTTCTGCAATGGCTGTATCGATGATAAGGACATCAGCATCATCTCTGGCTTGTTATGTAGTGATCTTAACAGTTTTTAATTGCTTAATAAGCATTTTGTAATTTTTCAAGGGGGGAGTTTTTTCAAAATATATAAGGCCTTCCGAAAATTCTCTTTCGCTGGGCCGTTGCAAGGAAGACTATGGCTAGCTCTGATTGGAATCGAGTAGATAGTATTTATATAGTCATAGGGCAAGCAAGGTAAGAATTTTTTGCTTATTTTTCCTGTGTAATAAACCTTACAGATAATCATATATCATTTTTCTTAACAAAATAAAAAATCGCGCATTTAAGGGTTAAGATCTCCTGTCGAAATTATGCTATATATATCTTGCATTTTCCTCTCGTTTTTTGCATCACTACCATGCGTATAAAATAGAACTTGCTCGTAGTAGTGAAAAGGAAAAGGATGCTTGCTAAAAGATTTACTATATGGAAAACGAAGTTCTATTATCGCACTACTTTTATTTAAAGTATGTCTGCTATTTAAAATCATTAATACTCGTATTAAAGTTTCCTTAAATGTAAAAAAATATATTAATTCTACGCTGCACTTTGATTCATATATTAATCAATTAAAATTTAAAACAAAATATCCAGCTTAAGTTATCGTTGAAGTCTGCAATTAAATTAGGGGAAAAATACTCTTTAAAATTTCTAGTTCGAACGCTCGTAGTCGTAAAAAGGAAAAAGTGTACTTACTAAAAGATTTACTATATCGAAAACGGATTTCGATTATTGCACACCTTTTATTTAAAGCATGTGTGGTATTTAAAATAATTAATAGTCGTATTAACGTTTTCTTAAATAATATATATATATATATATATACTAGAAAGATAGCCCGTCAAAAATGACGGAAAATGAGATAGAAAGATATATAAACCTTTAAGACCTGAAGGGTTTTGGTAGAAATTAAAAATCTTGGTTTTTAACCCAAATTAATAAGATCATATTTAATTGAAAAAAAGATATTTTAAATTTTTTTCGATCTCAGGTGACGTCAAGGGAGGACCTTCCCAATTGTTTGATGCAGGCTTTGCTTTAATGATAGAAACAGAGGAAATTGTTTTTCCTTTTGCCTTAGGATCACCCGCACAGTTGTGTAGGTCAGGTCTTAAAGGGATGCATTTTGTGCAAGAATATGAGTTTTCTTCTCTTGTTCCTCAGTAATAGATGAAAAAAAACACAATTTAAAAACAAATCGAATTTATGAAAAACTATGTAATAATGAATACAGAAAAAATGAAATTAAAATTTGCTCACAAAACTTCAGGATATACGATGTTTTTTGTAAAAACGCTTTCATTATTTAAAAACCGACCTTGCTCTTCAGTATCTTCTAAATAAATTTTTAACTGCTCTTCCTCTTTACATCTTGAAATACTTACATATAGTTGTCCATGAGAAAAAACCGGTTCTTTTAAATACAGGCCAACTGTAGAAAATGTTTGTCCATGTGACTTATTTATCGTCATTGCAAATGACAGTATAACTGGAAATTGGCGGCGTTTAAGAATGAAAGGTAGAGAAGTTTCACTTGGTGTCAAATCAATTCTCGGTATGTGAACTCTATCATTTTGATTTGTTCCGGTTAAAATGAAAGCATCAATAAAATGGTTGTGGAGAGAGTGCACAATTAATCTGGTTCCACTGCATAATCCTTTTCTTGGATTCATGCTTCTGAGAAGCATGATGATACTTCCTTTTTCAGAGTAAGCTTATGGGGAGGCATCCCAGATGGAGTTTGTTCATGCAAGATCTCAGGTGAATAATTATTAACATTTTCTTGGTTGTCAGACACGACTGAATCAGCACTATAGTAAGTTCTTCCATCTTCAGACAGCAAATTCAAAATTTTGTTATTTAATGATAATGTATGTTTGTTTTTTGTTGTCAAAATTACTTTTTGTTCAAGTTGTTCAAAATCAGTATAGTTTATATGACCTCCATATACACTTGCAATAATTGAATCTTTGCAAACCATTGATGGTAGAATTTCTATTGTACTTGCAGGTAAATTTGATATATCGGGTGTTTTTCCTTCACCAATTTTAAGCTGCCACTCATTAAAGGAATTTTGCCCTTCAGATCTCATATTTTCAGATAGTTTAAGTTGTATAAATTCTTGCCAAAGTGGGCTTGATTTCAAGCATGTTTCAATAATTTCTGTTCTGTTTCCTCTTATAACAACTGGCAATGTCTGGCGGAAGTCTCCACCTAATAACATAACCTTGCCTCCAAAAGGCATGTCATTCAACATTATTTCCCGCAGTAAGACATCTATACAACGTAGAGCATGGCATGACATCATTGTCACTTCATCAATTATAATTAATTTTGTTTCACGTAATATTTGAGACGTAATATAAGACGTTCGAATGGCAGATGTGGAAGTTTCTAAAATCGGCACTGGTAATTTGAAGCCAGAATGAACAGTTTTGTCACCCTCTAATAAAATTGATGCAATTCCTGTTGTTGCATGTGGAAGTACTACTTGACATTTACCTCTAACAAAATGCATGAGTGCGTTGTACAAATATGTTTTATCAGATCCTCCAGGACCATCTAAGTAAAAGCAACGTCTCGTAACAGAATCACTTTCAAGATCTGATTTTATTCTGTTGAAAGCTTCTAGTTGTAAGAAATTTAAAGTTGCTATTTGTTTAACAGCTACTTTAGCTTCATTAAAATAATCGAATTCTTCATTTTAAATTTCCTGCAGTATAACGGGTGTAGAAAGATTAAATGATGTACAGTTTAATCCATGAGATTCCAACATGCAATTAATATCTTGCAAAGCTCGGTTCTGAGCAGCTGATTCATTATAAGATCTTGAATAATCTTCGCTCATTGAATTTTTATATTTTTACCACAAATTAGCTGCATTTTTTTTATTATAAAATATACAAATAAATGCAAAAGTTTGACGCATTTGTAATGGCATTGCAGTTAACCCTAGATCTACCGGGAATTTTATTCAAGTTTTAATAAAACGTTCTACACCAGAATTTTTATTTAAAACTATTTAACTTATTTATTTACCTTATTTTTGTCTGGGTTTATATACTTAGTTTATTTTAAAGAAATTTCTGGTTTGAATGAATATTTTGTATGTACCTGTCGGGTCCAATGGACCCGTCTGGTAGACGGAGGGTTAAAGTAGCCTCTTCTAAGCATTGATCCCATTCATTATCTTCAGCAAGAAGACAACGTGCACGTGCAGCTTCTTGAAATGTGTTGTACAGATCTCCATCAAATGTTCGTAAATCTTCAAAGCATGTAGCACCAGGACCATAAAGGAGAAGTAACCGAAGGTAGAAACGTTCAATAACTTTTGGATTAACATAATATAATCTTGTAACAATTTTATCGCATGTATATAATAGATTTGATGGACATGCAGGCTTCAAATATTGATGTACGCGTCATATTTTAGCAGTAAATATGCATTATATGGTACGATGAAGCGATTATCTATTTGTTTGCCGCGAACTATAGCAGTTGGGCCTTGTCGTCTTTGATAGAGTGGATAACCATTCGGATTGACTTTAGTTGTTTCTTGAAACTCTTTTGGAAAATCTTTTGCGCATTTATTACCATCCATGCATGGAGAATTCGGATTCAAAGTTTCGCATGGCCCGTGGACCATAGTACGAAGAACAATTTCTGATAATCGTGGATAAGTGTCAGGATCTGGTAACTCCGAAGAAATACAACGGTCAACTTGAGCAGCATTACGAAATTTATAGGGCTCTGCTAGAATTAAAAGAATATGAGCATGTGGAAGACCTCTTTTTTGAAATTCAATAGTATATACAAAGGCCACAGCTTTACCAAATAGTTCAGCATTTGTTATATCATTCATTAATGCTGATAGTTTGATTTTAAACACTCTCGCTACTAAATCAGGTCTGTCTGATGACGTTTGTCCGGGCAGTAGATTTTTGACTATTTCTGGCCATTGTGGATTGCACGTGAATGTACAAAACACATCTGGTTTTCCAAACTTTGTAACAATGGACATAGCATCATTGTATCTCTCTCTCATATTTCTAGGAGACCCTTGAAATGAAGAAGGTAGAATTATGGTTTTTCCAGCAGTAACACCTGCATCAGCGGCTCCTTGGGCTACAAAGCCCCTGAGGCCAGAATAATCTTCTGCATGAAGTTTTTTTTTGCTTCTGTCTTATGAAATTGAGATTATTAGCTTCCACTTGTAAGTGAGAGTCTATTATCCACTGTTGAGCAAGTTTTTCACCATGCAATATTGGATTAAACTCATTATCAGGAATCGCTGTTTGAGCAACTTTGAACTGAAGCATTGATATATTACTTCGAACACCAGGTAAAATTCCTGGATAAGGTGATAGTGAAAAATTTGTTGTCCAGCCAGGCTCTCCGTTTGGGTAGAATATAGGATAAGTCATTGGATCTAAATTAAGACTTAAAATATTCAAGTTTAAAAAGGTTGGTCATTATTTCTTGGATAAATTCTGATATCGCGTTGAAAGGGTGGTTCACCATCGTCATTTAGAAAAACCATAGCTACTTCGTTTGATGTCGGCAAATTATATCGTCTATTGTCTGAATGGCGATCTCGACGCAATACCATATTAACTCTTGGCATTTGTAAATTGTATCTCTGTGCATGTTGTTGCTGCTCAGTCTCCACCTCACTCAATTTTTTGAAAACTTGAGCATAAGGATTTTGCCGCATAAGCAAATCAAGTTCAAGCAAAACATTTGGTTAACAGATATCATTTTCGGGAATGTTAAGAAGCTCTTCGACAGCTTGTGTTGTATCCAAAGCATACAGTTGAACAAATTTTCTTTGTTGGCCATTAGGAGGATGCAAGTGGGAAGTTCGGTGATAAATTTGGCCTTGAACTTTAAAACAATAAGGGCCGTGTCACGTAGCATTTCCAGCACGTTTAGCACGCACAGAAGCAAATGAAACGGCACTATTGTATAAGCGAATATTTTCTTTGAAATTACAATAATTAAGTGCATTTGAATTGCTCATCAAGTCTTGGAGGTGTGGTGGAAACCGATGACGTTGTGGAAGCCTAACTTTACCTTTATGGCAACAACTGTTAAAATTTCCATCTTTGGGTTTCTCAGCTTGAAAATGGCGCGCTTTGCAAAATTGGCAGAGAATGCTTAATTGCCCACACGTATGAGGCTCAATAACTTGAGACTGAGAGGCTTCAGAAATTAATTGTTGCTGATTTTCGTAGTAGTTTTGTCGTTGAGTCAAAAATCGCTGAGAATGACGTTCAGCATCATGACCACGTCTGATTAACTTTTGTTCTTCATTTTCACTTGAACGCTGTGTAGAAGTACGCAAAGAATTATGAGATAATCTCACAGATCGATCACTATGGCTTTCATTAGCTATTTGATTTGAATGCAGTAAGCTATTTTCTTCTCGGATCGAATTTAATGTTTCTTGCGACTGCCGAGCTAGCCATCGGGCTCTACGTTCTCTGTTTGAACGACGTTTACGTTCGGATGCAGTTTCATTCATTTCAAATGAAAAATACAATAAATTGTTGAAGAAAACATTCTATATTACATTTCTACTTCATTATTCTTTTTTCACTCAAAAAACAAAATAAACGTAAAAAAAAAAAAAAAAAAAAAAAAAAAAAAAAAAAAAAAAAAAAAAAAACAGTTGCCACTTTGAGTTGCCATTATCGTACACATTATTTTAATTTAACACGCACATTTAATTTTATTATAAAACCCCAAGTTTTCATTCAAAGCAAAAAATTTGCAGGTTACCACGCCAGGCAAAAAATCGCCCTTTTGGTGCTAAAAAGAAACCCCTGTGTGTCTGTGACATCTGTACCTATTTTTATTTAATACACATTTAATGCAACGCTAACATCAGTTCACTTTTTCTCATGCAGGCTATTTTGTGGCGCTGGGATAGATATTCAATGCGTGATTTTTTGACAAACTATTCCCCAAATTATACAAATCGACATAATTTTTATTTTAAATAACGAAAGAACAAATAAATTAGAAAAACATTAATAAAAATACAAATAAAAAGCTGAAGCAAAAATCACTTTATCACGTAACAAACACGTGCATCGCGTTTAATGTCAAGTGAATGTGACATTTACGATCATCCATTATTGGCATCCATCTTATAATTTGGCGATAGTTTTTTGGTCAACGGGGTAATCAAGTAGTACCGCAAAATTAAACACAGTTTCTGAAATGGTTTTGACGATAGCACAAAACATTAAACTTTTCCAATTTTGAATACTATAGACGGGATTTCAGATAGAAGAAATTATATATTGGATTTTTGGGTACTACTTAGTTATCCCGTCGACCAATTTCGCCAAATTATATAAATCGCCAAGCCACTCGCCAAGTTATACAAATTGACATAATTTTTATTTTAAATAACTAAAGAACAAATAAAGGTACTTCTTAAATGTATATATAAATATTTTACAGACATACATACAATAAATACCATAAACCCAACTGGAGTGAAAAATTCTCTCTGGTTCCCGCCATCCGTATTTATACTCCCCTCAAAAGATTGTTCTAGAAGATTCTTATATCCCGGCCCCAGATGTCTACAGCATAAACAAATGTTAAAATCTGTAGTCGAGATTATGCAAAAATAACCTTTTTTCCCTCTTCAGACGTTATGTGTGAATGTGTGCTTTAATATATATTGTAGTATGTGTGTTTATTATTATATTTCGTAGATCGATGTAATAGTAAAAATCTATTCATCGTTGTCCGGTCATCCAAGGCTATCGTATTGATGGCTGGTGACTTCCCCAACTTGGTTTATTAGTGAGAAATTGCAGACACAGGCATCGGCCGGAGTAGCTCAGTGGTTAAAGCAGTAGTCTTGTATACTATGGTCCCGGGTTCGATACCTGGCTCTGGCTAATTTTTCATTCCAGTTGGGTTTATTGTATTTATTGTATGCATGTCTGTAAAATATTTATATATACCTTTAACTGTTGAATGCAGGCGTTATTTATGTGTGAATGTATGTTTTAATATATATTGTAGTATGTGTGTTTATTATTAAAGGTACTTCTTAGTTATCCCGTCGACCAAGTTACTGTCGCCAAATTGTAAGATTAAATGCCAATAATGGCTGCCATTAATTAATTAATTGTAAGATTAAATGCTAATAATGGCCAATAAAACCATTAATTCGACGTTTTATTCGTATTTTTATTAATGTTTTACTAATTTATTTGTTCTACCGTTATTTAAAATAAAAATTATGTCATGTGTATAATTTGGCGAGTGGTTTTGGCGATTTATATAATTTGGCGAAATCAGTCGACGGGATAACTAAGAAGTACCCAAATAAATTAGTATAACATTAATAAAAATATAAATAAAACGTCGAAATAAAAATCACTTGATGACGTAAACACGTGTAATTTGCTTAAAGTCAAGTGAATGTGACATTTACGATCAACCAGTATTAGCATTTCATCTTATAGTTTGGCGATAGATTTTTGGTCGACGGGATAACTAAGTAGTACCGATTTTGTAAGTTGAACGAAGCCTAACATTGCCGCGATCAATGAGGTAGCCCAATCGGGATTGTGGGGGATACACAGAGACTTGGATTTTATATAAATAGATTAATTCTACGCTGCACGTTGATTGATATATTTATCAATTAAAATTTAACTTTTGATAAATAAATTTAGTTACATTAAACCACTATATTTAACCCCTTAATCGTCGCGCCTGAGAAGTGTCGAATACTTTTTAAAAAATTCAGATTGTTTGATTGCAACCACTTTCTTCAAGTTAAAATACTCTCTTCCTTTAATGGCAGATAAAATGTCTAGAAAATAAAGCCAACTGCATACTTTAAAAAAACTGGTGGGAATAAAACAATCTGAATAAAAGAAAAGAAGCCTACACCGCCCGTGACAGTCACGGGCGCGACGATTAAGGGGTTAAACAAAAATATTCAACTTAAGAAATCTCTGAAGCCTGTTATTAATTTAAGTAAAACCACAATTTAAAAAATGGTATACACCAGCGACCTCCGAAACTAAAACTCCCAAGGGAAAAACCCACAAACTTCTGTTTTCATTTTCGAAAGAGGTCACTTTTATGTGCTTAACAATTCAAATCCTTTGTGTGAATAGTTAAATTTCAAAGGTCATTTTGCAATGAAATTTGCCTTCAAAATGTTGTAAGTTTAATATATTAAAAAAATACTTCAGGTGATAATAATTATCTGTAAAATAATGCTTGCATTTAAAATATTTTTATGCTATACAGTAGAACCTCTTTTATCCGAAACTCTTTTAACCGAAAATCTCGGTCAACCGAAATCCATTTTTAGAGTTTTTTTATTATTATTATCACATTCCTTGTGTGCAAATTCCATTTTGAAAGCTTTTCTTTTTTTTAACTATCATATTCCTTGTGTGCAAGCGGTCCTTTCCGAACTACGAGTACATACAAATATTTTCGATGCCCTTTCTTGGAGTTCCTCTGAATTTAATTTGAGCTCCCGTAAGCTGCGGAGTGGAATGAAGAAAACGAACAAATTAGCAATTCTGAATCTTTTGCAAAAGGTTTGGCATGGCTGGAGCAGCAGAAAGACTGCGATATTCGTGAACTAATAATATTAAAAAACTCCGAGATAGAGCTTCAAAGCAAAGGCCATCGAAACTCAGACAAACAAAACATTTTTCAAACCCTTGTGATATATGTAAAATATACTTAATTTCAAAATTAAAATTCAGGTAATTTATTCTTGTTTCTATTTTTCTATTGCTTTGTTTTTATTAAGCACTTGTTACCATAATAAGAAATATTGCATATATTTCTTCTTAATCTTAAAATTGAATCATTCTCGATTATTCGAAAATTTCGATTTTCCAAAAGATGATCGGTCCCAATTACTTCGGATAATCGAGCTTCTACTATATATTAAATTAAATTGTTATTTTAAAAAATATGAGAAAATGTGATCGTGCAGTTCTAAAGCAATATGTGGGCAAAAGTTCTAGTCTTATTTACTCATGGAGAAAATATTTTAAATTCTGTGATTAATCCCTTTAATGGCGTTTGAATATATTTAAACTACTTTATTCCATTCAATATATGTATTAGAGTTTTTTATTAAATAATTTTTTTCTTTTAAAACTATGATGTGAATATGTTACAAAACTGTATTTTTTTATTTAAAAAAAATATTTTTTTTAATTCTGTTGTGAATTCAGAATTACAAAAACATAATTATTTGCCTTTTCAAAGGTCAAATCAAAAAATTACAAATTCTTAAATTAAAATACTAAATACAAAATTTCCATTCTCAAACTGTGGTGTCATTGACATTAGAAAATATAAAGAATGGAAACACCTTCGGGGTCGCAAAATAATTCTCTTAGAGATCTACTGCTCCGGGCTTTGAATTGCAGTATTTAGGAAGAAACATTTTCATGCTTGGTTTTTGCAACATATATTATCACAAGTAGTATATACAACAAGTATTATCCTCTATGTAGATATTTGCAAAAATTGTAAAAAAATATAAATAAGATTTTTATTCGGAAGGAAAAAAGATTAAAACGGAAACGTTATTCTGTAAGCACCTTGTAGGAATACTTCAAATATTCTTATAAGATTCAAGATAACACATTTACAATTTCCCAAAGTGTTTCGTGGATAATAATTCGTTATATGGTTTTTTAAATAAAAAGGAATTACTAGCACCTTTAATTAAACTAAAACCCGGAAATATTTACAGAAAATTTCAACTGAACTATGATTTGCGAGCTTAAAACGGAGCAATTTTCCCGATTTCCATTTGATCAAGAAATGAAGCTGCCACCCAGATGGCAGATTTAATAAGAGGGTCAGTTTGAAATTTGTTGCTTAACCCTTTCCGGCACGGGCAATTTTTGTCGTGAATTGATTGACTGACACCGGAATTTTAAAACGACTTTCTTAGAAATTAAAAGCGTGTTGTTTTGACTATTTATTGTAAAAGCAAAATTTTACTAAAATATTCTTGGTGCCGTTCGTAAGCTTGAAATTAAAGTTAGGTATCCTAGCCCGGAAACACTGTGCCGGAAAGGGTTAATGCCCTCCATTTTCACGTTCGCTCTTTGGGTGGTATGCCAACACGCAGACGCAAAAATGAAAGGTTATCGTAGACATCGAGTTATGAATAACAAGGAGGAGACATATAGTGTATTGTCTATCATTTGCCAGGGAAGTAACTAAAGAGGTTGTCACAAGATGGCGGCTGCTTTTTTCTATTTGGATTAAGAGTTACTGATTACAGCCAAAAAAACTTCCACCAGTAAATATGAATAGCAAATTTCGTCTTATTTATGCTTCTTATTGATGGAAAAGTTCTTTCATATACAAGGTAAATATTCCTATTTGTTTTTATTGGTGGCAGTTTGGCCAGCTATTATATTTTTTTTCACTGACAATGACAGGAGTTTGTTTAGGTTGTCACAATATAGCGGAAACACTGGGCCTGACTACCGCAGAAGTAAACTTCTACCAGTATAAATGAGTATCTGTTTTGCCATTATTTAAGACGGAACTAATAAGGCGTTTAATTAATGAGAAAACTTCTATTTAAGATTACTTTTGGAAATTTAACCCGGCAGTAATCAAATCTTGCAAAAGCGGTTACAGTTGAAGCTTCACTACTTTAAAGAAGCATCAGTTCCTTCTCATTTATAGTTTCATTGTCGTAGACATGTTTTTTTTTCAGTGTTTTTACGGTTCCCTGGAATTAATCACCAATGCGTTTTCTTTCCCATTTGCAATCTCTAAAAAATAAGGCGGAAAGTAGCTCTAACATAAATTGAGCTTAAAATATTTATAAACGGAACTATTATTTACCTTGTCAAAAACTACGATTTCAGTGTAATTAAGAAATAAAGCTGTTTTCAAGATGGATGATTAGTAATAAGAATGCTCTAAAATCTGTTGTTTAGTACTTAAGGGATCGTGCGGGTACCGTTATTTTTAAGGCCAAATATCAGTATTATTTTATAGAAAAATAAATGTAGTTTAAACGCGCGAAATTTTGCCTTATTTAAGCAAATATTTTCTATAAGAAAATTCTGCTGTTGAAGAATTTCTTAAACTGGAAATTCAAGCACCCGTACGAACCCTGTACTTTTCATATCCGCCACTGAACCTTGAATAGTAGGTCTAGTCGTTGACGCAAAAATTGTGGCTGTCGTAAGGCACTTTTTTCAGCGTTTGTACGTTCCGCTGCATTTAAACAACAGTATTTTCTAAAAGTTTTTTTTTGTACATTTCAAATCTGAAATATAAGGAGGAAAATACATCTAGTATTATTGATATTGCATTTCAAGGAACAGTATAAACTCAGAAAAAAAATCTGCTTTCGATAGCAGACTTTTTGTGTCAGCGCGTAGCCTTAGTATTCAGGATGCGGTATTTTCACTCCCAATGACGTCAACGATTTAGGAAAAATTAAAAACTAACACATTTATTTATTTATTATCAGGCTAATTAATTGAATGCGCAGGTCTGAAGAAAATGTAAACGCAACTCATTAATACTACAGCAAAATTATAATACTAATATAATCGAATGGATTGAGAATAGATATTTACTTGATCCCTTTCACCTCAACTGTTTAGGTATGTGTAATTGAATTTCTGTAATGATTATGTCACACCAAAATGTTCAAACTAAATTTCAAAGTTGTTTAAAATTATGACTCTCTATATCGTGAAAAGTAACGAAAATATCTGTGAATTTTTTTTTTCTATAAAATATGTGTCTGTATAATGTTGCCAGTGCGCTACTTTTTTAAAACTCAAATTTCCTGTTTGTCACCAGTTTTTGAAATAGTATAATTCTTCTTATTTATTAACAGATTAAATAAGGAGAATTATACAGTTTCAAAAATGTGGTGCAAGAAAAAATCTGAAAAAAAGTAGCCCTCTGGCAACACTGCGCCCGTAGTACATTCTGGTGATATCACGGAATGATCCGATGATTAAAAATATGTGAAACAGGCTTGATCTTTCCTTCTCAAGTCTTTAGGTATGAGCAATTGTATTTCTGTAAGAATTAATTCACACGAAAAATTTAGTAACATTTTATTTGAAAATAGGAAATTGCAATTCTACAGTTTTTGTTGCCAATATTACAAAAATAAAATTTTGTTTGTTAATTCTGGTATAAATATTGATTAAAATTAGGTGGGATAGAAATAATACCACCAATATACTCAATACTACTAAAGGATCTTAAATATTTTTTTAACCTTTTCCAGGCAGTGTCCACAAAAAAGGATACCTAATTTCAATTCCAAAACTGACAAACGACATCAAGAATATTTAATTAAAATTTTCCTTTTATAATGTAGGAGAAATTCGGCAATTTTTTTATTTTCTAATAAATTCTTTGGTAAATGCTGGTGTCAGTCGATCATTTTATCACTCTACAAACAGGCTTATTCCGTGCCGGAAAGGATAAAATTAGGAATATGATTATTTGTAATATGAAAGTTTATATTTGGCTAGTTCCATGGGTTCTTGTAGTGTAAGTCACATAGCTGATAACCGATATACTTGTTGGTCACCGTTATTTTCGAAAAGTTTGCTTTGTCTTATACAATTAATGATGTATGTCCCATAAAATAAGTCACATTTTTCTGTTCTAAAATACTGATAGCCAAAAATCGTAGCATGTGACTTGCACTACAAGTACTCATGGAAATAGCCATTTAAAAAACAAAAATGCTAAATACAGGGCTATTACATGCAAATGATGGACCCGACTTTTAAAAAATCATATTTTCGAAACTACTCCACATATTAGAATAAGTGATACATGAATTTAAAGATAAATATACCAAGTTTTTTTCAGTTACAAATGTTGGATATGTTTCCGTCTTGTTACATGACATACGTCCAATCTGTAATCCAGTTCGTCCCAAACATTTTGTACCATCACTCTGTCAATGGTTCTGAATTCTGCACAAATGCATTCTTTAAGTTCTGACAGTGTCAAAGGCATTGTTTATTTATCCCCAATGCCGAAAAAAGTGTTCAGAACTTCAATAACGCATTTGTGAATCTTTCAGAATCATTGACAGAGTGCTGCTACAAAATGTTTGGAACGAATTCGATTACAGATTGGACGTATGCCGTGTAACAAAAGGGTCACACATCGAACATTTGTAACTAAAAAAATCTTAGTATATTTCTCTTTAAATTCATGTACCACTTATTGTAACATGTGTAGTAGGTCAGAAAATTTGAATTTGATTTTTTTAAATCGGCCCATCATTTGTAATAGTCCTACACATAGATAATATTACGTTATTTTAATATGAGTCAAGATATTTTATTATATTTCTGAAACTAATTAAGTTTTTAAGAAATCATTAAAAAAATAAATTTTTCGACTTTTATTACGAGAAATGCATTTTTTTGTCCTTTTCCTTTATAAGATCATTAAATAATACATAAAAAAGGTATCATAAAACAGTAAAAAAATCGCAAATGTTGCGCGTATTCTTCATTATAAAGTTGTGCAATATTGTTTATGCCACTTTATTTAAAATCCAAACTGCAAAGTTGAATCCATAATTCTTATACAGACCTCAGCAAAAGTTTAGACACTGGTGATTTTTAACCTATAAATAAAAAATACGAACACTTGGATTATACAAATTACTGTACTTATTTTTAAATATATTTTAAACGTTTTAGGACAGAAAAAGCGGTTTTAATGTAGGATATTATTTAATTTAACTAAAAAAGTTAAATTGGCATATTGCAAAAGTTTAGACACTTTTGTGATTTTTTTGGCAACTGTTCACGGAAAAACGGAAATTTCAAACTTATGATGTCACATGCATGAAGTATTTAAGTGCACCTCGCGACAGTATCGGTTAGTGAAGGTGCCGCGAGCTAGAAATTTTCAGCAAGATGAAGTAATTAAAGCAAGGAAACTGAAATCGAAAGGGAAGACTGTTGCAGAAATTTCAGCTACTTTGAATCGCCCAAAGAAGTCTGTCTATTAAGTACTGTCTAATGGTGACTCTTTCAAAGAAAGCATAAATCTGGAAGGCCTCCTGTGGCCAAAAAACGAAATTATAGAAGGATCCATAAACTGGCATCCAGACAAATGATGACTGCTAATCACATTAAAAGTGAGTCAGAGCTTTCCGTGTGAACGGATACTTTCGTAGATGAATTGTAGAAACATGTACATTAGTTTACATGAAAATGATAAAACAACTAGCCTTGAAATCTCACAACAATTTGACCCCTTTCCGTCGCGGTGTAATTCTGTTTATAAAACTGATGAAATAATGGACTGAAACCAGAATTTATAAACGAATTTATTAGAAAGTATGAACTTGCTTATTTTCACGTACATAACAAAAGGAAAATTTTAATTAAGTCTTCTTGATGCGGATTGTCAGTTTTGGAATTAAAATTAGATGTCCCTTTAGGACACTGCTCTCGAAAGACTTAATGATTTGGGCCTCACTTTGTTTTAATACAAAGGTATTTCAGGAGTTTCTCAATGGTCGCCAAGCAGTGTAAGACTACATACATACATTGGAAAACAATTTACAGCCATTTAGTGAACTTTTAGCTTTACCAAAGTATGTATTTGAGCAAGATAATGCGTTTATTCATGTTGCATACAAATCAAAAAAATTGGTTTAACTCTCAAAATATTACTGTTATCGACAGGCCCGCGTGTAGACCTAATTTGAACCCAATCGAAAACTTTTGTGGCATCATATCTCATACGGTTTATGCAATTTTTTGACAATACTCCACTGTAAATGAACTTCGATCAGCTGTTGAACGTGTTTGGTACGAAATAGACTCCCAAGTGATGCAGGATTTCGTTTACTCGAAGGGATGTCACATTTTTGCATTAATAGCAATCAATGTAGGTGCAATTTGATTTTAATTTATGGATATTTTTCTGTTAACAGACAAATTGTCTGTACTTTTGCGACAATGTTATTTTTTTTTTTTGTCATTATATATTATCTAAAGTGTATAAATTAAAATTTATTGTTTGGGTATGAAAGATAAGTCTCCAGTAATATATGACAGTTGAGTTACAACAATACGTTACATACTTCTCAGTACAGAAGCATAATCGATCATTGTCTAAACTTTTGCTGAGCACTGTATAAAATTTTTAGTACTTTATGAAAAGTTTTTATTCAGAGATGCCAAGTCTCCGGCTTTTTGCACACCACTATTATCTTAGAGAAAATCTGGTTCTGTGAAATCGCCGAAATGTTCCAATTAAATAAAACAAAATTTTCTGTATTAAAATACCGATATTCACAAAGCCGGAGACTTGGCAGCTCTGTTTATTTATTTTCAAATCAATTTGTTTGTAATGGAAAATTTTCATTAATGAGTGTTTTCATGACAGACTCTGAAGGTAGGGAGAGTCAAATAGATACCTGAATAGAAACTGAAATATAAATACAGTACATGCCGCTTAGTAAAATCACTGGTTAATAAAATCAGCTACTTCTGATCAAATTGTGAGGACCGGAATCAAATCAATATAAACTTCTGTTAAAACTGCGCCCAACTAAATCAGCATTGCAGGTTAATAAACACAAAATAAATCTTCAGCAGCAAAACGTAGTACATATGTGCAAGCAAACCAATCAGTTTGATCTTCACGAAGAATTTTATTTTTAGTTTCTTTGTTAGATTAAACGTAAACAAAATAAAACAGAAAAATTACAGGCGATAACCCGGGGCCATGCCCTTCACGTGTCTAACAACCAATTTTCCCCTCGGATTTTGTAGAAGATTAGTGTAGAAAGAAAAGAGTGACTAAAGAGGAATGGTGTAAAGTGTAGATGTAGGGGGGGGGGGTAATGGAAGACATTTTTTCAAATATTATTAGTCTAAGATTAAGTTTCCAAAATTGTTGTTACAGTGACCACGCGGCTAATTTTTTCTTCCTTTTTGCAATTTTTTAACACTAGAACGGCGGCGAGGGGTCATTTTGACCCTTGTCAAATGAATGCATGTCGATTCGAACCAGAAAACGTTTTATAATATAAGAGTATAACATGCTGTACAAAAATAACTTAAATAAATAAGTTAAATAGTTTTAAGTAAAAATTCTGATGTGAAATATTTTTATAAAACTTGAGTAAAATTTCCCGCCGTTCTAGTGTTAAAGCAGAATTCTGTCCAGTTTGATTCAGTTTGTTTCATTTGAAACCCCTAATGGGTAAGATGTTTAACCCTTTCAGGGGCAGAGGATTTCTGTTCGTAAAATGATGAATTAATTGACTGACACCAGAATATTCCAACGAATTTCTTAGTAAATAACAAAACGTTGAACAGGTACTGAACAGGTAATCAGCATTAAGGGGTTTCCTAGCTGTTATCAGCTTAACACCCAGACTAGGAAATTAGAATGTCATATGTTTTAATGAGCCATTGGGATAAAGTTAAACTGTAGCAATGCTACTATAAGAGTAAAAGAAGTTAACAAGAGAAAAATAAGAAATTTAAGAAAAATAGGAATAAATTAAATTTAAGTAAAATCTTAAGAAGAAAGAAAGTTAACAATAAATCTTAAAATATACATGAGTCTTAAAATAAGTAAAGTCAAACTGTAGTTGTAAAACTACTATAAGGAATTTAGAAATTTAAAGTTAGTACTGTTCAGAGAAACACTCACCAAGCAAGGGCAAGAAAAGCTAGGGTGGCAAGACCACAACAGCCAACCAAAAAAGGGACAATTCAGGGCCATACATTTTATTTTTTTTTTTAAGTTTTTCAATTTTTATGGTCTCTATGTATATAGAGAGTTTTTTTTTTTTTTTTTTTTTTTTTAAGAAAAGTATATAAAAAGGAAAGAAAAATAAGAGAAGGCAAAATATAGCGTGGAGAACTCAGATGTTACTGAGTGTCCATAATTATGGAAAACCTGGGCCGTTTTCGATGGTGGGGTTCAAAAGCGTCATAATCCGGTAGCTCCGCTACAATTTCATTAGGGAGGTCAAAAATTTTTTCATAAAATTTTTTGGCTAAGTCGTTTATGCGCTTACGTAAGGTAGTAGTTTTTAAGTCTCTTCGGACCGTGGAGTTGCGAAGATAACGAGATGCGTTACGGACAGTACGCAGGTTGGAATTGTGCAAGCGACTAAGGTTGTCCATAGTGGTCTTACAAGTGAAGCCCCAGACCGGACTGGCATAGGTTATGATGGGAAGGATGCATGAGTTATAGAGAATTAATTTACTGTGAACAGACAAGGTTTTACTGTTAAGGAGAGGTTTTATAGAGTTAAAGGCTCCAGCGACTTACCCTCTGATGGAGAAAGTGTGCTTTTTCCAGGTTAAGCGGCGGTCGAGAATGACCCCAAGATACTTAGCTTGGTCTGACCAAGGGATAACAGTGTTGTTAATAATGATTCTGTTAGGGAAAATTATTTTGCGAGAGAAATATACTGCAGTAGTTTTAGTTTCATTTATGACAACGCGCCAAAGCATACACCAGTTCATGAAGTCATCAACATGAGTCTGTAGGTACCTGTATAGAGTATACGGGTGGTGTGCCGAAGCATAAATACAGGTGTCGTCCGCATAAAGAGCGAGGTAAGTGTGCAAGGAGCGTGTTATATCGTTAAAGAAAATGTTAAATAAAAATGGGCCCAACACGCTCCCCTGGAGGATGTCCGCTAGGATAAGGAGAATAATAGAAAGAATGTTGTTTATGCGGACTTGAAAAGAGCGGTCGTAAAGGTACGAATATATTAAATGTATAAGTCTGGGATGAAAACCGAGCTGAATTAATTTGTAAATGAGGCCCATATGTCAGACCTTGTCAAATGCGTTTGCGACATCAAGAAAGATGGCAGCTGCGGGAATTTTTGCATTGAGTTTCTCGCTGAGAAACTCAACAACCCTAAGAAGCTGGTGTTGTGTTGACTGTTTTGGGCGAAAGCCGAACTGCTCGGGCATGAGAATGTTGTGCTGTTGAATGAACTCCTGAAACTGGGCACGAATGACACGTTCCACCACTTTACTGATAGAAGGTAGCAAGGAGATAGGTCTGTAATTAGTGAGGTCTGACAGGTTAGTTCCAGGTTTTGGAATAGGACAGATTATAGAAAGTTTCCAAGGTTTAGGGAAGTAGTTATGGTTTAAGATAGCATTAGTGAGGTCAGTGATATAGATAATGCAATTAGGAGGAAGGTTTCTAACAGCAGAGTTAGTAATTTTATCGTATCCTGGGGTTTTACGCTTTTTGAGTTTTTTGATAATATTGTGGATAACAATAGGTTGAATTTTAGGGGGGGATCTTGAGGGGGGGTAGCCAAAAAGTTCCGAACTGTCTCGTTAACATGATCAAGGTGAGCTTGGTTTGCAAGGGTAGGATTAGGAGAAAATTGGGTGGCATAAGAATTAGCAAGCATGTTAGCTTTTTCTTGGTCAGTATAAGCAGTAACATTATTAGATGTGAGGGGGGGACTGGAAGTGTAATGTTTATTCAGTTTGCGTTTAAGAATCCAAAGAGAGTTGTCCTCGTATGATAAAGTTTTGAGAAAGTTGTTCCAACTTTTCTGTTTTTCTTTATAAAGACTGTTTTTGATTTTATTGTTTAACCTATTGAGAAGAGGTTTAATGGAGGGGTCTCTTGAACATTGAAAATGTCGCCGGAGCCGATTACGCTGTTTGATAATGTTGTAAATATAACGGGGTGGGACGAAGGCAAAATTATTTTTGAAGGTGTTAAATGTAGAAAAATTTTCAGCATTAGTGATATGAGAGTTGAGATGTTCAACAGCCGCATCAATGTCATCGGTATTATTAATATCAGGGAAGGTGATGTCCTGAGAGTTAAGGTAATTAGTAAATTTATTCCAGTCAATAGCCACGGAAGGGGGGGGAGAAAGGGGATTAATAATATCTATTTTAAAGCAGACAGGCAGGTGATCAGAGGAGAGATCATTAATAACTGTAGAGTAGATAGGGTAAGGAAGATTTTTGGAAAGAGCAAGATCAATGATAGAGTCCCGGGCACCAGGCAATTCGGAAATGTGTGTTGGTCTGGGTGGTGCATGAAGATTTAATTTTAAGTTTTTGACTAAGTTGTGAAGAGAGGTACCCCGCCGAGAATTGCCATGGCAATTCCAGCGTCTACTTTTGGCATTGTAATCGCCTACGAAAAAGCAGTTCTGATGTTGTGAAAAAAGCTGTGTAAGACTATTAACAGGTAAGTTACCAGTGGGTGGAGCTTAAATAGAAGCTAATTTAATATTGATATGAGGAAGTTGACGATTAATACTGGTATACTCAAGATCATTAAAGGTGTGGTTGTGCGATTGGTAGTGTGGAAGATGGTTCTTGATGTAAATAGCGGTACCTCCTCTGTGCGTACCATCCGCACGAGGTGTATGGAATAGCCTGTACCCAGGGATGTTAATGTTGAAAGTGGGGTTGAAAGTCTCTTGTAAGAAAATAACATCAATTTGGGGATGTTCGTGCATAAAGAGTTTAAGTTCGTTAAAATTATTCTGCATGGAGTTACAGTTCCAGGAAAGAAAAATTAGTGAGGAGAAGGTAGAAGAGAATTTACTCATCATTAAATGTGTTAAATTCCGTGGCTAAAGTTTCTATAGCACTCATAAGGATGAGTATTTTTTCTATTGGATCTTGTATATTTTTAGTTTGGTTAGCAATTTTTTTGAAACATTGGATGAATTTGTTAAATTTTAGGAGTTCTTTCATCTCCTTGAAGGTCTTGAATATTTCTTTTAAGTCATTAGCATAATTAGAACTATTGGGTTGTTCTGGTGTTGCTTTTTGAGTGTCATTTGGCTTATTTGGTGTAGTGTTTTCGGAGTTAGGGTCTTGGGAGGGAGAAGGGAGCGGAGCCGGGGCTTCAGTAGGTTTATCTTCTGGTTTTTTGGCCTCTGGCTTACGGTCATAATTATATGTAGATAAAAGTTCCGCCATTGTATTCGGAATGATTTTAGGATTTTCTTTACGGACGGTTTTGGGGTCCTGCTGTTTTTTATGAAACTGGGGGGTTTTGGAGCAACCACGGTAAGTAGCCACGTGCTCACCATAACAATTTGAACATTTTGGGATGATCTTACCAATTTTATTGCACTGGGGAGTTAAATGCTCTTCCGAGCATTTGGCGCATTTTGGCGGCAGGCGGCAAATCTCGCTGGAATGTCCAAATTTCTGTAAACGGTAGCATTGCTTTACGATGTCGGTGCCTTTAAATCGCTCAATATCTACTTTAATGTAGCAAATTTCGTGAATTTGGTAGATTTCTTCGAATTTTTCACGTGGGAGAACATTGACGACGTAGAGGGGCATTGGTTGACCGGTCTTTCTACTTTTCATCATCGAGGCTCTATTGGCCACGAAATTATGTTCTTTAAGAGCTTCAATTATGACCTGGGGGTCGGTATATGGGGGGAATTCCACTAATGACGACTTTCCTGGGGCGCTGTTCCGCGGGGCTCAGGGTTGTATAAGGAATTGTTTTAGAATCAAGATAGTCCTGTGTTTTTCGGAAATCTGCATCAGTTTTACAGTGGATTTTAAGTAATTCACCTTCTAATTTAATCAAGGGATTGCTGTCGTTGAGTTTTTTAATCTCACTTGCAAGTTCCGTCCACTTGCCTTGAAACTCAATATAGAAGGGGTGGATTTTTGGTTTTTTAGGGACTACTTCAGTAGTGGAGCTACCGGCTGACTCTCCTTAAGAGGGCTCAGAAGAATCCATGTTGTTATCGTCTAGGTATTTTTCAGATATATTGGCATATTTATTCTTTAAGGGAATAGTAGGTTTGAGATCATTTCTCCTACGTTTTAGTGTATTAGCAGGGGTGAAGCCGTCATCTGAGTTCACCGCAATTGCCTTGAGTTTTGTTAAGATGTCAATTAGATCATAGTCATGATCATAGATAAAAGTTTTAAACTCTCTTACTTGACTTAATTTTAGGGGGTCAAATGGCTCATTGAACAAAAACATAAGATTATTGAGAAGATTACTCACGCTAGTCTTGTGTTGAGGATTCGTCAGGTAGTCATCTTTACTTAAAAGTCTCATGATGTAGTTATCACAATCTTGCAGGAATTGCTGTACAATCAGTCTTTGTACTTCATCCGCTACTCCGGGAAATTCCATCCACGCAGCGGCTAAATCAGATTTCTCCTCTCCATTCAGGATGCGGAGTGCATTGTCAGAAAATTTAAATGTGTCCTCAGTACCCATTATTGTCGTCGGTGAACCCTCTATATATTACTACTATGATGCATCAAGTTCAGGAAACAGTCACTTATTCGTACGAACTAGTTTCTATTACGTGTCACTATCAGCACCACAACTCATTCGATGATACTTGCAAAAGTTCCCGCAAGTTCTAAAATCATTGAACTGCGACTACGATCTCTTGAGAATAAAACGAACAGCACAGAGAAATCACGTCTGTTCTCTCCAAGAGGTACCAAACAACTGTCCGAGCGCAAAAAACGCTATTTTGCACTTTAATTTCAAAAACAACATTTTATTAAAATATTTTTGGTGCCGGTTGTCAGTTTTGGAATTAAAATTAGGTGGCTAGACCCTCTAGCCACCGCCCTTGAAAGGGTTAACCCATTACCCGCTTGTGTTGCGTTCACGCAACGCTCAAAATAAGTGCACATTTGTAAGTTATTTACATAGTCACCGCTTTTTTTTCAATTGGAAAATCAGCCTTACTTATATACGTAAATTTTTAAGATTATACAAATCGAAAATGATTTTTTTGGATTTGTGGTGGTTAAATGCCCTTCATCTAAAAAGTTGAAAAATTCAACCTTATAGTTTTGACGGTTAATGGATTAACCATAATGGATGTGACATCAAATATTATTATTTCCTAATCTGCTTTATACAGTTTGTTTAAGAACAGGGATAATATTAAGTCTAAAATTGTAGCCAGCGAAAATTTGAGCTGCAAACGGAAGCGAGAAGGAAAAGTAGAAGACGTCGAGGCAGTACTTTTAGAATGGTTTAAAAATATCAGGCTAAAAAGAGTTCCCATTTCTCGAGGAATTTTGTGCAAGAAAGCCTAACAGTTCGCGCAAATGATGAGTGCTGAAAACTGAAGTCCCACTGATGGCTGGTTGTCACGAAGGAAAGAACAATACAATATCGTTTATCGCAAACTTTACGATGAAAAGCAGGATGCGGATTTGGACGCTGCAGATTACTAGAAAGAGAACATTGTGCCCGATTTTTTTGAAAAACTATAATTCTTCTTTAATCCTTAACATTGATGAAACAGGTCTGTTTTATCGGGCTTTACCAGAGCACACTCATATATTATAAACAGAATTGAGCGAAGGATGGAAGAGGATTAAACAACGTGTAACTTTTCTTCTGACGTGCAGCATGACGGGGACCATGAAGAAAACACCTTTAGTGATTAGTAGAAGTAAGAAAGCGCAGAGTTTTAAAGGAGTGGAGAGTTTCCCTGTGGATTACCGCAACAATACGAAATCGTGGATGACATCTCCAATTTTCACTGGTTTACTTGTGCAATGGGACAAAAAACGTACAGAAAATGGTGCCTTTGTTACGGATAATTGCACTGCACATCCTCCATATTTAACATTGAAGCCCATAAAAATAGTGTTTCTTCCACCTAACACCAGCAGTGTTATACAGCCACTTGATAAATGAATTATCAAAGCTTTTAAATGTCATTACAGGAAGGATATAACAGTAGAATATGGCGATATAACAGTTTACCGATATACATGGTTGCTATGGATTATAGAGTGCATAGCATATATATCGTCCATTTACAAAGATTCACAAAAGAATTTGGATTATGGACTGACTAAGTTCGAAAATTGCTTGAAGTGAGTTTTTCTTTGTGTTATGGATTTTGGATCTAAATATGAGTGCATTAGGAAACGTAAAAATTCAAAGATCGCATACAGATCAACGTGAAAGGCAACGCACAAATTATTCGATTTGGACAGCATCTGCTGAAAAGAGATCTTTACTAAGTTATGTGTTTTTTAAAGTTGCTCCTTCAGTTGTTTATAATGTGCATAAATTAAATACAATTTCATAGTAGCTTCCATTTACATTGCTGGTCTTATACAGAGTGATTCAAAATAAACATAGCGATTACAAACGACTTTTTCTATTTAATCGAAAAAGATTTACCGATAAGAATTACACAGAATATAAAAATAAGTTCAATGTTTTGTTTACATACTTTATAAATGTTCTTTGTGACTCCCCTTGGTCTCGCGGACAGCATATAAGCGGTAGTCCATTTCACGCCAACTCGCTATTTTGGCGACATTTTCGTCACATTTGGAGGGCTTGACTGAACCGCGGACAAAATCTTCTCTGCACTGTGATGACAGAACGACAGTTATGAAATTCTAACACACAGAGTACTTTCTGTACAGGATCCGCCATTTCCACTTATGATACTGCCGGAATAGAACGGATTTCTGCCCGTTGCATAATCTGAACTCGAGCATCCTCGTTCTTAATATCCACTGCGCTTGCACACAACTAACAAAATGTTGAGTTTCCTTCTACATTTTGTGTACAATTTATCAATAATGTTTTATTGATTAGAGAGATATAGCCGTTTGTAATCTCTATATTCTCTTTGAATGGTACTGAATTTCTCTTGTGTTTCGAAACTAGTTTATCTGAAACTGTGCTAGTAAATCTCATGTTAACCCCTTCAGGGGCAAGCAAAAATGTCTCTAAATATTGAATTATCACCGGAATAATCAAAACATTTTATTTTTAAATAATGAGACGATTCGGTTGGTACCTCTTAGAGAGAACAGACGTGTTTTCTCTGTGCTGATCGTTTTATTCTCAAGATATCGTAGTCGCAGTTCAATGTTATTAGAACTTGCGGGATCTTTTGCAAGTATTATCGAATGAGTTGTGGTGCTGATAGTGACACTTAATAGTAATTAGTTCGAACGAATAAGTGACTGTTTCCTGGACTTTATGCATCATAGTAGTAATATATAGAGGGTTCAGCGACGACAATAATGGGTACTGAAGACCCATTTAAATTTTCTGACAATGCACTCCACATCCTGAATGGAGAGGAGAAATCTGATTAAGCTGCTGCGTGGATGGAATTTCCTGGAGTAGCGGATGAAGTATAAAGACTGATTGTACAGCAATTCCTGCAAGATTGTGATAACTACATAATGAGACTTTTAAGTAAAGATGACTCCCTGACGAATCCTCAACACAAGACTAGCGTGAGTAATCTTCTCAATAATCTTATGTTTTTGCTCAATGAGCCATTTGACCCCCTAAAATTAAGTCAACTAAGAGAGTTTAAAACTTTTATCTATGATCATGACTATGATCTAATTGACATCTTAACAAAACTCAAGGCAATTGCGGTGAACTCAGATGACGGCTTCACCCCTGCTAATACACTGAAACGTAGGAGAAATGATCTCAAATCTACTATTCCATTAAAGAATAAATATGCCAATATATCTGAAAAATACCTAGACGAAAATAACATGGATTCTTCTGAGCCCCCTCAAGGAGAGTCAGCCGGTAGCTCCACTACTGAAGTAGTCCCTAAAAAACCAAAAATCCACCCCTTCTATATTGAGTTCCAAGGCAAGTGGACGGAACTTGCAAGTGAGATTAAAAAACTCAACGACAGCAATCCCTTGATTAAACTAGACGGTGAATTACTCAAAATCCACTGTAAAACTGATGCTGATTTCCGTAAAACACAAGACTATAATGATACTAAAACAATTCCTTATACAACCCTGAGCCCCGCGGAACAGCGCCCCAGGAAAGTCGGCATTAGGGGAATTCCCCCATATACCGACCCCCAGGTCATAATTGAAGCTCTTAAAGAACATAATTTCGTGGCCAATAGAGCCTCGATGATGAAAAGTAGAAAGACCGGTCGACCAATGCCCCTCTACGTCGTCAATGTTCTGCCACGTGAAAAATTCGAAGAAATCTACCAAATTCACGAAATTTGCTACATTAAAGTAGATATTGAGCGTTTTAAAGGCACTAACATCGTAAAGCAATGCTACCGTTGCCAGAAATTTGGACATTCCAGCGAGATTTGCCGCCTACCGCCAAAATGCGCCAAATGTTCGGAAGAGCACTTAACTCCCCAGTGCAATAAAATTGGAAAGATCATCCCCAAATGTTCAAATTGTTATTGTGAGCACGTGGCTACTTACCGTGGTTGCCACAAAACCCCCCAGTTTCATAAAAAACAGCAGGACCCGAAAACCGTCCGTAAAGAATATCCTAAAATCATTCCGAATGCAATGGCAGAACTTTTATCTACATATAGTTATGTCCGTAAGCCAGAGGCCAAAAAACCAGAAGAAAAACCTTCTGAAGCCCCGGCTCCGCTCCCTTCTCCCACCCAAGACCCTAACTCCGAAAACAATACACCAAATAAGCCAAATGACACTCAAAAAGCAACACCAGAACAACCCAATAGTTCTAATTATGCTAATGACTTAAAAGAAATATTCAAGACCTTCAAGGAGATGAAAGAACTCCTGAAATTTAACAAATTCATCCAATGTTTCAAAAATATTGCTAACCAAACTAAAAATATACAAGATCCAATAGAAAAAATACTCATCCTTATGAGTGCTATAGAAACTTTAGCCACGGGATTTAACACATTTAATGATGAGTAATTCCTCTTCTACCTTTTCCTCACTAATTTTTCTTTCCTGGAACTGTAACTCCTTGCAGAATAAACTTAACGAACTTGAACTCTTTATGCACAAACATCCCCAAATTGATATTATTTTCTTACAAGAGACTTTCAACCCCACTTTCAAAATTAACATCCCTGGGTACAGGCTATTCCATACACCTCGTGCGGATGGTACGCACAGAGGAGGTACCGCTATTTACATCAAGAACCATCTTCCACACTACCAATCGCACAACCACACCATTAATGATCTTGAGTATACCAGTATTAATCTTCAACTTCTTCATATCAATATTAAATTAGCTTCTATTTATGCTCCACCCACTGGTAACTTACCTGTTAATAGTCTTACACAGCTTTTTCGTAGGCGATTACAATGCCAAAAGCAGACGCTGGAATTGCCATGGCAATTCTCGGCGGGGTACCTCTCTTCACAACTTAGTCCAAAACTTAAAATTAAATCTTCATGCACCACCCAGACCAACACACATTTCCAAATTGCCTGGTGCCCGGGACTCTATCATTGATCTTGCTCTTTCCAAAAATCTTCCTTACCCTATCTACTCTACAGTTATTAATGATCTCTCCTCTGATCACCTGCCTGTCTGCTTTAAAACAGATATTATTAATCCTCTTCCCCCCGCCTTCCGTGGCTATTGACTGGAATAAATTTACTAATTACCTTAATTCTCAGTACATCACCTTCCCTGATTTAACAATACCGATGACATTGATGCGGCTGTTGAACATCTCAATTCTCATATCACTAATGCTCAAAATTTTTCTACATTTAATACCTTCAAAAATAATTTTGCCTTCGTCCCACCCCGTTATATTTACAACCTTATCAAACAGCGTAATCGGCTCCGGCGACAATTTCAATGTTCAAGAGACCCCTCCATTAAACCCCTTCTCAATAGGTTAAACAATAAAATTAAAAACAGTCTTTATAAAGAAAAACAGAAAAATTGAAACAATTTTCTCAAAACTTTATCGTACGAGGACAACTCTCTTTGGATTCTCAAACGCAAACTGAATAAACATTACACTTCCATTCCCCCCCTCACAACTAATAATGTTACTGCTTATACTGACCAAGAAAAAGCTAACATGCTTGCTAATTCTTATGCCACCCAATTTTCTCCTAATCCTACCCTTGCAAACCAAGCTCACCTTGATCATATTAACGAGACAGTTCGGAACTTTTTGGCTACCCCCCCCTCAAGATCCCCCCCCCCTAAAATTCAACCTATTGTTATCCACAATATTATCAAAAAACTCAAAAAGCGTAAAACCCCAAGATACGATAAAATTACTAACTCTACTCTTAGAAACCTTCCTCCTAATTGCATAATCTATATCACTGACCTCACTAATGCTATCTGAAAACATAACTACTTCCCTAAACCTTGGAAACTTTCTATAATCTCTCCTATTCCAAAACCTCGAACTAACCTATCAGACCCCACTAATTACAGACCTATCTCCTTGCTACCTTCTATCAGTAAAGTTGTGAAACGTGTCATTCGTACCCAGTTGCAGGATTTCATTCAACAGCACAACATTCTCATGCCCGAGCAGTTTGGCTTTCGCCCAAAACACTCAACACAACACCAGCTTCTTAGGGTTGTTGAGTTTCTCAGCGAGAAACTCAATGCAAAAATTCCCGCAGCTGCCATCTTTCTTGATGTCGCAAACGCATTTGACAAGGTCTGGCATATGGGCCTCATTTACAAATTAATTCAGCTCGGTTTTCATCCCAGACTTATACATTTAATATATTCGTACCTTTACGACCGCTCTTTTCAAGTCCGCATGAACAACATTCTTTCTATTATTCTCCTTATCCTAGCGGGCATCCTCCAGGGGAGCGTGTTGGGCCCATTTTTATTTAACATTTTCTTTAACGATATAACACGCTCCTTGCACACTCACCTCGCTCTTTATGCGGGCGACACCTGTATTTATGCTTCGGCACACCACCCGTATACTCTATACAGGTACCTACAGACTCATGTTGATGACTTCATGAACTGGTGTATGCTTTGGCGCGTTGTCATAAATGAAACTAAAACTACTGCAGTATATTTCTCTCGCAAAATAATTTTCCCTAACAGAATCATTATTAACAACACTGTTATCCCTTGGTCAGACCAAGCTAAGTATCTTGGGGTCATCCTGGACCGCCGCTTAACTTGGAAAAAGCACACTTTCTCCATCAGAGGTAAAGTCGCTGGAGCCTTTAACTCTATAAAACCTCGCCTTAACAGTAAAACCTTGTCTGTCCACAACAAATTAATTCTCTATAACTCATGCATCCTTCCCATCATAACCTATGCCAGTCCGGTCTGGGGCTTCAATTGTAAGACCACTATGGACACCCTTAGTCGCTTTCACAATTCCAACCTGCGTACTGCCCGTAACGCATCTCGTTATCTTCGCAACTCCACGGTCCGAAGAGACCTAAAAACTACTACCTTACGTAAGCGCATAAACGACTTAGCCAAAAAATTTTATGAAAAATTTTTTGACCTCCCTAATGAAATCGTAGCGGAGCTACCGGATTATGACGCTTTTGAACCCCACCATCGGAAACGGCCCAGGTTTTCCATAATTATGGACACTCAGTAACATCTGAGTTCACCACGCTATATTTTGCCTCCTCTATATTTTTCTTACCTTTTTATATACTTTTCTTAAAAAAAAAAAAAAAATCTCTATATACTATAGAGACCATAAAAATTGTAAAATTTAAAAAATAAAATGTATGGCCCTGATTAGTCATTTTTTTGGTTGGATGTTGTGGTCTTGCCACCCTAGCTTTTCTTGCCCTTGCTTGGTGAGTGTTTCTCTGAACAGTACTAACTTTAAATTTCTAAATTCCTTATAGTAGTTTTACAACTACAGTTTGACTTTACTTATTTTATGATTCTTGTATTTTTTAAGATTTATTGTTAACTTTCTTTCATCTTAAGATTATACCTTTAAATTTAATTTTATTCCTTTTTTTCTTAAATTTCTAATTTTCTCTTGTTAACTTATTTTACTCTTCTAGTATCTTTGCTACAGTTTAACTTTTTCCCAATGGCTCATTAATACATAAGACATTCCAAATTCCTAGTCTGGGTGTTAAGCTGCTATCAGCTAGGAAACCCCTTAATGCTGATTACCTGTTCAGTACCAACGGTTTCCCTCCAAAGTTAAAAATATAAAATTTAGTTAAAATTTTCTGGTGAGAATCTTGTTTAAATTAGGTGGGATATATATTTTATAGCAGCGCCCCACAGTGGAGTATTTGACCCGAAATCCTGGTCAAAAATATTATTCGATGTAAATATTGTCCAATTGGCTTGAAATTCTTATATGTTATTAGGTATCACTATGACTTGTTTGGAATTGTAAATAAGGTCATTTACGGTTCATTTACAGGGACACCCAAAAGAATTCCCTTACATTATGGTCTATGTGGAAAAATCATTTGCTCTGTATTTTAATGATATCACACTTTTAAACGTGCTGAAATATATATTCATCACTAAGGTGTACTAAGGCACTTATTGTACAATATGGTGTGCATAGAATATATCGTTCATTTACAGGGACACATAAAAGAACATGGCTGAAGAATAAATTTAACTATCAAAGTCTATGACCAATAGTTGCTGGAAGTGCGTTTGTAGTTGTGATAGGTGTTTTAAAATAGAACAATTTTTTAAAAGTATTGTGTGGATACATTCTATAGATCATATACAGGGCTCCACAAAAGTTCTCAAGTACATTTCCGTTTATCCACGGAAATGGCTGAATGGACATTTTTAACTGTGCTATGCGTTTCACTGAACTAACATTTAGCATACTATGAAGTATGCATACAAATCCATAACTTAGTTTAATACTTTATATCTTAAAAGCTGACGAAGTGTAAGTAAGATTTTAACACTTCATATAATAATAAATATGCAATTTATAAATATTTTGATAATTAAGAAAAAAAAAAAGAATCACCATTTAAGAAGAGCACCAAGAAAAAAAGAAGTTAAAATATTCATTTACTAAGTAGATATTTTAAAAAGACGAATAAATCATATGCCCGTTGACTTAACTTTAACGAAGGAAGTTTGGAAGTTGAGTGACTTGTAACCTTATCTATTCACTGTTTTTAAGAGGAAAGTAATAGGTATGTCTTATTCACTAATGCTTTATTAAATGTATTTAATTTGACTATATATAAAACTTATTATTTACATTTAATACTGCTTATTACATTTAAATTACATTTAATAACAATTATTGCATTTAATTTATGTTTAAAAGTGTTATATTAAATAGTAGGTTCAGTAAAGTGGAGTCTATATAGTACAGATTGCTAGTCTTTGAATGCATTTAATATGTTACCAGTTTCAAAATGATTCTTCAGGACTCTTCTTCATCTTCTTCATCACTCTCTTCTTGGCTTTTATCGGGACTACCACCAGACCTTGCTGGAAGAAGAAGTTGTAGTGTCTCGCTACTGTATGGCTTGCTCGTTTTAGTTGATAAACGGAGTTATCAGAAAATGTGAAGTTGCTTTTTTTCGCATACATTTTAAAATTAAAAGTGGGTTAATTCCCTCCTTTCTCTCCTTATGTTACACACATGAGCCCCAAGAACTAATTAGGGAACCCTTTTTCAAGAAATAAGTACAGTCGGACCTCTATTTAACGAACCTCTATTTTGCGAATTTCTCTATTTTGCGAACTTTTCCTTGGAACAAAGAACATTTTGCGAATTTCTTCGTAAAATAACCTCCAAATAGCGAAGTGCATTCTCTATTGAACGAACTTTTTCTTGTGATCAAAATATTTTTTTCTTCCCATTTCTCAAAATATTTCGGGACATTTCAAACTTATTCTTTCTTTAAACAGATTTTATGATGTTCAATGGCCTTGAACTGTTTTTACCAGGCACCTTCTTTGTCAGCAGTGAGAATTCGGTAAGTACGGAGAACGAAGACGACAATCCCTTAGAGTAACTTAACCCTCCGTCTACCAGACGGGTCCATTGGACCCGACAGGTACATACAAAATATTCATTCAAACCAGAAATTACTTTGAAATAAACTAAGTATATAAACCAGACAAAAATAAGGTAAATAAATAAGTTAAATAGTTTTAAATAAAAATTCTGGTGTAGAACGTTTTATTAAAACTTGAATAAAATTCCCGGTAGATCTAGGGTTAAAAAAATGTGGATACAGATGAGAAAAAAAAAAGAAATTAACCACAATGTGCTGATTGATGATTGTATTTCACTTAATTCTGAAATTGAGACCGCGGAAACAGTATCCGAATTGGATATTTTCGACAGTGTGATAAATAAAAACAATACAGCAATGAATTGAAATGAAGACGAATATGATGATGATGGAAATGATCATGATGCAGGAATTAACAAAACTTCGTATGATGAAATGCTAAAATCATTTGAAACAATCCGAAGCGGATTATAGTTAGAAGAAAATATGTATCAAGGGGTTTTTGGTGCATTGCAAAGATGCGAGACGTATTATGAGAGAAAGTATTTTTTAAAAGAGAAAACTCAGACAAAATTAACAGAGTTTTTCAGAAACTAAATTTAAGGACGCATATGTTAATGTATGGTTAAAATTATTTGTTATAATAACAATAAATACGATAAGGTCATTAAAATTCGTTATTTTTAATGTAAAACTATTTACTTTAAACAGAAAATACAGTGTACTCCAGGACAATGTTTTGTTTTCCTTGCAGATTTCGAAGATTTAAACACATAGAAAAAATGAATTGATGATGGATATTGGTGGGTAAAATAAATTTAAAAAAAACTGGTTTATAATTTATAAAAAAAATGTGATTAATTAATTTTAGTAAAAATATTTAGTGTTTATGAATTTAAAATCTGTTTTATGTAGTTTAAAGTATTTTAAAAGGTGAATCTCTATTTAACGAATTTTCCATATAACGAACTTTTTTCCGGGATTTAGCAACTTCGTTAAATAGAAGTTCGACTGTATATACAATTGGAAGGCGATCGGATATTTCTATCAAAAGATATCGAGTTGCGCGCGTATGTACGTACCTACATACGTATATACATACAGACAGAATATGTAGGTGCAGAAGCTCTTCGGTAACATCCTGTGAGCTAAAAACCTGCAATACGACAGTAAATATATAGTTCTTATCTCTTCAATTCGGTGGCCGCAAAACAAAGCATTTAAATAATCATTCCGAAAAAATTTTTTATAAAAAAATGGCAACAATATGCGGAAGATTTTTTTGCAGAAATTGACACTCAAGACTGCAACTAATACGGTTATAATTCAAACATGGCTGGGCAAAGCGCGTCACATATTTAAAAAGCTTTCGATATGTATAAATTAGAGCCAAAAAAGCTTTAAAATAACCCTTTTAGACATTTAATATTTTTTTATTACATTAAAAAACGAAACTATTTAAATTAACACAAAGTTTAATACTAAGCTCTGACCTTTGTTAATCACGTAATCCCTGTTTAGTTTCAATTCAATAATTCATTGAGCCACAAAAAATTATGTTTAAACATAACAACAATGCCAAAAAACAACAAAAAACCACGTCTTCTCAGAAAGAAACTTCCTCTTCAGCTGATGCCAGGAGCCACCGGATATAACTCATATTCCTAAAATAGATATAGATCGATGCACCAATTAGTTAGCTATTAAAAAATATGATTTTTACAAATGTTGACGAAATTTTAATTTTTGCATTTTTGGCCAGGTTTTTGGTTCAAATACTCCACTGTGCACCCCTCAAGGGATTAACTACGTCTTTCAGTTCCACTCTAAATGCGCTTTTCTCCCATAAATATCACTACTCTCATTTCAATAACTGCATTGTTTTACGTAATAATTTGATTTTGAAGCATTTTCCCTATGTACGTCAATCGATAAAAAATAAAGTTTATTTCTGACTATTTTGGAAGTTTGCATTAATAAAGGGAATATGAAATTTATATTCAATTCTTTAACTCCTTCAAGGGCGGTGGTTCATTTTTGGACCACTTAATTTTAATTCTTAAATGGCACATTGGCACCAGAATATTAAAATGAAAATTTTCCTTTTCTTATGTAAGTGAATAAAGCCTTTTCCTATTTCGAAATAAATTTGTTTTTCAATTCTGGTGCCGCTCAATGATTTCAACATTTTATGAATAGAAGTGCCTTGCCCCTGAAAAGGGTATCCATGTACATTTTCAGCATTGTTTTCGTTATTTAGTAAAATGTCTTCTAATTTATACATAAGTCAAAATTCTAATGAACGTTACAGTAAATTAAAGTTTATTTGCTTTTTATTAGGAAGGTCATAGAAATTACTCAAAATGCTCACTGACACCTTTTTGTAAATAACTCTCAGCCAATAGTACTATGAAACGTTTCTTTGCATATAATAATTCTTTATTTTTCGTATACTAATTGATAATATACACTTCATAGGATAAAATTATAGATATTACAATACATAGATACAATAACCGCCCCTTAATAAAATCATATTCGTTCTGAACCAAGGGGCTGATTTTTATATCCGGCAAACATTCTAGAACCCAAAAACGAATGTGGTACCTCGCAAACTAGGAAAGAAATTGCAAAATGTGATATCTAATGACATCAATAAACAGGATTAATTATTTTTGATTAAAATTTGTTAACTGATCATTCAAAATTAGTAACAACCATACATATTAAATTAATAAATATTTACTACATATAAAATTAATTTGATTACGCATTATTACTTACATTGCTGGGCTTATGAAAAACTGATCTATGGTGCTTTGTTTGGACGGAACAATAAAACGTTCCGTGTTGTAGCAAGAGAGTTATACCGACTGTACAGTTCCTGTTCTACACCGATTTTTAACAGTGTAGCGTTGAAATTCACACCGGAAAATTTTGAATAGCAATTTGATATTATTATGTCTGTGAAATGTCTATCACTTTATAAAACAATAATAACTATTTAAACTTATTGGTGAAAATTCAAAATCCTTAAATAACAATTCAGGCAGATGCAGAATGCCACAGTGTTGGAGCGTTCTGGCTGATTTTTTATGGGGGTGGGGGGGGATTTCGAATTCTCACCAGTAAGTTTGAATAGTTATTATTGTTTTATAAGGTGATAGATATTCCACAAATAAAATAGAAGAAAATTGCTGTTGAAAATTTTCCGGTGTGAATTCCAACACTAGTGTGAAGTCGGTCGATTAGTGATGGCGTCACAACTTGTGTCCACTGTCCTTGAGTATTTCGATGGCAACGGCTTTGCGCGCATCAGCAGCAGTGGGTGAAGGGTCCGGCTCTTCGTCTACGTCGAAATCTTCATCTTCACTAGTTTTTCTGCTTCAAACTTGCGAAGACAAGAACTGCTCCACTATTTGTGTGTCAGATATTTCACTGGAGTTTGGGAGATTTTCGTAACTTTCCTCATTTTGAAGGAAGTCCTTGAGGAAATCTTCTTTACCTTTAGAGTTGACGGCAATTTCTTTTGACTCTTCGGATTTAAATACGCAACCCAATAAGCACCTTTTCATCGTGTCTTTTGTCACACTGTCCCAAGGCATTTTTATGTAATGCATCGCAACCAGCAGACTGACAGATTTGATAGGATATTGAGTCAGTGTTGCCAGATTGGGGACTTTTTTAATTCAGATTATTTGGCTTTCACAACTTTTTAAAAATAGTATTATAATTCGTTTATTTTTCAGAATTTTTAATATATTTTTAAATAGGTTGAAAATTTCTATTTCAAAAAAGCGATGACAATCAACAATCTGGGGACAAAAATGTCCCCAATCTGGCAACATCGTATTGGGTCGTCTACTGTAAACATGAATTCGGTTCTTTATTTATGCGATAAATATTATATAAATGTATTCTTCATTATATGAAAACTTAGTAACTAAGTAAACTTAGACTTACCCCTTTTTCAGGAGACGTATATAGTATTCCACTTTTATAGATCCACTAAGTTTTATTCGATTATTCAGCGGTTCCAGTAATTCACACTGTTTCCCTTTTTTATTTCAGAGGCATAATTTACCTAAGGGCTAACCAAAAAAAAAAATATGCGACAAGTAGGCGATCTCTACATACAATACCAAGACAAGCCGTAACAATTAGTATTTCTTGAAAGAAAATTTCATCTCACTAAACTGCACGATATTACATAAAGCTATATTTAAAATAAATTCCTTTCACACCAGACAAAATCCCATGTAATATATATATGTATTAAATTCTCCGACAAAATACCATGCATTCCAGAATATTGAATTTGCAAAGTTCGAGAAATTCGGTTGTCGTTTAGCTCGACGACTGTTTACAAATCTCGTGTAAAAAACTCGGAATCATGTATCGCGAACAGCAAGGAGAACTGCCCTGTGCTCCTTAGGTAGCCCTTTGTATTTTCAAAATACCTACCAGACATTTTATATTTCAATTTTTTTTAAATCACGAAGTGTCTGTTATTAAATGAAACAAAAATTACCACACAGAAATTCTACTGGGATGGTAGCAATAAAAATGGAATCAAATTTTCAACACTGTGACCAGCGCCCATGTAACTGGGAACCACAGGTTAGCCACTTTTATTTCCGAATAATCATTTTTCCATATTTGTGAAAGAAATACCGTATTTAAACAAGGTGAGGATTACTATGCAGAACGTTCTGTATTCAATGCCCAGAGCCGCATTTTCATGTATCCCAGCACAGGGCTCCCAAATTATCGGCCAACTGAATACCAATAAATTTCAACAGAAAATTTTATGGTAGGTTTGCGCTAGAATTAACTTTCAAAGGTGGTCTCGGGGTGGTTTGTAAGAAAAATCTAAAAAGAAAAATTTTCTAAAAAAAATACTGGTATTCGTTTGGCCGACCATTTGGGAGCCCCGTAGCAGTAGTAATTAGGCTCTGATGATAACGGACTAATGCTGCGTAATACGCTTTAAAATAGGCCTTCGTTTGACTATCAATAAATGAATTTTTTTTTAAAGCTTGTTTTACTAATAAAACAAACGGCATCAAATAATTTAAGAATTTAAAATTTCAATATTTTTTAATATAACAGATTTTTTATTATATAATTAAGAAATCAGTCGGTTTAACAAAAGTACGTATCAGCGAATGTTAAAGAAATTATTTACGTATTTAATAATAAAACTGCCTTTTGTATGTTACAATAATCTAGATTCACTTACATTAACAATAATAAATAATTATGTATATTTTTTTATGTTACTTAGATTGATATAGTTTACCTAAGCTCTTGAAGGTTGTATATAATTTATTCAAATTGATTTTAGTTAAAAATTAATCATCCCTTTTATGCTGTACGTTATTAAAAAATGATAAAGTGGCTTTTCTTTTTCTTTTGTAGCTGAAATTCTCTGAATGCTCTGGTGAGATTTTAACATTACACACACATAATTATTTACTCTTACATATCTGCCTATTTTCAGGCATTTTGCCAACATATATTGGGCTCTTTCGCAATTCATGGGATATCTTTAATTATCTTGTACCATATTCTCTTAAAACAAAAGTCTTTCACACACACATTGCCAACCTCTGAAAAGATATTTACAAGAATTGCATATACTTTTTTTAAGTGGTAGAAATAGAATATAAAAATTGTTACTAGTGGTAGCCTTGCCCATGTCCTTACCTAGCGCAACATTCTAGACTGGTTTTCAATTCCATCTGGGACTTGCTGCTCTAACACCACGGTAAAGACCTTTTTTGAAAAGAATGGACACTGGGAATGAAAGTCGGATATTTTATGACAACGCCTGATGCAAAAAATCATGGTATAAAAGGGGAAAGAATGCCATTCCTGTCGCTAAACCCGGACTCCACTCGAAGAAACTTTTTCTGTTTATTTGCTGGGATTGGAAGTCTGTTATATACTACGAGCTACTTCCACCACACCATAGTATCAACTCCGAAAAAATCTGTTCGAAAGTCAACGAAGTGATGGCAGCAATAGCCAGGAAGCGCGAAGAATTAGCAAACAGACGAGGCTTTGCCTTCCATCGTAACAAATCCAGTCCCACAAGCAACTTTGGATGTTAGAAGCAGACACTTTGTGTTCGATTGGGATGCTCGCCCCCAATTTACCTACTCTCCGAACATTTTTTCCGACCGACTACTATTTCTTTCTTTCTCTCAAAAAATCCTTTCGCCAGGTAAAAAATTGACTCTTTGAATGACATAAAAAGTCACTTCTATAAGTATTTTGTCAACAAATCACAATTTTTTTTGTAATGATGGCATTATGAGATTTATGGGGATGTGGAAGGAGGTTGTTGAACAGAATGGCACAGATATACGTAGCTGCCAAATTTTACACTTTCTTCCTACCACTATAATTTTATGGCATATACTGTCTTATTTAGTCGTCGAAATCTCATGATTAAAGAAGGCCAAAATCTCTATAAAATTTTAGTGGTGCCGGAAAAGCGTAAAGTTTGGAAGTTATGGATATATACCTGAATAAAATATCGCAATTTTCCAAATTTCGCACGATTATTTTTTTTTCTTTCGTAAAAAACGAAAGAAACTTTGGGACAACCTAGTTTTACAGACTAGATAAATTTGCCTTATTTAATCTTATGATTTCCGGAGCTAAACATAACAAAAATTCCTTTAAAACCTTTGGGGTACAAGGTACCTGTATTCGTTAAATGTTGAAAAAATTGATAGACTCTAGTATTTACAAGAAAATTTATTTTTAATCTAGTTAAACTATATTTTCGAGCACTTAAAAAAAGGGAAATTTTCATTAAAAAATTTCGTGTGCCAATGTTTCAATTAAGGATTAAAATTAGGTGATTCCGCAGTTGCATCATCGCACTTCAAGGCGTTAAATAAATAAATAGACGTTGGAAAATAGAGTAAAAGCTGGCAGTTATTTTTCTCGAAGGGTTGCAAATTGCCGTCGAAATTTTTTCATTAAAACAATACCAGAGAAAATATTTAATTATAAAATATGACAGAAAAGGAAATAAAATGAAAAGTGAAATTTTATTTTGCATGAAATTAACCCATCTTAACCCCTTCGGGACGGGAGCCTTTTGCGAAATTGTTAATCTTTTGTCACCGTTTTTTAAAAACAGAAATTTGTGTCTTGCTGAATCGAGAAAATGCGCTGATTAGATACGGTAAATTTTACAGTAAAATTTTACTGTTGTGGAAAAACAAGGATTCTGAGCGCTTCATGTGGCACGTATACGTGTCGCATGTCCCCAAGCGGTTAAAGTAAAAAAAAATGAAAGATATGTTCAACAAAGAATTTAAAAAAACATTAAACATATTTCTGTGATGTTTAACACCTTAACGGTCGCTTAGTATTTGGAAAAACCATAAAAAAATTACCTATTTTTTTTATTACAGAAATTGAATAATTATAAGGTTTCTAAATAAAATATGCAATTAGTTTTTTAAGGCAAAAATAAAGATGTAACAGGGCAAATTCATATTTACGTAAAAGCCATCATGCGAGAATTCTGTGTTTTAATGTTTGTTTTACACAATACAAATTAATGCGAATAACACCTTTATTTTTCACATCTTATTTCTTTATTTATCATCATCAATCAAAGTTTTACAAATAATATTTGAAACAATTTAATATACGTTAAGTTTTTATTACTAATAGATTTTTTGAGAGTGATATATTTCGAAACATGCAATAGCAAGTCCAACATTATAATCAGCGCCGAAAACTAATAGTCCAAGAGCTGTTAAACATTTTAGGGAAGGTACTTGAGGCACCCTGAAAATTTGTGCAACACTTCTTTTGTAATGTCTGAATACAAAATCGAATGTCTGGCTGAAGGATCGTGGCCCAAAACCTGTGCCAGACAAAAAATGGCACTTGACACGTGTCTGGCACAGTTTTTGTGCCAACTAAAGTGTCTGTCATTTTCAAAATATTTTTTGCTAAGCATAAATATTATTGTGCCTCAATCTCAGCGTGCCTCAAATACCTTTTTGGGTAGTCAAAAAATGGCACTTGACACGTGTCTGGCACAGTTTTTGGGCCGACTAAAGTGTCTGTCATTTTCAAAATATTTTTTTCTAAGTATAAATATTATTCTGTTTCAATCTCAGCGTGCCTCAAATACCTTTTTTGGGTAGTGTCAAAAAATGGCACTTGACACGTGTCTGGCATAGGTTTTGGGCCACGATCCTTCAGCCAGACATTCGATTTTGTATTCAGGCATTACAAAAGAAGTGTTGCACAAATTTTCAGGGTGCCTCAAATACCTACTCAAAAATGTTCAACAGGTCTCCCACTGTTAACCCGAGCGAAAATATTCAAAGAATTCACACCGAAATGCCAGTTAAATTTTTCTGGTTTCAGAAGTTTTTCCAGCAATAAATTTTCTGCCCGGAAATATGACGGGCATGAGAAATAACGAACGACATCTCATCCGTGATATTGACGGAAGAGAATTAGGGGTTAAAAGAAAATGCAATTTAACATACTGCTAACAAAATATTTTAACATATTGCTAACAAAATATTTTAACATGTTGCTTAAAGTTAATTAATTACTTTTGTACCGACATATACATATACACAGCAAGACCTTTTCGTTTTTAAGTATCTTTTCTATCCTCATATTTAATTATACCCGAAATTTCAAAGACTATTTTTCCCTTCGGTAACTTAATGGAAACGTTACATTTCTATTTTTTTTACTAATTTTGGCGATATTTAGCAAAGTGTCACCTAGCTTGATTTGCAAGGTTTTGATTCTAGTGTCTAATTTTCTTTGAGTTAATTTTCAGTGTGAGTAGCCATCTAATTTGATACATATATTCTTGTTAATATAAACGTATAACGAATGGATGTTACTAAATGGTCAATAGTTTCGTCACTGCACAAAAACTCTGCTCTTGGTAATATATTGTGCTCTTGTTAGACTTAATGTTAGTATACAGTTATTCTTTACTCTGTTAAAATTTCTGTATTAAAAAACAGGAGCTATTACATAAAATATTAAAGCACCGAAAGTGCCAGTTCTTCTTCTTATTATTATAAATATATAACATGTATTCTGTTTATCAATATCTACATTAGAATGAATCTTTTATAATCGGGTTCCTAGCATTTTAGTTACTTGATTTCGAATGAAATACGCTAAAATCTTAATGTCAAGACGCATTGACATATTATTCATAGTGACGATGATGATACTGATAGATTTAATCTTCCGTAGTCGAGTCCACTATCAAGAACAGCAAAAAAGAACAAAAACAAGAAAATAGTATGAATCTGGTTTTATGTAAATGTAGATATCATTAAAGGTGCATAATCCTACTTCATTCCTCCATTTAGAGTTTCTTTTTAAAAGATGCCAAATTGGCGATTTCTTAATTGTTTTTATGCTATTTTTATACATTATTTTATTGGTTTTAATGTAACCCCAATAAAAAAATGTAGAATGTTACCATTCTTATTTTTCAAATTATTACACATAGGAAAATAATACTTTTGGAGATGAACACATCACTGGAAGGTAGATTGTCTTTATTGCTTAGGAACATAATGGATGCAAAATTTGATTCGCTCAGACGAATTTGCACGAACGAATGATAATGAAATTAAAGAATTATCAAATTAAACAATAATCAAACGAATAATTTCTTTTATTGTTGCATTTTGAGTTAAATAAAAATATTTTATTTGACAAATTTAATTATATAATATAAAAAAAAGTATTATTAGCTGTTAAAAACCAAGTTTTAAGAACAAAATTAAAGAAAAAATTAACGATCAATGTAAAGATGGAAAACAAGCTAAAATGCACGCTAATTATTGAGGGAGCGATCATTATATCGCACGTATGACCACTTTGCACACATGATAACAAAAAAAGGTCACTGGATGCTGCATACTCGTTGTATTGGAATCCTAAAGCTGCACGAAAATCGTTTATGCAGTCATCACTGTACCGCATGTCTCAGCACTTCCCGTACACGAAAGCAATAAAATCACTAGATGGAGCGGAAAATCATTAATCCAGCGATCATTATATCGCATGTATGAACACTTTTTGCACATGAAAACAAACAAAAAAATATCAGCGGTTGCAGCAACCTCGTTGTACTGGAATCCTAAATATACACGAACTTGTTTAATGCAGCGGCCACTGTATCGCATGTATGAGTTATTCGAGCAAACAAACAAACAAAAATCACTGGTGCAGCAACTTTGTTGTATTGGAATCCTAACAAAAAATGAAAGTCGTTAAAGACGCAGTCACTGTGGAGCATGCAATAACGAGTTGTGCACATGCAAACGAAAGAAAACATCTCTGTATACAACAACATCGTTATATTGCAATAATCGCATCGTTATATTGCACAAATGCAGCGATCACTAAAACGTCAAATATCACTAACTTTCATCAGTAAAATTTATGACATATTATAAAAAAAAAAAAATAGTCTTGGAAAAAAAAAAAAAGCTAGAGATGACTTTTTTTTTCAACGCTTTTTTTTTCAGTTAATATCATGTAATAATCGTTTTATGATGTAATTTTTATTTAATTGTGTTTAAAAAAACATGCTTTAAGTAGATAAGCATACAAGGACCCCCTAAATGCTTTTATTATAATATAATGACGTCCCCATTTAATGACGTAATTCTTATTTTAATTAGCAAAAAAGTAACAAATCACTAAAATTCATTAAAAATCAGAACAAAACGTCGAATTGAGAATCAGAAGTGCGTCTTCAATTTTGAAATGCGCTTTTAAATTTAACTGTTTTATTTATTTATTTATTGCATTTTACTCATTGTATATAAAAAGAATTCACGTGAAATTCTCCGAATTAGCGGAAATTGCTGAAGGCGAATTTTCAACTAAAGTATATATGTATTTCCTACCTGAACTAAATTTTGGCATACATTTAGTTAATAGATATAAATCTATATATCATACGCAGTGCTGCTCAAAGAATTATTATAATTCTCCGATTGTAGATGTGAACAGCTAAAATTGAGTTTTCAAATGTATTATGCGTTTCCACAGGGTTGAATTAGACATAATATTTTAACTTATTAAACGTTGCAGTTTTGTTACATTATTCTGAATGTGTTGGAAAGTGTGTCATAATCTGTGAATGACGCATGATTTTTTTTTTGTTTATATTCATATTTAGAGTTAGATAACACAATATTTTCAAAGTAATTCTTTGCCTTGTTTAAAATCATAGTTTTATGACAACAAGAAATTAGTCAAAGGCAACACCCAATTTTGACAATGCATTTTAAATGTTCGGTTCAAACTGTGCCTACTTACGAAATTTCAAGTCATTTTGATGGTAAGTTTTTGAATTATAAACATTCAAAATACAGAGCTTCTAATGATAAATTACATTTTCCTATTTTTAGTAATATCTCCTGAAATTATTATCCTAACGTGCTAATTTTTCATATGGTTATAATACTCAAAAACCTGAACCTAAATACACTGAATTTGTATTTTATATAATTTTTATAATATATTAATGAAATTAATATTCGAAAAAATTATGAATTGCAACTTACAATTTTGATATATTTGATTGAACAAATTGATATTTATTACGCTTTATGCGAATCCGAAACAAACAAACAAAAAAAAAAAAGTCCCAGTAGCTTTCAATTTATGCTTAAAAAACATCAAGATACTGATTTAAGGGGCCGTCTATGATGTGCAGAAAAGCATAATTTCAAAATACAGGGTGCAAAGAAAAGTCCCTTTAACCTGAAAATACTTACAAACGGAGAGAGCTAGAGCTATGCAAGTGAGGTAATGGTATAGTAAAGCGATTACGCCCGATCTAATGCAAACGACCGCAGCGCCCCTAATGGCAAAATTTGGCAGATAGTTATTGAAAATCGTAAATGAAAAGAGATAGTCAATAACATCAAAACACTATTTTAACTAAAGCCGTGAAGGGATTTTCACCTTGTTATTAATATAAAAAGTTAAAACCAGCATAAAATTACTTAAAAGGTGCAAAGAATTACAAAGATGTTGTTATATCCCGAGATCTTTCGATCGAACCCTCGCTCATTTCCAAGCGAAATAAGTGTGACTGACTGGAATACAAGGAAAACACACTTAAAACAAGATGAAAGAGTGCGCATGTGCAAGAGAGGTCTAGTCCACTGCTACAAAAATAGGGGGAGGGAGGGAATGTAAAAAATTAAGTCATTATTATCATGATCTCTCTCGAAATACCTAGAATGTTAAACCAAATAGATGGAATATTGTACGAAAGGACATCATTACAGACAGTATCCTTTCTGAGCAAAATCCGATTGTGATCAAATTGGGATATAATAACATCTTTGTAAATCTTGGCACCTTTTAAGTAATTTTATACTGAAAACAGATAGAGCAAAATTTCCAATTAGAAAGTTTTAGAGCATCAATTAATTAGTACAAACGACATTTGGTTCACACGGATAAGATAAATCGTCGCCTGTATACCCAAGAAAGTCCGAAATCGATTAGCGACGATTCTACTTTACATATTCACATTCCGTAAATGTAGCAGTGCATGATTTCAGATTGTGGCGTTGTACTGTGCTGTAACGTCTGTAAAAAATTAATTTCCAATGCATTTAAAATTTTAGATTAAATCTATGTCGTCGTATTGAAGAGGCTTTCAATAAACGTTCCATGCTGAGAAATGTGCATGTAGAGAATACAAACGTGTATCGTGAGCAATGGCGAATTTTTCGAACATACTGACTATTAACTTTTTATCACAGTGAGATAGTTTGTCTTTTTGGTTTTTTTGTGTGATGTTATCAAAATGTATTAAGATAAGCACGTATTTATACCATAAATAGTACGTATTTCTTCATACTTCTGACTATTTCATTCAAAAGTTTACACAAAATAGAGTGCATTGATTTCGGACATTTTTGGGTTTACAGGCGAAGATTTATCTTATCCATGTAGACCAAATGTCGTTTCGTACTAATTAATAAACGATCTAAATCTTTCTAATTGGAAATTTTGCTCTATCTCTTTTCGTTTTCTATTTGCAATGGCTATCTTCCAAATTTCGCCACTGCTGTCTTTTGCATTAGATCGGGCATAGTCGCTTTACTATACCGTTACCTCACTTGCATAGCTATAGCACTCTCAGTTCGCAAGTATTTTTAGGTTAAAGGGACTTTCCTTTGCACCCTGTATATATAACTTACTAATTTTATTCAAGCGTTTGGGCTGACAATAGCTCAAATTTATTAACGCTTTCTACTCCAGCGTCTCTTACACAAATTTTATTCAGCCGTCACCACTTTTTTAAAAGATGTTTCATTCAAGTACACAATTTCAAAAATGCTCTGATTAAATAAGTCAAATTTTATTTTTCTTTAGAACTGGTGCGGAAAGCAAATTTTGCAAAGGAAGATTATGTCGTTTCAGACTCGACAAAGGAGTGCAAACGTTTAAGCGAGTGAAATAGTCATATTGGCAATAAATAATACAATAACTTAGTCATTTTATAGTTTTTGAACAATCAAGTACCTAACTTTAATTTGGATACTGCCCCTAAAATTTGTTCATTTTTTAATAATTAATTTCTCTGAAACAAATCGTGCGAATTTCATGAAAATTTGTATTTCGGCTAACTGAAAGGTGTAGACATTATTTATGATTTCGAGCTTTGGTATTGCTTATGAAAAGAAAAACAAAGTTTGGGTTCGTTTTGCAATGTACATGGCCTATTATGGAAATTTTATATACATCACACTGTTGCCAGTGGATTACTTCTTTAAAATTCAGATTTCTTGATTAGCATCACTTTTTTTAAACGGAAAAATTCCCCTTGTTTTCGGCTTAATTAATATTTTATTAACGAAGGCGAATTTTGCCATTTCAAAAAAGTGGTTCCAATCAAGAAATATGAATTTTAAAAAAGTAGCCCACAGGAAACACTGATACATTATTTAAAGGTAGACTTCATTTCCAATCGTTTGGTGCTAGTAAATTTCTTCTAAGATAATTTGTTGCAATGTTATTAGAAGGTGTTTACTTTTTTCCACTACTTTACAGAGTCCTGTAGAGTTGCCAGTTTGGCCTTTTTTTTAATTCAAATATTTCGACTTCATACCGGAAAATCTGTAAAAAGAATAAAAAAAGGAAAAACTTGCAACCCTGACCACATGATAGTTAATTACACTGTTGCCAATAAATTAATTTCGAAACTCCCATAAATTGGAGACTGCCAGTGCAAATGGAAGTTTGAAATTGTATTCAACTTACACACATTCTGAAGAAAAATAATTTAAATTGATTCAAAGTTTTTAAATTTTCAGCATTTTACAGGTTTTCCGACCTGTGCGTAATGGAATATTTCTCTGATTTTATGCTTTTTCATATTTTGGAATGACCTGAAACGAATGACTTTTAAATCTAGATTATACAAATGAATGATCAAATGTCCATTTTTGAGTTTTACACGAAGTCTGTCGCGCTTTTCGTATTATCCACTTCATCTGTCATCATTTTTTTTTTCATTGTTTGCCTATACTGTTATGTACTAGGGCAATTGTGACAATCTGTGGCATGCCACATACCTCTAATTTTTTAAAGAAATAGCCGATTTCTTGAATCGCAGAGATTCGATGATTAGATAAGGCAATGATTACTGTAAATTTTAGTGGTGTTAGCGTGCCACAGTTGGCCACCCCTGTACTAGGGTATAATTTAAGAATATTAAGTATAACTTTTTTTAAAGTTTTACAGTATTACGCACGTCTGCTGCCGGTATTTTCGAAATGGAATTTATGTCTGCCCATTTTCTGTTGACATATTTTGGAATGTTCTAGAGTGAATAACGTTTAGAATTTGAACAAACTGCTGAATCAATCATTAATCAAATTATTTGATTACGGTCAAATTTTTTGCAATATGATAATATTTACCACAATATTCACAACATCCTTCAGTTTTGTTTGTTACTCGAAAATTCTTATTCACTGGGCTGAAAATTAATAACAATAATCAAATTTTTTGCCTTTTCTTTATGTATCTAGGCATTTACGCTAGTTGCTAAGCCTGTTCGTTAAGAGAAGTGGTGGGTAATCTAGGGTAATCTAGCATTTTCTACTGTAAGCACTTAAACTCAAGTCCAATGTGGTTTATACATTGTAACTTTGATCAAATGTGTTGACATTTTTAAAAATTGACTCTTACTCTAGTATTACAATTTCTACATTGTTCGTACTTATGTTTGAATATTAGTAAATCTTAACAGAGAATTTCACTTTATTGATTTGCAATAATTTGCCGGTTATGTAATGCTATGTTTTTTCAATGCCCTCTGAATTCTAGGTATGAGCGCTGACACAAAAATGACTGCTGTTATTGTCGGATTTTTTCAACGTTTTTACGATCCCCTAAATTTAAATAAAATATTTTTTTTTTGCGTTATTTTCCTGAAATTATATAAGTCAAAGACAACTTTCGGAAAAGACTGGTGTCAAAATTCAGGGAACCGTATAAATGCTTAAAAAATCCACTTACTACAACCACCATTTTTGTGTCAGCGTACAGTCCTAGTATTCAGGGATCGGTTATTGCCTTTAAAAGTAAGTAACAGTAAGAACGCTTTCGTACATAAAATTGTTATTGTAAAAATAAATAAATGACAATTTTTCTTTTCATACCAGGAAAAAATAAATTATAATATATATAAGAATTATTTCTTCTAGAACGGTACTGAACTAGTCTCTCGTTGTATTTTAACTTCAAGTAAGGCAGTTGTTGAGCAATTTGACGACTGTCTCCAAATCCGGCAGAAAATGTGCATGATCTGATTCAGAATCATGTATACCGAATTGCAAGGTGAGCACGCAGCCATCACATCTTAACTCATTTTTTAATTTCAGAAAGCTACCAGAATTTATCTATTGTCACGATTCTATTACATCACGGAAATTTTATCTTTAACCCTTTTAGGGGCAGAAAAATTCAGTTCATAAAATGATGAAATAATTGACATGCACCAGAATTTACAGACGAATTTGTCAGATAATAAAAACCTGCTTTTCAACAATTTCATTATAGAAGCAAAATTTTATTAAAATATTCTTGGAGCCGTTTGTCAGTTTTTGAATTAAAATTAGGTGGTCACGCAGTGTGACCACCGCCCACGAAAGGGTTAAATAGGGCGAGAAATATTACACAAAAATTCTGAAATGGTCGTAGGAATATTTAATAAAAAAGGGGGTAAATTGCCAACACTGTAGCAAGGAACCGACAAATTATTCTAAAGAAACTTTTGGGGTAACAGACACGTTTGATTACGAATATTAATATTCGCCTTAATTATAACACAAATGCCGGTAAGGTCATTGTGCCTAAATGCGACGCGATTCCCCATAGTTTTGTCGCATTTAGGGAATATTTGGGATTTTGTTAATAAATATATATTTTAATAAGTAGAAAATTGTTAAATACTGTGCCTTTAGTACAAAGCTAACTTATTTCGTAAAAACTGAATCGTTATTTTTACTATAAACCAACAATATACCATTGTCGTATTTAGGTCATTTTTGTCGCATTTACGGCAGTTAAATCCTAAATGAGACATTCATTGTCCTAAATGTGACAATGCGTTTTACACATGTCATTTTATCTTAAAATATTCATTTAATTGCTATACATATTCAGGGTTCGCACAGTTTTACCACTAAATTTTAATAGTATTTTCAAAGTATTTCACTGCAGAAAAATATTGCAAAATCTGCGAATAAAGGTGGTGATTGCGACATCTGTGTTCTAAAAATTAAATGTAAATTTTCTTATCATTAATAGTGATGTCAGAGTCCTTGAAAATTCCAAGGAGTGTGCGAACCTTGATATTTTAATTACTTAGTAAAGGGTTGAAATGCCTAAAATTGAATGTTAAATAGATTGTTATTGAACAATTGAATAAACTAATAATTTACATAAAAAATCATAAAGGTACATAATTTTGAATACATTTTACTTAAATAATGCATACTCCAGAATCCATATTTAACAGACTTTTAAATTTGACCATCGGTAAAACAAGAAGTAATTACTGAATGACTCATACAACAAGTTTTCCAAATATTTTGAGTTTACTTTTAACGCATTTTTGATTTTCGCCTTCCATGTAGCCCTTAATTTTTCATTTTGATATCTGAATGGTATGGTTCTATATACGATTAACGTTTAAGTTGCTGAGCTTTACTTCCAGGTTGTTTTAGTGACTGACTTCAGGTTTTTAACACTTTTGTTTTTTAAAATGCTGTTTTTTTTTATTATTTACGCTTTAATCATTCTCTCTTTTTCATTTTTTGATGCTGCTACAGTTTTTAAACATGTAGCAAAGTTTGACTGTACGGATTTTCGCTTTTTGGTAGGATTTTGAATTGCCTGCGCGACTGTTTCCATCAAACGACTTTCAAAAGCAAAGGATAGATTAGATTCCGCGAAGTACGATAATGCAGAAATGTCTCATGGTTCTATTTCAAACCACTGCACGAGACTGTACCGTTTACGCTCAAGGAACACAATTTAACCTGGCAAGCGTGAGCCCAAGTATGTTAACTAAATTTATATTTCAATCTTGCTTTTAGTGGAAACTGGTGGCAATGATGATTTGCATAATCAGATTAAAAACATCACATTGTAAGCATATTTGAAAGCAGATGAACATTTTAACCTGTGGCGTAGCCAGGGTGGGTGTTCAAATAATCTGACTACCACTAATATTCAAAAGTTTTCTTTGTATTAACGAATAGCAGAAAATTCTTATATCGAATAAGGCGAAGAAAACTTTAGAAAACTATTGGTACACAGAGCATCTGGGCCCCCCACCCTGGCTACGCCGCTGATTTTAACCTTTAGACTTGAAAACAAATGATAAAGTTCCACGTATATTCTAAACACTTTTGTTCTTTTGAAACATTTTTATAAGAATTGAAGAATTTCTTAAAAATTCTTTTTTTTCTTTTTTAAAGCATTAGTTCCACAATTTCTGTCATTAAATAAATTGCTCTTGAGAAAAAGTGATGACAGTTTATCCACTGGCAACGGGTTTGCCACCCCTGCTTTACAAAATACATATTTGCTTTATGAAATTTAAAATGTTTAACAATTTTCGAAATTGTTTACGATATAATAATTTCTCCCGGATTTGACTAACAAATAAAAATTTATATTCCCACCAGTTTGCATTATAAGAATTGTTCAGATACTTTGTTCTGTCTCTGTTCTTGAGCTTATGTTGATACCGGGTGAAAGAGACGCGCCCGTAATCCGTGATATTTCATTTGGAAACGTTTTTTGCAACGCGAATTGCGGTACTGGGGTTGCAGTTGCGTTTCGCTGTATGTCTTTGTTTGGAAATCGCTAGAAGTGTTTTAAGCTAACTTTAGATTTTCTAAATATTTCTGGAACGTTCTACTAAAAAATCCGTAAACTTCCTGTGAAATGAATAGATACATTGATGGCGAATGCACGTGCCAGCGAGTTAATTGTTACCCGTACATACAAGTAGTAGGAATATTTCAGAGAGAAAAATAAAAATTCCAGTTATAAAAACTTATGAAAATGGAAAGCGATCCCAGAATAAACGCGGAAAGGTACCATTTTTTTACGGTGCACTGATTGAATTTGAAAATGGCATTTTTTTAATAAAAAATTTTAAATATGAGTATTTTTCTATTTTGCTCATTTCAAATACACTGCGCTTTAAAAGAAAACAAAATTGGAGGAACATCATGAAATTCTTAATTTATTGACTCAACACAGCTTATTTAAACACAATTTCTACTTTAACCCCTTGAGGGGCACCGGTATATATTATATACAACCTACGATTAATGAAGTTTTACACCAGAAAAATTTTATTCAATTTTACTTTTCTAATTTTAGTGGAAATAATACGTAAAATTGCTTTTACTTATTTTGAAATAGAATTTTTCAAAGATTCCGGTGGGAATCCAGCATTTCACAAACGTAATTGCTTGCCCCTCAAGGGGCTAAACATATTTTTAATGCATGTTATGAAAATACCATATAAATATACCTTAGTTATACCCTAAAAGCTTCTCCGCATTCAAAGCTGAAAGTCTTCCGCTTTTTCGTACCTCAAAAATTTAATAGAAATTTTTGCCTTACTTAATCGGCAAATTACAGCGATTTCAAAAGGTAAAATTTACAATAAAATTTTTGTGGTACAGAAAAGTTGGCAGCTATGCGGCATTTAAGACATTTTCTTTGTCGCTTATAAGCAAATGAAGAAAACAAGTTCCCTAAATGCGTGGAAAACTTTAGAACTCAAATCTGAAAACTTTTCGCGTTTTCTCGAGCTAACTTTGCTTGTAAAGGAAACACACATGGTAGCCATTGACGTCCGTAATTTTATTTGATCGTCAAAGTTAACAGAAAAAAAACTTGAACCAATTTCGGGATTTTTTATATCGCATTTAGGAAACACTGGGGCGCTATAAAATGAGCCATGTCCATTGGAATGGGAATTTGTTTAATATAAAACGTTTTAAATGTAGACAAATGTTTCGGGTTTTGTTCATTAAGAACAGATGCCTCATTATACAGCATTTATTTATAATTCTTGCATTAAGATTACAAGGAAACGAACATTATCGCATTTAGGGATCATCACATTTAGGCGCACTGACCTTATAAATAATGTGAGGAATAAAATTCAGGAAGATCTATTTCCTGACTAGGATCGCTAGCTTCTTGTATAGTCAGAAATTTCAAATAAATACCAGCAATTTCGAAAATACGATTTTTTTTTGCCTTTGAAAGGTGTACAATTTGCTGTCGAAATTTATGCATTGCATTAAAAACGATATCATAATCAATATTTATTTTTACATTTTTCATAGCTGCCTACTTGTACGGATTTATCTTACCACTAAATCTTAATAGAAATTTTTGACATAGTTAATCGTTAAAGTTTCTTCAATTTCGGAGATTCAATTAGCTAAAATTTGCTATGAATATTTTGTAGTATAAAAAATCCGTACAAGTTGGCAGCTATGTTTCTTTGGTCAATAATCGAAATGTTTTTCGACATCCAGTTTTCGACGGATTTACACATTTTAGAGGTAAGAGATCCCGCAGAAACAAGTTTTTCAAAATGTCTGTCTGTCTGTGTGTCGGTGTGTGTGTGTCATCATATTACTATCGAAAAATATATGAAGTTATGCATACAATTAAGCCAAATTTCATATATAGGTTTTTCGTTATGAGCAGCAGGTCGCAATTCAATTTGGGGATATTTTGCCAGAAGGGGGCGCTGTAATAGGAATTTTCGTGCCATTTTCATTTTTATCATCGAAAAGTGTATGAAGTCATGCATAGATTTGAACCAAATTTCATATATATCTTTTTAGCTATGGCCAGACGGTCCGAGTTCAATTTGGAAATATTTCGCAGAGGCGCTTTAATAGCATTTTTGTGCAATTTCAATATTGTATCATCGAAAAGAGTATGAAGTTATGAATGGAAATGAACCAAAGTTCATACATATATTTTTTGGCTGTGGACAGCAAGTCCCAGTTGAATTTGGAATATTCCGCCGGAACGGGCTGCTGTAATAGCAATTTTTGTGGCATTTTAATTTTTATATCATCGAAAAGTGTATGAAGTTAAGCATAGATTAGAACCAAATTCATATATATCTTTTTAGCTAGGGCCAGACGGTCCGAGTTGAATTTGAAATATCTCGCAGGAAGAAGGCGCTTTAATAGCATTTTTGTGCCATTTTCATTATTGTATCATCAAAAAGTGTATGAAGTTATAAATGGAATTGAACCAAAGTTCATACGGATATTTTTGGCTACGGGCAGCATGTACCAGTTGAATTTGGGAGTATTCCGACGGAACGGGGCAATGTATTAGTATCTTTATGCCATTTTCATTATTGTATCAAAAGAAAGTATACGAAGTTATGCATAGATTCGGACCCAACATGATACATATTTTATGAGTATATACACCAAGTACCAGTTGAAAATGGAGATGTTCCCTTGGAATGGGGAATCTGTGATAACGATTTTTGTGCGATTTTCTCGACTGTTTGGAGTTTCTCTTGTACATCGACTGCTCGTGTAGAGATGTGTATTTCATATCTAGCCATCTCGCCGATTAATAATCAGCTGGCAGTCGAATAAAGATGACATAGATTTTATTAAAAATTATGTTCCAGATTGACTCGTTTTTTCACTGATTAACCCCTTGGGGTTCTCTATCCCACCTAATTTTAATTACGATTCGCACCAGAAACTTTTAAATAAGTTTTGTAGCAAAATGACTGCCTTCCCATATTTTTATAGCATATACATGGCGCTGTTGCCACTGTCGGCAAAATATCCTGAGATATTTTGCTAAACATGAAGTGAAGTGAATGTATGTAATTATGATTGCGCGGGTTTTAGTAGAGTTTCGGCGTCTGTACAAAATGTAACTCACCTAGTGAAGTTTACATGTGAAAACCAGTAATATGTATTTTTCATTCATAATATGCGCTTTTCGCGAATTGTATATACTTTGTGTTTGTTTAAGATGTAGAAAGTGTTTATAATGACCCACATCGACACTGTTTTATATTTATAACTTTGATGAAAAAGGACTTAAAACTTACTTCATCTTATTATGAAATATAATTTCCGGTGGGAATTCAACATTACAGGAACACAATTGCTTGCCACTGAAAGGGTTAACAAAGTGAGGCAGAAATTTGAGATGAAAATTAATGTTTGTTTAGTGTTAAAGTACTAACGTTAAAATATAAACAAGTCTAATAGCTTTTTGAAATATTAACATGTATGAGATAGTAGAAAGTTTTGGGATTGGTACATTCAACTGCTTTAACCCTTTCAGGGACAAATAAATTCCATTGCTGAAGTGTTGGAATTAATGAATGACACCGGAATTTCAAAACAAATTTATTTCTAAACATGAAAAAGCTATGTTTCACACACATACTAAACCGATTTTTTTTTTTTTTACCAAAATTCAGGTGCCAATGTGACATTTGCGAATTAAAATTAAGTGGTTTCATAAACATACCAGCGCCTCTCAAAGGGTTAACCCTTTAATTCTCGTGCCCGTGACTTTCAAGGCCAGTGTAGACTACTTACTTAAAATTCAGATTGTTTGATTCCCACCAGATTTTAAAAAAATGTGTAATTGGCTTTATTCTGGCATCATTTTATCTGCCATCAAATAACTTATGTATATAAATTTCTATACATAATTTTCTAAATATTTCTACTTCAAAAAAGTGGTGGCAATCAAACAATAAATTTTTTTTAAAGTGTCCTACACTTATTGGTCGCGACGCTTAAAGGTTCGAATATGATAACTGTATAACTGAGAGAGAAATACTATTCGTTTAATTACCAATTTAGATTCTTCAAAGGATCGTACAGTGAAAGATTTTGATGGGTAAAAGAAGTATCATAATTTTCAGTAAAGAAGAAAATATTAAATTAGAAAATTGTTGCCTTTAAGTCAAAATAGTAAAACTTATATATTGCAATAATATTTAAACATATTGAGATATAAGATTGATTACTGAAATAGGCATGAGATTAACCAAATTAATACCAATTAATTCTGGATTACTTATTTTTATTTTAGCACATAAATATAAACAAAAGTAAATTTAAACACATAAAAATATTTCTTGACTATATGCATTAATATATCAATAAATTAAGCACAATGATTGAATGAATAATTAAATAACTATCATGATAGTTAAAAAAACTGATCTAGGTCTTTCTGGCCATGTGATTATAACTGACCATTATGAGAATTCTATCTCATATCATCACGTAAAATCCAGATTGCAGCCATATTTTTCGTGTTTGATTTATTTCACTATTAGGGACTTTTGCAAGATCCCTTTGTATTTTTTAGCACATGGTACGCATTTACTTGTTACCCGAGATAATTGTAATCTCTATTGTAATTCCCTAACTCGCAGCAAAAAGCAAGTTTAAGTTTATCACAATCTTGAAGTTTAATTTGGAAAAAAAGCTGATTTTATGTCAAGAACAGAATAATATTTTTTTCCTGTAATCTGATGTAGAATCTCTGATATCTTTGGTAAACAAATTTGAAATGATTCCGTTATAGAATTTAATAAACGATAGTCTACACACATGCGGAATTTTTGTTATTTTGAGTAGTAATCTAGATTTTTTTTTACAAAAATTACAGGAAAATTGTAGTTGGAAACTGACGGTTCTATAATTCCTGCCTCTAAAATTTCATTTATTTCTTTTTTTGCAATTTTTATTTGCAATTTTAGGAATTGGATATGGACGTGTTTGAATGGGGTCTAATTTATGAAGAAGTTTAAATTCAGGAACAACAGCATCTGTTGAACCCAATGTTTTGTACCTCTTTGAGAAGACTTTAGAGTTGTTCATCAGCATTGAGATTAGTTTTATCCTGCTCATTTAAATGGCTTAAATTAAAATCATTGACATTGAGATCTTCCTTTCTAAGTTTAGAAAATTGTGATACGTTTAGGGAATTTACTTGTAAAACTTCAGATTTACTAGGATCAACAATATCCGTGTCGTCAAAATATAATATTGTGCCAATTTTGAGTTGTTTTCTTAAATGAATTACATTATTTGAGTTATTTTCTACTATAGTGAATATGAATTTTTTTGTTTACAACTTTGTTTATCGATTCAGAAATAGAATAATTTAAATTGGTTTCAATGGGTGTCAGATTTAATTGTTTAGTGTTAGCAAAAGATTTTGGAATCTGCAGTTTTATAACTGAAAAGGAATTTGGTAGAATTTTCACATTGTAGACAGATTTTGCATAATGGATTTTATCTTCTGATTTTACTATATTGTTGGAGATTAATTTTGGAGAAGACTCAGAAAATTTGAATTTATTGTTACCCATGATTAGCTGTTTATCCTGGATGTCCGCGAGCATTTTATTTCTTTGCAAGAAGTCATATCCGAGGATAATTTTGTATTTGCACCGCCAATCATTTGGAGTAACAAAAAATTGATATTCAAACCAAGACTTGTCAATTTTGAATTTTATATTTACTGCAGATAAATAAAGAATTGATGAATCGTTTAGAGTGTTGATCCTGACACACCTGGATATGTATTCAACCTTACAATTTTATTTTATAATTTCTAGTACATTGTTTTATATCAAATCCAGATTCTCTCCTGTGTCGAGGAGAGCAGAAACCTCTTTCTGACCAAATTTTAATGTAATAATTGGTAAGTCAGCCTGCTTTTGATTAAAAGACATGACGTGCAAAATTTCCTGCTCATCTGTGTGAGCCTGAGTTGAAATGTATTCTTTTGTATTGCTATCCATAGTGTCTTGGAGATTGGAGTTTTCTTTAGAAATTAATTCTCTATTGTCTAAGTTATTTCCTGATTTTTTTTTATATGTACATTTTAATTTCTTAAGTTTTGTCTTAAATTTGTCATTAACCCTTTTGTACCTAAAATGCTTATTCTTTTTTGGGGTCCTTGTTTTGATATTCTTTTTTACACTACAAGCACCCTCTAACAGTTTAAAGGCTGCAGTTCTTGTGTTGAATCCTCTGTGTCATCTCTGTGATTAGGCCTCCCACGAGAGTTATTACTCCTAAAAAATTATCTCTGTAATAATTACCCCTAGAAGAATTACCTCGATAATAATTATCCCTAGAAGAATTACCTCGAGAATAATTACCTCGAGAGTTTCTGTATCTTTTATTTACTCTGTTGTTTGAAATATGTGAAGTGTTTTGAATCTTGTTTTTGACATCTGGAAAATACCAGCAGTTTATTGTCAAATGTGGTTTACCACGTATCAAACAAAAAATTGTGTCCTTAGAATTTGAATTCTCACCACCTTCATTTCTCTTTGTATGCGAATAGATATCTGTACCTGTTATATTGTTTACAGATTTTGAAGTTGTTAATTCATTAATTTTATCTATTAATTCCTGAATCTTTGAGTTTGTTTGTACCTGCGAATTGATTAAAGTATAGATCTCAAATGACATATTGTTGTTTACACTTAATTCGGGATCCTTGAATGCATTCTGTATGTTTACAGCTGCTTCTATGGCAGATTCGAAATCCTGTGGGTTTAGATTCTTAACCTCAATCCTGATGTCCCAAGACTCAAGAAATTTGTTCAATTTTAATTTTCTAGCTAAATCAGCAATTTGTGTATCAGCATTCTGGTCAATGTTTAAATATTCATTTGTAGCTGTAACATTTTTCACCTGTTCAGCTAATTCCCTAACTGTTTGGGACTGTTTCTGGCTTATGCCTGAAAATCTTTGCTGTTTCTCATCAAATGATGTTGTTTTAGTAAATTTTTTTGCAAGTGCACGTTTTAGTTGGTCGAAATCATTGATCTTAGAGGCAATGGGATCATTCGCTATAAAATTTAGTGCCTGTTCCTTGCAGTTTAATTTTAGCACAACTAGTTTTCTGTTGCTATCCCATTGCTCTAAATTTCCTAAATTCTCAAGCTGTTCAATGAAAAAGTTAAAGTTATCTTTATTGACAGAGAAATTTGGAAGTGAGTTCACTAAACTGACCTGTTGTACTTTAATGACCCGATTTCAACTCATGTTTTTAAATTTTACAATCGATAACAAATTTGAAAATGCTGACAATATATATAATACAATAAAATAATACTTGCAAGAATAATAATGACAGTGAAAAAATAATAATACTACATTTATGACTCCTGCAAAAATTTACTCATTTCAAAATACTACATCTTAAAACACATCAACATTTACTTAAAATAAGCAAAATTTGAAAATAGAAAAGTAATTTCGAAATAGTAATAATATAATAATAGCACTGGAGAAAAAAGATATATTTTAGGGTTATTTCATAGAAAACCAAGATTCGAGACCTTAAAAATATCAGATTAATTTCTTTAACTTTTTTTTTGTGTCAGGGCACCATTATGTATAACTGAGAGAGAAATACTATTCATTTAATTACCAATTTAGATTCTTCAAAGGATCATACAGTGAAAGATTTTGATAGGTAAAAGAAGTATCATAATTTTGAGTAAAGAAGAAATTATTAAGTTAGAAAATTGTTGCCTTTAAGTCAAAATAGTAAAACTTATATATTGCAATAATATTTAAACATATTGAGATATAAGATTGATTACTGAAATAGGCATGAGATTAACCAAATTAATACCAATTAATTCTGGATTACTTATTTTTATTTTAGCACATAAATATAAACAAAAGTAAATTTAAACACATAAAAATATTTCTTGACTATATGCATTAATATATCAATAAATTAAGCACAATGAATGAATGAATAATTAAATAACTATCTAGATAGTTAAAGAAAACTGATCTAGGCCTTTCTGCCCATGTAATTGTAACTGACCATTATGAGAATTCTATCTCATATCATCACGTAAAATTCAGATTGCAGCCATATTTTCCGTGTTTGATTTATTTCACTATTAGGGACTTTTGCAAGATCCCTTTGTATTTTTTAGCACATGGTACGCATTTACTTGTTACCCGAGATAATTGTAATCTCAGTTAGATGACTATTCTGTGGAGATTTATCTTTTTATATTTACTATTTAGCACTGGACTTGGACTTTTCAAAACACGATACTTGGCCTTTTTAGCAAAATATAGCACAACTTGAACATTCTAACATTTTAGCTACAACACTGTATCTTCTTCGCACACCATCACAACTTGAAAGTTTTTTGGCACATTTTCATTTCATATTTCTTAGCGCAAAACATTCTTCTTAGCACACCACCTCACAACTTTAATATTTTTCAACACATTCAAAAATTTACTTACTACCTCGAAAAGAAACAGACGCCAACGCCACAGCAAAGAGATATTTCTACCTCTTCACTGTGCGCAGCTTACCAACCACTAGTTTTTCCCGCTCAAGAAGAAGAAGTTCCCAAACCGTCGTCGAAAAGCCAGGGAGAAAAAAATCATTCCTCCTATACTGCTTCCCTGGTCTGACTTTGGAAGAGGGAAAGGGAGATCCATCTGTCACGTCTCCCTATGCGAAGACTTGTTATTTATGTGAAAACGCAGATGATTGGTTACATTTTTTGCGTGCGTTCGGGATGTGAATTATTGCTGTTTTTTTTTTTTTTTTTTTTTTTTTTTTTTAGAATATATGCTTTCAGTTCACTGTTTATTTTTAATATGAAGATGCAATCTATATTCGAAATTTTACAGTTTGTAAAAATATTTCTAACGCGTCTAAAAGAAAATGCAGTATACAATAATAGAAAAAAATATGTTTTAACCCCTTCATCGGCGATGGTTCATTTTTAGACCACCTAATTTTAATCTCTAAATGTCTCATTGATACGAGAATATTGGAATGAAAAATTTTCATTTACTAAGTCCTTGCCTCTAAAAGGGTTAACCACTTGCATACCACTGACACCGATACGGTGACATACTAAGTTTAACCACAAATCCACTGAGGCCTATAATTTGACATACTAAGTATAACTAAAAATCCACTGACATCCATACGGTAAACAACAAATGAACATTCAACAAATAAATATGGTTTTAGGGAGTCCCCACATATTTAGTTCAAATATGTAAGAATGGCGTGGAGTTGCTGGTAGGTGTGGAGTGCAAAAGGTTAACTCTTTAGGCTCTCGTAGAGAATTTCTTAAAAATACCCAAATGTCAAATTGGCACCAGCATTTTGAAAAAAAAAAAAAAAAAAAAAAAAAAAAAAAAAAAAAATTTTGTTTCATATATACGCAAAAATACACTAATTTATTTTCAAATAAATTTGGTTGAATATTTCGGTGCCAATGTAACATTTGGATATTTATATTATGTGGGAAGAAATTTGCCCACCAGAGTTGAAAGGGTTAATATGTGGTGAAAGTGAATAACTTATATGGAAACACTTTCTTGTATTTATGAATACATCTAGCCGAATATCAATCACTTTTAATTGCACATGTACCTTAAAATTAAGAGGTGCAGCAATACAACGATTTTTCAATGTAGTTAATTATTCAGTGTGGGTAGTTTAATTTTTTGCAAGAACATGATAGATAAAAGATCTTTTAAGTATTCTGGAGTTTGATCGGCGGCAAACATGTTTTCAACCAAAAATTTTAGAATTAAATCTAATAAGTCCCTAATAGAAAAAAGACACATCCCCTTATGCATGATTTCCAGTTTTAAGTATGTATTTGTCCTAGATATGACTCCAGAATCAGTAACAGATCTTCGAATCTATGGAGTACATGTGTACTTTAGTTTCAAAGTAGCTTTGCAATAGAAAATGCAAAGTATATCATACCATTAATAAGAGACATGTTAAAAGTATAATTTTGCATATAAGTAGTAAAAATAAAATTTTCATTTCGAGGTCATTTGTAAGAACAAAGTTTAAGAAAATTTACATTTGCGTAAAAATTTACGATAGCAAGTTCGCTGAAAGACAACAAAAAGTATGTGTGTCGATACTTAAAATTAAAAGAGGTCAGCACGAAAAGTGTTTTGCAATGACAACTGTCGCCAAAGAATAAAAATAACTTTTTGCCCTTTACAATATGCAAAATATTTACAATCAGTAAATATTTTGTCGTTTGATTGTCTTTGATATGGATTTTACTGTATTAATACTTAATATACTTACTGCTGATCTAAGCCGATGTTGAATTTTTCGTTACAAAACCACTGTTAAAATACAATACACGTGTCATCCATAGATGCCAATAACTCATATTCCTTTAATACCTGACCTACAGAATTATGTAGGTGATCCTAAAGAAAATGAAAAAACATTTTTCCCTACTTGATTTAAACTCCAGAATGCTCACACAAAATTGTGTGGATCCTCCCTCATCATAACCTGGCATTGGGTTTTTATTTTATATATTTTTTTCAATCAGATATGATCCTATTAATTAGGGGAAACCACCAAAACATTTCATATCTACCAAAATTCTTCCGATCGTAAAGGGTAATTTAACTGAATCTGATACAAGACAAACATAACTAGGTAGAATACATAAGGGAATGTATATTTTTCTATAAGGTAGTACTTACTGGATCTCATTCTAAAATTTTTGATAAAATATCATTTTCAATTGAAAACATGTTTGTCGTGGATCAGATTCAGAATTATTAAGAGATATCAGTATCCATGGTTATCCTGCAAAAGATTAAAGGACACCCGCTGGAAGATTAAATAGATAGAAAAAAAATGTTCTATTAACTGCATCTGTAAAATTTAAATCCTGCGTGAAATTTAATATAACTAATGTTGAACTCGAAGTGTTCAAATTTTTTTGAATGTAAATGTTTCACCTAAAGAAAGTTATTTGTGTATCAAATTGTCTGTATTATTTTATACTGTATTTACTTTTAGACATAGAAATAATTTTATAAATATTTAAATTTCTGATTGTTACCTTTCACCTTGTTTTTAAAGTTTAATAGCAATTCAAATTTATGTGTTCATTTTATTTTTATTTTTAACCCTTAAAGCTCCGGCGTCTTTTACACAAATTTTATTCGATCGCCACCACTTTTTAAAAAGCAGTTTCCTTCAAGTACGCAATTTCAAAAATGCTCTGATTAAATAAGGTGGATTTTATTTTCCTTTGTTACTGGTACCAAAAACAAATTTTGCAAAGACTAAGAATGGCTCCGCAGCGGAGCCAACGAAGTGGGAAGGGTTAATCATAATTTAAAACACTTTAACATAATCATAATAAATATTGACTAGGATGTTGTTCTAAGAAAATAGTACAATTTCGAAAGTAAATTGTAATCCACTCACGAGCATGAAAATTTGTCTTTAGAAATTTCCGGTATTAATTCGCATCAAGTCGAAGATGCATCAAGTCGAAGAAACAGTAACTTATCCATACGAACTAGCCACTATTAAATGTCACTATCAGCACCACAACTCATTTGATAATACTTGCAAAAGATACCGCACGTTCTTAAAACGTTGAACTGCGTCTACGATCTCTTGAAAATAAAACGATCAGCGCTGAGAAAACACGTCCGTTCTCTCGAAGAGCCACCAACCATCTTGAAAGGTAAGAGGAACAATGGAACAATGTGAGCAGCTGAATGGATTACCTAGTTGCGTTGCAACTTTACATCCAGTGGATAGGTGATTGTGTTGCAAGGGCATTAGGGAGCCTTAAAAAAATATTGTTTAGACGTGGCTGGTAGCCACAAAATTAAATTTACTTTTAAAAAAAGAAGAGACTAACAAAAAATGACAAAATACATAAGTACTAGTATAACATATGTTGAAAAGTAAAAAACAGAGAAAAGAAACAATTAATTAAAAAGGAAAGAAAATTCCAGTAGTTCCAAAAAAATTGTTAGAAGATTTAATTCCTACATATTTTATTATTATTTTTTTCTGGTATGTAAACTATTGCTTTTTTTTATACAAAAACAATTTTATGTAGATTAGAGTTCATACCGTTGCTTACTATTTTATGCCATTATTTATATCGTGATTTCTGTTATATATAATACGAATATCGCTATTTGGAAACAGTATTCCTGTCAGCCCCAGAGGTTTCCAAATAATAAATGTCGGACCTGGTCTCTTTCCTTGGCTGTTTAACCACTTTTTTATTTAATATTCCTACCATCCTATGAAAATTTCAGCTTAGTAATTTTCGTCTCTTGTAATAGCAAACATTCCGTGATAAAAAAAAATACAGTACATAAAATAAGGGATAAACTTACAAAACTGAGTGGCCACCTTGCGATTTAGCATTCATCGAAAATCATTCATCTAATCATTCATCTTTGACCACCTTGCAAATAGCCGCATGAGTTTTATATACATAAATCTATTTTCATATTCTATTTCGCACCACTAAATTTTAAAAGCACATTTTTCTGTAAATTACTCTTGCACGTGTTGTCCAGTTCGGAAAAGTACTTCCACCGTTCAGGGATAAAATGGTAGTTTTCCAAGTCGAGATTTTCTTACTTCTCGTACTTGAATTATTAAATAATGCTGATTTCATAAGGCTGTTTTCGATTTATACACAGTATTGCACAGTAAGTGATGAGTTTATTTTTGATTAGCAAAACCAATTTATTCGAATACGGTGCCAGGTAGATCGTTTTTTGGTGCTCGAATTAGTGCAGGAGTCAACTTTTCTGTACGTTTCGCCTATACAAGCAACAAACTTTCTCAGTCGAAAAAAATCCATGATAACATGTTAGTGCACTAACCTAACCACAGTGAGTACGGTCCTACCAGAATTTTTCAATTCAATATTTCGCCTTATTCTTTGCAAGAAAAGTAATACAAATTCTGATCGCCGATGGTACTTTAATTATTAGGCAAAATCGTTTATTTAACACAGGAGGACGCGCGCCTGGCCTGATAGGTCCGGAGTGCGTACGCTTTTTACAATTGTCACCAATATCTTTTTAAAAGTAATCTTCAACTTCTTTTATCGCAAATTTCTCTCCGATTAAATAAACTGTCGATTATTGTTTGTTTTTTGGGTGACAAAGTTGAAACCATTCATACCCTGGGCATGCGCGTATTCTCCCGGGTTCATTTAATTATTTGAGAAATTATTTGGCAGAAATTTTTTAAGACCGGGCGATTCCTTCAACTATTTTTAAGCATACAGAGGCCGCATTTAAACCTTTTTACTTAATGTATCTTCGAAATATATATTTCCGTGACATTTTTTTTCTTCATAGGTTGAATGATTAATAAACTATGATGGTAGGAATGTTGCATAAAAACGGGGTTCAATTGTCAACTCTGACTGATTATTCTTGGGATTACGGGCCGACAGTCACTTATGTTTCCGAATAGTAATTCTCATTTTATTTATGACAAAAATTCTGTTTTAATTAGGGTTTTATTATTACTTAGAATTTCTTGTATTTCCTTGCAAGGATTGCCAGTCAGTTTGGCCCTTATTTATTTAGATTTTCAGAATTTATATCAAAAGAAGAAATTTTATTTAATTAATCACAAAATATCTGTCATTAAACATAGCAAAAATGCAACTGGGAATTTCTAAATAAAAAATAAGTTCAATTTGGCAAACATGTCCTTGAACAGTGGCTGCAACAACAGTGCATCAACATCTCCCAATGTTGCGTATTTTGAAAACCAGTTTTTTAGAAAGAAATTCGGGATAAGTTTCTGCAACAATCGCAAATAAAACGACTTTCACGGTATATTCTTACAAAATTTATAAGGAAGATTTTTCTTTAACCCCTTAATACTCACTCCCGTGATATTCACGGGCTTGTGTCTTGTATTCAGATTGTTTGATTCCCACTAGTTTTATAAAATAGTGTAATATGTTTGATTATGGTATCATTTTAACTGTCATTAAAAGAAGGTGAATATTTCTTTTTCATATAAGCAATAGGAGTTTTTAAAACTTAATTTAAAGCGAACGTTAAGGGGTTAAATAAAAGTGGTGTTTCAAAAAGGACCGAGAGGTAGTTCTGCATACACACGTGCTCCAAGAGTAAAGAGATCTAATTCTGATGCAGGGCAGTTGTTGCCAGATGGGCTACTTTTTTTCAATTCAGATTCTTGATTGGCACCACTTTTTGAAATTGTAAAATGCCTCTTATTTAATGACATATTCAATAAGGCGAAAGCAAAGGGAATTTTACTGATACAAATAAGTGGCGACAATCAAGAAATCTGAATTTTAAAAGTGTAGCCCACTGGCAACACTGATGCAGGGTTGCATGACGTACCGGATAATTTTGTCAATATCAACGCAGGGTTGCCACTTTTGTCTCAACATTTAATTCCAAATTTCAAATTCATTTTGGAAATTTTGAAAAAAGAATCGATACTTTATGGAATCACAAAATTTCTGTCATTACATAAAGAAAGATATACTATTTTTAATTTCAGGTAAGAATTCGAATTTTCTGAATAAAAATGGAGGAAAGCAATTCCGTTGCTAAAGTGTTGAAATTAATGATTGAGACCGGAATTTTGGTTTTAAAAAATCCGGTTTATTATGTGCGTGAAATATAGCTTTTTCTTTTTTAAAAATAAATTTGTTTTAAAATTCTGGTGTCAGTCATTAAATTCAACACTTTAGCAATGGAATTGTTTTGCCCCTGAAAGGGTTATGCCGTTTTACAAATACAACTCTAGCCTTCCTATTCTTAGTAGATAACAAACGTGTTTTTCCTGGTCTTCTGCCATGTATTTCTATGCCGTAATTTTCTTTCAATTCATTTTTTATTATTACAGCGGACTTACGACAATCACTTGTAGATATCATTTTTATAATACTGTAAACATTACAAGTTGTTTTTTTCGGATGGCCACTTTGAGGCTTATTTTCGATGTTTTTCTGTTTATTAAAAACTTTATTCCATGTAATAACAAGTTGCCTAGACCCGTTAAAAGAACGAGCTAATTCTGCTTGCAGTTTACCTTTCTTAAGTGCATTTATAGCGGCTTTTCTAAAATCTCTTCAATATTTTTTACATTTCGGCATTTAAAAATAATCTCAATAAGTCGATATAAACACTAATCGTAGCTATAGCCCCACTGACACCTTCAACAATTAAATGCAAACTAATTGTCAAAATACTTTTGAGCTAAGGAGGAGTCATATTTCTCCGGTGGCGCCGAATGTAGTATGTCAAGTTGAAACTTGATACATTTGAATAATTGCAGTCATAGTGTTCTCAATTATAGGGAATATATTTTCTTTTACATTTTTATATTAAATAAAATAAAAGATAATATAAGGTTAGGCAGCCTAAGAGAGACTGCTCAGGGCCGGCTAGGCCTGCCCCTTAGAGCTTAACGTCTCACCCGGTATGTTCCCCGACACGTTGGGGCTCGTTAGTGAGTACAGCCCTGTCCGGCCGCATGCAGACGGACAAACACAAAATGCTCAAGGGGCGACGCTCACCCGCTAAGGGCGTCTATGCACCACCGACCACAGAACCCAGAATTTATTTTAAAAAGAACAAAGTGGGATTACAAAAATTAGACGAATGCCTTCCCGCCAGGAAAACGCCTACTCGCGACAGAGGGCGGGAGTATGAGAACATTGAAAGTAAAAATAAAATAAAATAAATAATAATAATAATAATAATAAACATCACTGATCCTGGCCGCCGGGGTAGGAACCCCTCTCGCGACAAGGGGCAGCAGGAAGGGAAAAGAATGGAATGCGTGGCACAAGTAAGATGGCACGAGCAAACACTCAAGCGTCCATTGGAGATGTAATGATTTGCGTGGCACAAATAAGATGGCACGAGCAAATACTCAGCGTCCATTGGAGATGTAATGCTTTGTGTGGCACAAGTAAGATGGCACGAGCAGATAAGCAGAACCAGGGCTTAAGTTAAGTTTGTTAAGTATGTAAGGAAATTGTGAATGTGTTTTAATTTGTTGAGTGGGAGGGCGCGGGAAAGGACGTTTTGGAGCCAGTTGACTGGCAGTATGTCTGGACGCCTCAAGTGCCAGCGTTGCGTGAGAGTACAACTGTAGTACGGGTGACTTATAGTGCCATCTTCACCGCAGACGCAAGTGGCAGTGGATCTTATTTTGAAGCGGTCCAGATATGCCATGAAAGGGCCGTGTCCTGTTAAGAAGATAGTGGTGTAGGGTGTTAAGTTATATAGTGTGAGAGAAACTTTTGGAATTAGCTTATATGTGTGCCTGCCCTTTTTTGAAGTATCCCAGTGCTCCTGCCATCGCGTCAGTTTCCTTGCTCTAAGGACCCCTTTGACGTATGACTGGGGCACTGGTAGGTGTGTGTCTATTGTTTCTTTCTGTGTGGCCTTCTTCGCTAGGTTGTCTGCTAGTTCATTGCCAAAGATACCTTTGTGAGACGAGACGTGACCTAGTGAGATACGATGTAGGAGATTCTCAAGTTTTAGTTTGATTTGCAGTACTAGAGGATGTTTTGTCCTGTGTGCCTGTATTGCCTGCAGGCCAGAGAGGCAGTCACTGTAGATGATAATACTATTGCTAGAATGGGATTCCACCCACTCTAATGCGTTTAGTATTGCGAACAGCTCCGCTTGGAATACGGAGTTATTATCATCTAGCCTTGCAGACCACTGATGGACCACCACCGTGCCCTCCGTGGCGCAGAAGGCTGCGCCCACACCAGTCTCTGTGCCTGAACCATCAGTGAAGAGTGTGGTGCTAAGGGCAGGTGTGTAGCTGTTGCGTGTTGTGTTTACTTGAAAATGTGAAGTCTCCTCAGCGGGGTGAAGCTGACAGCTCCTGACTTTGTATTGCAATGTTGTGTTTGGAAAAAGAGAATCTATTACTGTGTCACGTTTTAGCTGTAGGATTGAGGATTTGGCGTGTTCGTATTCTAGTTGAAGTGTGATGGGTGGAATACCTGTAAGTATATGTAGTGCATCTGTGGAGATTGTGCGGTAGCCTCTTGAAATTTGTAGGAGAAAAGTGCGTTGTATTGATTTTAGTTTAGGTTGTGCTATGGATGATAAATTACCCCCCCAGATACAGGCCCCGTAAAGTATTATTCTTTCGATTATTGTTACGTACCAGATCTTCAGTGTTTTGTTGTCTACCCCTCCCAATTTAGAAGTTAGTCTTAATGAATTATTATGATATGCTGTCAATTTAAGTTTTAGGTCGTTAATGTGTGGGATCCAGTTAAGATTTGCGTCAATGGTTATACCTAGGAGTTTTATGAATTGTACGTGTCGAATGGAGACATTATTGATCCTCATCACTGGAGGGCGTTTTGGATCATATCTGTGTGGTTTGGTGAATACTAGTGCTTGAGACTTTTGTGGTGAGAGTCTGAGAGTGTGAGGTGCAGTAAATCCAGGAGCCGACAGAAAATAGGAAGAGCTACGGCAAACTGTTCCTCCAGATGACGTCTGTAACGACCGGAGAAAATGAAGCTGAAATCATCGGCGAAGGCAAATAGTTTAAATCCCAGCCGATTTAGTTCTGTTAGTAGCACATTTGCTACAAGCGACCAGAGGATTGGGCCAAGGCACGAGCCCTGGGGGCAACCCTTCTGTAATCGGTGGGTAGATGTGCCAGCACCCCAGTTAATCAGGACGCTCCTCTGTGAGAGGTAGGAGCCGATGAGACCAGCTATGTTCCCCGGACAGTTGAGTGCTTGTAGTTGTAAGAGAATGTCTCGCCATTCTACGTTGTCGAATGCGCCTTGTATGTCTAGTGAAACGAGTGATGTTGCGTTGCCCTGGGCTATGCTTTCAGTACAGGCAGTCATTATGGCATGAAGTGCGAGCTCGCATGAATGGCCCTCGCGGAACCCGAATTGTCTAGGGTGGAGAAGGTTGTTTCACTCCAAGAAGTGTGTCAACCGCATAACCAGAAGTTTTTCCAGAAGCTTTCCCAGAGTGGGAAGAAGGCAGATGGGTCTGTATGACTTGGGTTCGGAAGGAGACTTGCCTTGCTTCAGAAAGTAAACTACCTCTCCCTGCCTGAGTACTAAAGGAAAGTACCTCATGGTGAGGCAGAGGTCAGCCCAGCGCGTGAATATGTGTGGAAGTTGTTTGTGAGTGAGTTTTAGTATCCGAAAGTCAATTGAATCCGGCCCTGGGGCCTTCTTGTCATTCAATGTGTATAGTGCTGTTTTTACTTCTGCCTTTGTGAAGCGTTTGTCTTCGTGTGCTGTGAAAAGGATATCCTGGTTGTCTTGTTGGGGATAAGCCGAGGGGCCAAAGAGAGTGTGTGTCAGGAATTCCAGGTTATTTTGTCGCGAGGTTTCGTGAGTTGGTCTTTCTAGACGTATCTCATCCGGAGTGAAGAACTTGCCGGTCAGAAATTTTTGAGTGATGCCGAAAGGGTTCTCATTGTTGCTGCAGAATCTCTTCCACGCCGCCCGTCTCGCCGCCAGAATCTCAAGTTTGTAAACTGCTGTAAGTCTCGTACGACGTGCTGCAAGGGTCTTTACTTCAGGGGGGATAGGATTGAGCAGGCGCAATGTTTTAATCTTGCGTCTGAGGGCTGTCAGCTGGTTCCTCCGCTTTCTAAGATCCTTGTTCCAGAATGAGAAAGTGTGTGATTTTTGGACTGTTTTCAGTCGAAAGGAAGCCTTCGCCGCAGTCTGCATGGTTTTGATTAAATTAGATGTGAAAGAGTTGAGTGTGTCTTCGCTGTGCACCCCTTCGAGTTGTGCTGAAAGGGATGACTTATGACTTTTGATGACGTTGTTAAATTTGCGAAGGTTTCCGCGAATTGTGTTGTAGCGTCTACGTTGCGTGTAGAATGGAGAGGTCATGTAAGAAAAGTGTATGTATTTATGGTCTGAGCCACTGTGTTTGTCTGATACGGACCATTGTGATATTCGTGGTAGGGTGAAGGAATTTGTAATTGTTAGGTCAGGCCAGCCTTCTGCTATGACTCTGTCTTCTGTATCTCGTCTTTCGAAAGTGGCTTCAGAGTTGTGCATGTTTGCAAGTGCCAAGTTATGGATAATTATGTGTCCTGACAGCAAGTCACCCCGGGCGTCTTCACGCGGACATCCCCAGAGGGATGAGTTCGCGTTGAAGTCGCCACCACAGATGAAAGCCTTCCTGTTTGTGATGGTGTGTTCCCATTCCGAGAGACAAAGGCCAAAGTTTGCCGAGGGGGCTGCGTAGCAGGATCCGACGACAATCTCGCCCTCCTTCTCCGTTATGGAGATGAAGACGCTATTGTCGCCGGTAAAGAGATGGGTACATACAAGACTCGAGCTCCTGACAACGATGTGGGCGGAGAGATTCCGAGAGGAAAACCTTCTCCAGTCCTTGCTGAAGATAGCGAGGTTTCCATCGGAGCAGTAAGCATCCTGCAGTAGAGCGATGTCAATCTCGTTCTCTTCCATGTGGTTGATTGTGCTTACACTGGCTGCTATGCAGTGATTGAGGTTTACTTGGAGAAAATTTAGACGGCCTAAAGGAAGGGGTGAGTGGGGAGAAGGTGCTGAGGATGACATTGTATTGTGTATGTTATAAAAAGTTTTAAACCTCCTACCTTGAAAGCCCAAGTTCTGCTGCTGGCTGAAGTAGTCCTCCTGGTAGTAAGGTGAGTAGAGGTTCGGAGGTGGAGCATGACTCGGAAAAGGAAAATAACCTCGATGTGCAGGAGGATGTTCGCCCAGGAGTCCCGGACCAGAGTGGGAGGATGGAGCCGCCGGGGGAGGTGCTTGGGGATTTCGAAAGGGAAGTTGGAAGAGATCGTTCAGTCTTGCCCGCTCTCTGTTATACTCGAACTTGAAGGTTGGACAGTTGGAGGCAGAGGCTATGTGATCAGTTCTGCAGTGTGCATTGAAAAGGTTATTTGCGCGTCTACAGTTCACGCACGAGGGGGATTTGTTGCAGGTTGAGGATGGGTGGAGTTCTCCGCAAATTTCGCAGGTTTCATCATTATGGCAGTACTTTGCTACGTGGCCATATCGCTGGCAATTTCTGCACCTTTGGACTGTGGTGTGTGGCCGCAGTCTGCAGAGATTGTATCCCAGTGGTATGCCTCCATCTTGGATTACTGCCATGGCTAATTTTTCTGACAGAATGAGGTGCCAGTCCTTGTATGAGGGTCTTTTAGAAGGAACGGCTTTAATGAATCGGATTTCGTCTGGGTGATAATCGTAAATTTCATCCAACGTCGAGGTAATATAAGTTAGTGTTGTTCCGTCGGGAACTCCAAACAGGATAGTTTTGTGAAATGGGAGGGTTTTAATGCTGAAGAATAAATCTTCAGCAATCTAGCATGGGATTTTAGATCACTTAGGACGACTTTCGTTTCTTCGGCGGATCGGCAGAAGAGTTCCAGTTGTCTTCGAAGGCATTTAATTTCCAATACTACTTTTGGACAGGCGATATTTTGTTTTTCGAGCAGATTTCTAATAGCCAGTCCGGACATGGAGCGTTTCTTGCCCCTGACCACAATTGTTCGAAGATGCCTCTCCTCTCCTGGCCTCCGCTGTGGCTCCGCCGGTACTACCTCCTCTGTCGGTGAAGGGAACTCTTGAGACTTGCCGTCCTGATCATTATAGAGCAGGGAAGGTTGTTGACTACGAAGGTATGCGTCCCTATCATTATCAATTCTTAATTTGTCTAGTCTGCTATGGAGACTTTCCTCAAGCCTGGCTACTATTTCTTCAGTCTTTGGGATCTGTTGGATCTGGCTGGCAATGTTCTCGTTTAGTGTGGTGAGCTGTTCCTTAAGGAGATCTGCTTTTAAGCGGAGCTTTTCAAACTCCTGTTTGGACTCCTGTACTGATTTTTGATTGGCGTGGTCTTGTTTTCTGATCGATTGGAGGATCAGTTTCACATTTTTCAGGTGGTCAGCAGATTCCTCTGTGAATGTATTTTCGTCCTCTGACAGGACTAAGGTAACGAGGGATTTAGCCTTGTTTGCCAATTCGGCAATGGAATATGTTTGGCTTTCTCCCATTGTGAGCAGCGATGGTATGTGAGAAAAAATAAAAAATGGCTTTGAGAACTAGAATGGCAGATATAGTTTTTAAAAAATATTATAAGTCAGAAGAATGATCCGCGGGTTGTGGGAACCCATCTACAGGCCCCTGTGCGCCGTCCCGGCCTGTTGCATTTAGGTTTGGAATAGTGGGTGGGAAGGTAACGAGGCGTTTAGTCTGTGAGCCCCTGCATCTGCTCAGCACTGTAATTAGATATGTTAGGAGTTGTTTTTGGATAAAATTGTTGTAATTTTATTTTAGGCCGTGGGGGTACTGGACAAGATGAATTTAAGGTGGGTTTGGACATGAGTGTCGAAATTTCCAGTAAAAATAAAATTTTTGCAAAAAAAAAAAAAAAAAAAAAAAAAAAAAAGAAAGAAAAAAAAGAAAAAAAAATGAAAAAGAAAATTAAAGCTCGAATTAAATGTGTATTAGGAGATGAAAAAACACGTTTATTGTTGAAAATAAAGAATTTAATATTTTTGCTGAGTAAGTTAGTCCAGCAGAACACGGGAACACAGGTTAAAGTTTAATAATTTGCTGGACACAGGAACATAGGGGACTGGACATTGAAGAAAGTATGGGGGGGGGTTGGACTTAGATGAATTTTGAAGTGGGTTAGGACTTTGACGAAATTTAGGATATAAGGGCCGAAATGTTCTAAATTCCCGTAAAAAAAAAAAAAAAAAAAAAAAAAAAAAAAAAAAAAAAAAAAAAAATGAAAAAAAAATGAAAACGATAGTTAAAGTTCGAATTTAATATACATTGGGAGATGAAAAAATAAGTTTATTGTTGAAAATAAGGAATTTAAAATTCTTACTGAAAATAAGATAAGGGTCCACCAAAACACAGGTTAAAAATTTAATAAGTTCTGCTGGATTCAAAGTTCCTAGTGATTTTTTTCTTTTCTTTTTTCTCGCAAAAAGGAAAAAGAAAGTTAAAGTTCGAATTGTTGTATTGTTATTGTATTGTAAAGTTCGAAAGTATGTATTTGGAGATGAAAAATCATGTTTATTGTTGAATATGAGGAATTTAGTATTTGTACTGGAAGTAAGTTAAGAGTCCAGCAGAACACGGGACAATGAGGGAAAAATCTTTAAAAGAGGGGTGGGAGAATGAAGCATTTTTGAAATATTGTTTGATTTTGACAAATTACAGGTAGAAGGGACATACAAAAAAAATGACATGTAAACAAATTGGCTGCTAAGCCCGTCCAGAGACCACCGCCGGACACGGGGGAATTGAACAGAAGTGGCTGAGTCTCTAGAAAATCAAGTCTCAAGAACAACTTTTTCTAATTTGTTGAAATGGTGAGGAAAAAAAAATAATACAAGCTTTATTTGCAATATGGGAATAATTTCAAAGTTCAGTAATTGAGAAAAAATTTCAATAAAATGACAAACACTTTTAATTTAAATAAATATGTGGTTAGATAAAATAGAAAATAAAGTCAGATGGGGAGAAAAAAGAAAAAAAAAAGTTTTAAGTTTTGGAAAATAAATGAAAAACTGAGAATAAGTTAGAGTCCGAAATGAGCTAAAAGCTTGTAGAAAAAAAATGTTTCTTATTAGATAATTAAGAGTAAAATTAGACAACATTGTCTCGATTGAAATCAGCAGCAATTAACCCGCATTAGGCCTGCTATTAGAGTTAGGATGAGACAATCAAGAAGTGTAGCAAAACTCGAACCATGTGCTCGCTATGGGCCGCGAAATTCCAAAATGGAGGGCGAAAACCACAGCCAGGCGAAGCCCAGACACCCCACTGGTCACCAGGTCGCATCCCCTACAGTGAGCAATCTCTAGTGGTATGGGAAACATCCAATACTCCATTTACGGAAGAAAAAAAAATCCATTTCCCTTTCTACCCTTCTTTTTAATGAAAAAAAAATCCCTCTGTTTGTTCTCTTCCCCCCCCCCCTTTTAAAAAAAAAAGCCGGCAATTTTGAAGAGAACCCCACCGCCCCATTCAAAACAAGCCACCAAAACCAACCCTAGACACCCCGACGATTCCCTAAAAAACTTGAATTAAAGACTCCGAACCCAAACCGCATTGCACAATTATCCCAGAATACTATAAGCTTTCAAAAAAAAAAAAAAAAAAAAAAAAAAAAATGCAATTTCTTTTCTCCTTTCTTTCCCTTCTTTTTCCCTTTTTTCCCCCCCTCCCCTTATTTGGCCTAATGGAAAATAATTAAAAAAAAAGAAAAATGTCAGTTTTTTAACCAATTTTAATCATTAAGAATATAAAGAACATAAAAAAAATACAAGAACTATTTTGAAAAAGTATGTACAATAAGTTATTTTTGTTTATGTTGCGCTGTCCATCAGAAATAAAAGTTTAACATATTAGGAAGAAAAAAAAAAGAAAAGTCTTAAAGTCCCCCCCCCCTTTTTTTTCTTTCCTTCTCTTTTTTTCTTTCTTTTCCCTTCCTTTCCTTTTAATTTTTCCCCCTTCCTTCTCTTTACCTTTTTTTTTCCCTTTACTTTTTCTTTAAAAAAAAAACAGATTTTATTTACATGCAGTCCAATAAATAGGTTATGTTATTTTTACTAATCTGCTTTAAATAAGTAATTTGTAACGTCATCTCTATAAACGCTGATTTAACATGAGTCTAGTGGTAATTGAAAATTAAAAGTATTATTTCCAAACGATCTTATTATGCTTGGACATACAGGAAAGTGTGCAGTGGAAAGCTAAAGACACTCTGAGTATTATGGGGGGGGAAAGTAAGATTAATATATATATATACATATACACACATACATACTGCATGTATACATACACATATACATGCGGAGGTAAAATTAATATTTAAACACTGTTTTTAAAATTGTGATTAAGCCGGTTACTTGAATGATTGAAATTAGATTGTAGAAGGTTTGTTATAAATCACCCCCCCCCCCATTATTAAATTACATTAAGTGGCGTGAGTGTAATCTTATTTGAATGCCTTTTTGTCTCAGAAACACTACTAGTCATAAACACTGATTTCTTAGGTTTTCTACTGGCTATAAGTTTTTTAAGTAATGATGTTACACAATAAAAGAAAATAGATAAAAAAAAGAAAATAAAAAGACCGTAGCCAAGATAATTACTCTTTTTAACGTGGTTTCTGTATTTTTATATGGACTTTTTTTTTTTTTCTTTTTTTTTTTTTTCCTTTTTTCAAAGATATTTCATTCACTTCCTGGTAAGCAAAGGTTATACAAATTGTGCAAGCTTGTGTGTTTTCGATGACAAAATAACATTTTAATATTTTGATAACTTAATTTAAATTGATAATGTCTTTCCTAAGGTGGTTCCAGGTGAAAAATTCTAAATAATGCTTATGGATAAAATTGTATTAGAGTTACAAGAAGAATGCAATTAATTATATGCCAAATCATGTACGCTAAAATATGCCAATTTGCTATGAAACTGCAACAATACAAAAATGTAAATATTAAAATGTAAAAAATAATGTATAAAGTATGTAATATATATTTCTTAAATGCACTTATTCGACAATTATTTAATTTATTTATTTATTAATGATTTTAAAATTTAAAATGAAACATTTAAAAATATCTTGGGAGGTAGTTAAAACTGTACTTTTAACTTTAGCAAATAATAAAGAAAGAAGCAGAGGGAAAATTGCCTTTTTAAAAAAAACTAAATGCACTAGTTCATGCTTCTAATCGTAAATTAAAAGAAGGAGATTATAAAGGATTTATTTATTTATTTATTTATTCCCCTTTAATGCCTAAACATTACATTCTGTATTTTAAACTTATTTGAATAATTTTTAAATAATAATTATGTGTATTTACGCTGATTTATATACATATATATATTCATATACACACACACATACATATACATATATATATATATATATATATATATACACATACACACACACATATATATGCACATATACATTAATGGGAATTGTAATTTTTAAAAGTATATTTTTACATAAACGATCCGAAAGTAAAGTCTGGAAAAAGGGGCTTTACTATACATCTCATAAACCAAATCCCCCACCCCCGCTGTACAATATCCCAAGCCAGTCCCGATTGATTGCCCATTGCAGACAAGATGAGAAGGTATCAATCGCTTCCAAATTACTAGCCCCTCACTCCCCTCAAAATTCAGATGGAGAAACGGAGAAAGAACCAAGTAGAGGTAAACCTCGCACTTATCTCTCTCTCTAAAAGAAAAGAAAAAAAACACTCACACACACGACCAGTAGGGCGGATACACCCCACCCGACTGCGACCCCCCCCCCTTCCAGAACCTTGCCTATGGCCCAACTAGCTGCTGGCAGGGGTGAGAAGACGCCAGCATGGAATATAGTTATCTTAATAGTCATCCCAAGGAGGCTGGACTTAGGGTAAATCCAGCGAATTCGAAGCACATGGTCCGGGTTTAAAAGCAGCTATAATAATGATGTAATCTTAAGTAGGAATTAACATTTTAATGAAAACATGAGAAATTAAATTAGAATAATAACTGCTGCTTTGTTGTTGCTATTAGATTAGATTGTCGGCGATTTAGAAGGTGAAATGCCTAATATTAAGTTATATGTTAAAATACTAGCAAATGCAAGGGCCAGCAGAATTAAATGACTGAGGAATGAAATAATAAATTACTCATAACTTAATAATTAAAAGGCCGAGAAACATGCAACATACCTTAAACTGTAGCAGGGACATTCACACATCAGAATCCATAGAGGGCCCCTGGCCCGCGGGTCTTGGGACGCCTTTAGCCAAGCATTTTTTGGGAGCGCGTCTGGGACACGTCCGCACACAACCAAACGAAGGCCGATCTAGATAATATAAGGTTGTCAAAATACTTTTGAGCGCTACTTGTATTATAAAGAAATTAAATGAAATAGATTCCACTGGAAAAATTAAACCCCTAATTCTCGCGCCCGTGATATTCACTTGCTGTTGCTTTTATTCAGATTGTTTGATTCCCACCGGTTTAAAAAATAGTGTAATTGGCTTTATTCTGGTGTCATTTTACCAGCCATTAAAAAAGGTGATTGCTTCTTTTCATAAAAGTCGTGCCAGTGAGCAATTTGAATTTTTAAACCGCAATTTAAAGTGATGTTTAAGGGGTTAAGTTAGATATATAACCTTATCTTAAATAAATAGTTACGTTAGAAACGTCTGGTTTGAAACATGTTTAGACTAGATAAAGTTAACCGACAAATGTGCATCGTGTATTGTGCGTTGAAAGTTGTCGTCGAAATGTAAGTTTAATGTGTTAAAAAAAGTATTTCGTGTAACAATAAGTTCTATAAAAAGATATCTGCATTTTAAATATCTTTGTATTATGTATTTAAATTAAATTATATATATATATATATTAATTAAAATATGAGATTGTATAATGCTAACAGAATTTGCGGGTGGTTGTTTTCGTTTTAATTAATAACAGAAAAAAATATTTGCAATTTTGTTACTAAATCAACCAATTGCAAATTTTTAAATTTAACTATAAAAAAATTCTGATATTGGGCCTCTAAAATAACGATACCCGTACGAACCCTGCCTTTGCGGTCGACTGTTGGCAAATTGCTCCTCAAGTTTTATATAAATAATTTTATTTTAAAATTCTATTCGTTCCACTATATTAAAAAACTTTTTTTTTTTTGTTAATTTATCATTCTCCTGTTGTGAAAGTCCAAATAAAAATTTATCCTTAATAAAAAGTGGTTATAACTTATTAAATTCGTGTATGAGAAGAGTGTGTCTGGAAGGAGTACTTCGGCCACAAAGGTTTAAATACTAAATACAAAATTTCCACTCTCAAAATATGCTATCACAGTCATTGAAAAATAAAAAAAATGGACGCACGTTGGTCCTCTTTTGTCAGTGTTCTGTTTTCCATGTACCGGTATTGATGAAGAATGACTTTTATGCTTGGTTTTTACAGAATTTTCAGCAATAATTAACTTTTAAGTAGATATTTGCAAAAAAAAAAAATTAATCTAAGAAGAAGATTTTTTTTTTCGACAAAATAAAACTGATATTAAAAATACGTACCGAATAGTTGGTGTGTTAGTAGCTTGTCGGAACCCATTAATTATTCGTACACCACACAAGAACACATTTACAGTTTCACTTACTGTTTCATGGAAAATACCGAATCTCATGGAAAATACATAATACATCTCTTTCAGGGGCAAAGCAATTCCATTGCCAAAGAGTTAAAATTAATGATTGACACCGGAGTTTCAGTACAAATTTATTTATAAATAAGAAAAAGCTATATTTCGCATACATAATAAACCGAAATTTTGTTTACCAAAATTCTGGTGCCATTGTGATCTTTGGAAATGAAAATTAAGTGGTTCTAAAAAAAAATATCACCGCCCCTCAAGGGATTAAATGGATTTTAACAGGTTGAATGCCAAGTCTATTTTGTCTGTCTTTCCGTTTGAGCCACGAAATAAGATTCTCGTTATACTCTATAAGTGTCAGTCACCGATGACTGACGCAGCTTAACGGAAATTTCAGTGTCGGTTACCGGTGACTGACGTGGCACTTAACGTGTTAAATTATAAGGAATTTTTAATAGTTTTAATTAAACTAAACTGAGAGGAACTCAGGGATAATGTTTAAACATCACAAAAATACTCTCAGTTGACATGGTATGTGAAGAAAAAGTATCCCAGTGAAGAAGTGGGCATAATCTTGATCCAAATATCATTCGTTTCAGTGCTTTCTGAAATATGTAAAGGTGCTTTTTACTCTTTTATTTCTTACAATGTTTTCATAACTTTGGGTGGGGAAATACACAATTTTAGACCTACCGATGAACCACCAAATTCAGGTCTGCATGTGGTTTCCACAAATATATGACTTGGCACACCAGTTGTATTTTAATATGCTAATCGAGTTTTGTTTGATCCTGGAATTTCAACCGCAAACACGATGAAGTGATTCTCTGTGCAGAAAGGTTTATAAGAACCTCCCGGTCTATAAGGAAAGACGAATTTTTACTTTTAAAAATTGATACAATAAATATTATATAGAGATTCATATCTTACGTTGTTCGAAATGATGTGGATCAAGCAAATGCACCAAATGTACGCGTAGATTGCCGATATATAAACAAGTGAAAACAAACTTATTTGTTGCCTGTAAGAAAACCCAAAAAAATATGCCTCAAGGAGGCAAGCTCTACATTCTATCCCAAGGCAAGCTGTAACAATAAGTATTTCTTTAACCCCTTAACGCTCGAATTAAATTACGGTTGAAAAATTCAAATTGCTTATTGACACCACTTATATGAAAAAGAAATATTCACCATATTTAATGGCAGGAAAAACGACACTAAAATATAGCCAATTTCACTATTTTATAAAACTGTTGGGTATCAAACAATTTGAGTAAAAGACACAGCCCGAGAATTTGACGGGAGCGAGAAATAAGGGGTTAAAGAAGATTTCTCTTCAGTGAACTCACAGTTGCCAACCTCCCGATTTTTTGGATACAAGTAAAATCCTACAAAAATGTTCGCTTTATCCAATTGCGTAAATTGTGCGATTACATAAAGCAATATTTTATTGTATTGGCGTATTTATGTGTGTATGTGTGCTTTAATATATATTGTAGTATGTGTGTTTTATTATAATATTATCTTTTATTTGTTCAAAAATGTCCGAAAAAAAAGGAAAAAATGACTAGACTACATTGGAACCCTTAGTATCTCATGCCATACTAAAATGTTTACCGTTTTATTCGGGTTTAGCATTTATTACAAATTAAGTTCTTTAAATATACACAACAACCTCATATATCCATAAATATAATTTATATACTAAAAATGAAATTTAATTTGCAAATTATCTATTTATATAAAATCCAAGTCTCTGTGTGTCCCTCACGATTCCGGTAGGACCACCTCATTGAAATGAGTAATTGTTGGAAAATACTAATGCAGGGTTACCACAGTAGCGCCAAATGTTGGCCAACTTGGCAATGGCTGGCTGATTTGGTGAAATTACCATTTATAACTATTAATCTTTCATAAAGGAGGTCACCAAAATTTAATTTAAACTCATCTCTTTTAAGATATTTTTTCAAAATCTATGGGTGAGAATTTAAAGTACATCTTTACATCTTCCTCCCGATGCTACTAATAAAATAACCGCCAATAGACGACGCTGTACTGTATGAGCTCCTAACTGCGCGATTTTAATGTGCTTTAGGTACTTTTCCAGTATAAGTGCCTTGGCGAAAAAAGAAATTTGGCAACATTTTCCCGGAACCTATCCACTGTTTCATTTTATATACACATGCATTTTTTTTTCGATATTTATACGATTAAAAAAGCCGTTTCTCTAATTTTATACAGAAACAGATGTAATTTGTACATAAAAACATGAATAATATACATATAAAATAAACATATAAAAAAAACACTCATCAAGTTTGTTTTCATAGCTGTTTATATGATTTGACAATTCTCAATATTTTTCCGTTATATGGACACCATGCCAAAATGTATGCGGTACTTTTCCATTATACGGACAGCATTGTCGCCAAGCGCAATAGTTGGCGCAAAATGAAAATAAGGTGAATTGAAACATTTGAAAAATAAAAGAAAAAACATTCTCGATAGTAAAGTGGGCATTTTAAAAATATAACATTTGAAAATTACAAACTTTTACGAACTATTTTATTAAATCACACATATATACTTAAAATAAATGAACAAATAACTGTTATACTCTAAAGTAATAAAATAAAAAATCATATTAAACTGCTGCCATAAAATTATAAGTATCTTTCAGCATTGCAGTAAACATTTCATTTTTTGAATGAAGGCGTAGCCACATAAAATCTATGAGATACGACTCTAAATGATGACGAACAGCTTACCGATGTCTTTTGTTGCGCCATTTTGCGATGCCCCATAATCTTTCAACATTTGGAGTATGACATCCAGTATTAGGGTCGACAAAATTGTATTTGTGATTTACTGTGAAATGATCATAACCAGCACTTAGCAGTTCATCCGTTTTATATCCTTTCCAACAATCTGTATAAATAATACATGACTTTCATCTACTTCTATAATTTTATTAGGTCCACCGATTTTTCTATTTGGTCGAGAACATAAAGCATTTGCACAAACTTCTCTCGAATAACTATTCCATTCCACTGTTGTGTTGTGGTTCATATCATGTTGCAGCTCACAAAACTCAATCGATGCACGATAAATATATAAACCTCAAAGCATTAAGAAAAGTCACCCGCGATCCTTTAAATCAAGTTTTTTGTCGTATTTCTACGCTTTCTTCGCATGATCGTAAGCTACAACTCAATTTCGGATTTCCAGAACTCATCCATAATTTCATTTCATGATTTTTTGAACACAATCTTTTATTATGCAGAATTCCAAATTCCTGAAACAGTTTTATCACAACTTTCTTATCATCTGGTAATTGCCAAATGATAAAATCCATCTCAGCATCAGCAGTAAAAGTAAACTACAACTTTATAAAAAAAAAAAAGCATTTTTAATTCGATTAATAGCAGATTAAAAAGCTTTCCAAGGTTAAGGTTAAACAATAATCATTCACGTGATTCACGTTTCATAAATAACAAATCACAATGTTTCGCATGGGTTACAATAAAAATCTACGATCAAGGTTGAAATAATTGGCGCATTAACATACATTTTAGCATGCTGTCCGTATAAAGGAAAAGTACCATGTATGCTAATATGCCAATTATTTCAAAATGCTAAAAGATATTTGTAATTTTATGCCAGCAGTTTAATATGAGTTTTATTTTATTGCTTTATTTTATAACAGTTATTTGTTCAATTATTTTAAATATATATTTGTGATTTAATGAAATAGTTCGTAAAAGTCTGGAATTTTCAAATGTTATATTTTTTAAATGCTCACTTTAGTACGACAATATTTTTTCTTTTATTTTTCAAATGCCTTAATTCACGTGACTTTCATCTTGCGCCAACTATTACGCTTGGCGACAATGGTATCCGCATAACGGAAAAGTACCCAAATCTTACTTTCTGATGCCCAAATTACACCAAACTTTTTTTTTAAATGCCAAAGCCCCTACAGAGGAAAAGTATCAAACTGTCTATTATTTTGCGCTATCTGTGTCATAGTTTATACTATATGCAAGGTGAGTGGAGCGAAGAGTTTAAACATTAAATATTAAAGTTTCGGCACAGATGTCATATACACAACGGGTACTTAACTGTCATGAAAGTGTCGCTATTTTGCTTGATATGGTAACCCGGATGTTGTTGTTTCTGCTGTTGATGCTTTCGCCAAATTGGCGTCGGAAAAAATCGCTCCAATATGGGGTATATATGACAACTGTGCCAAAGTTTCTATAAAGCAGTATAAGACTAAAAATTAAGAATAAAATAAATGCAAAATAAGACTAAAGAAGAAAGAAAAATCATGCGTTAAGCATAGAATATGAAACACTTTCCAACACATCCTGAATGCTTTAACAAAACTTCATTATTTAGGGAAATAAGGTAAATAAGATAACTAAGTAAACATTTTAGAAAACGCATAATTTAAAAAAAAAATTGATTTCAGCACTTACCGTCCATAGCAATAGTACCGTTATTACATGCCACTATTTTGCTAAAATTTAATTTAAGCTACTCTTAAAGCTACTGAAATCATATTTCCAGATATTATCATCCATAGACGGTTATGTATCCAATTCTTTGCGTGACCCTGTATATCATTTTATCTATATTCTACAAACATTTCTTAGTAATCTAAATGCAGTTCAGCGTAAAACTGCATAACTCCTTTAAAAACCACCTTTAAGCAATTTATTCTCATACTCAGGAACCCTTACGAATTCTTTTGTGTAGCCCTGCATATGAACTGTAGCATTTATACACATGGTATAGTATGCATAAATGTAGTGAAACATAAAAGCGCATATCATAATTAAAAATGCATTTCTAGCAATCATTACTTATGTACGTACAATACTTCGGAGAAAAGTTTCTTGGCGAGAAAGAAGTTTGCCAACGTATTTTCTGACAACCTATTTACTGCTTCATACTCACAAGCAATTTTTTGCATATGTGTACAATTTATTTAATGTAAAAAAAAACTATTTATCCATTTTTATAAAGAAACAGAAGTATTTTTTGCACAGATGTCATATACGCATCGGGGTTGGCGTGATTTTTCTCTGACGCCAATTCGGCAGAAATCTCGCTTTCGAATACCAGTTACTTATATATTTTTAAATTATTTGCTATCATTTTGAAAAGGAAATAACTATAAATAAATAAAAGTTTGAATAATAACTATAGAACAAAACAGTTTATATAATTTAAAAACAGAAAATAAAAGTAAATAAACAATGGCACAGATGTCATATTCGCCCCATATTGGCGCGATTTTTTTCTGACGCCAATGTCATATACGCAATGTATACTTAACCGGCGCCAAAGTGTCGTTATTTTGCTTGATATGGTAACCCGGATGTTGTTGCTTATGCTGTTGATGTTTTCGCCAAATCGGCGTCGGAAAAAAATCGCGCCAATATGGGGCGAATATGACATCTGTGCCTAAACAATTTATTAATAAATAAAAAACAATAGCCGGCAAAATAACACCATTTTAGCGACATAGGTACCCCGGTTCATATCTGAAATCTGTGCCGTAATTTATATATAAAAAAAAATATTATACATATTTAGAAACGATTTTTTTATGTATATAAGTGCATATATAAACAAAAATAAAAGCTCATTAGATTTGTTTTCATAGCTGTATATTTTGGCAACATATCTCACTTTCTGATGCCCGAATTACGCCAAGTTTTTTTTTTTTTTTTTTTTTTTTTATGCGCTATAATGGAAAAGTACCTAAATAAATAATTAACAGAAATAACCAATTATACAAACTAAAACATTTTATTTCGAGATTAAAGCATTGTTTGGTACTTTTCGGTTAGCCGGGCGCCAGTGTTTATATATACATATTTATATACATACATATATGCATATATACATATATATTTACATATATATATGTGTGTATATATACAATATGTGTATATGTATATATATGTATATTTATATATATGTATTAAAATATCTAGAAGGGGTGAGTTCGCGATTAGCGTGTAGCTAAAGACCCAGTATAAATATAAAATTGTTATACCAAAAGTTTTTTCATTGATAATGAAAGATAGAAATTTATTTTCTTACCTTTCTGGTAAAGCAGACATACGCTGGTTTACTTCATGTGAAAACGACCTATATATTTTATTTATTGAGTGGATGTGAAAAATATCTTCTTAGAATGATGGAGATGCACTTGTAGAGAAAAAACTATTTAATGCACGACGAATTCTAGGTTACATGGACGAACACACACACACACTAAAAAAAAGAAATAAAATAAAAGGGTTAAATGTGGGTACTATAGAAGTAATAACATTAAAATCCAGTAGGAGATGCAAGTCTTCCATTGAACAAAGAGTTAACGCACTAAAAAACCGTGCGTCTTGGCCTCACGAAATCGGGCCTTGAAGTGGAGAAGTAATAGGGGCCCACAAGAGTTAAAACAGAGTAAAAAAAAAAAACTTGAAACAATACAGTCTGCTTAATAAGCAAAAAGGTTCTATTTAAAATCAGTTTATCAGAAAATTTCTGTGGTGCTGCGATCTGTTGACGCCTTTTCGAAACACAAGTCTTTTACACAATCCTTCTTTAGTTTGTGACCTTACGCTACGATAACTCAGGGAAGTGTCGCCATCTTGGAACATATTTCACAACTAAAAGAAACGCGTTGCATGTATCACGAGGAAATTGTCATTTCACAAGCGAAGTGATGTTGGACATAAAATTACCTACACTGTGACGTTTTCCAACACCCCCGCTTTTTATGTCAAACCGACGAGCGTAGAATGTTTAACTTGTTTCTCAAACACTCGAAATGAGGCTTAGGCAACGGCTTGGTGAGCACGTCTGCCAGCATTAACTTCGATGGACAATAAGTTATTTTGATTATACCATTCTGGCATAGATGTCTGATGTGGTGATACTTAACTTCCACGTGTTTAGTCCTTGTCTGTGCCTTTTCGTTTTCGGTCAATCTTATGGCTGATAAGTTATCTTCGTACAATGTTACGGGTAGTTGTTGACACAGTTCGAGGTCATTTAATAGGTCTAACAACCACGAAATCTCTTGACCTGCATTAGAGGCAGCGATATATTCAGCTTCCGTGGAGGAGAGTGCTGTGCAACTCTGCTTCCTCGATGACCATGCCAATATATTATTTCCTAATTTAAACAAGTTTCCAGTGGTTGATTTCCTGTCTATTCTGTCGTTCCCCCAATCGGCATCGCTATATGCCGTTAGGATTGGAGGTTTTGTTTTATCTATGACGAATTTAAGATCTTTGGTAGTAAGCAGATATCTAATTAATTTCTCGATAGCTTGCCAATCGACTTCCCTTGGGGATTCATTCCTTCTTCCCAGGATGTTAACGACTGATGCTATGTCGGGTCTAGTTAAAGTTGCAATGTATAGAAGCCCTCCTATAGCCTGTCTAAATTTTACGTTATCTCCCATTAGTTTCCCGTTTGGATCTAGATTAAAGTAGTTAGTATTCATGGGTGTATACGTAGGCTTACCATTTAACAAATTGAATTTTTCTGCGATTTGTATTATTTTGTGTTCCTGGTCTAATTCTAGATTACCGTTTGCTTTTTCCTTTTTGTTTATGCCTAAATATTGTGTTACTTGACCCAAATTTTTGATTTCGTATTGCTTTGATAATTCAGTGTATATTTCGTGTGTGTCTGTTTTGTCTCCTGCGACTAAGATGTCATCAACATACACTATTATGTATGCGATTTTTCCATCTTGGACTCTTTTGTACAGACATTTGTCTGACGCGCATTCAACGAAATTTAGTTCTTTTAGAGATTTACTCATTTTTTTGGTTCCACGCCCTAGCTGCCTGCTTAAGGCCGTAAATCGCTTTGTTTAAACTACAGACTTTATCTTCTTCCCCTTTTGTTATGTATCCCTCTGGCTGATGCATATAGACCTCCTCTTCTAAATCGCCATGTAAGAAAGCAGTTTTGACATCTAGGTGAGTTATTTTAAGATCTTTGTACACCGCTGCGTTTAAGAATGCTCGTAGGGTGGTATGCGCTACAACGGGTGCGTAGGTCTCGTCGAAATCGCTTCCATATTTTTGAGCATATCCCTTAGCGACCAATCTGGCTTTATATCGCTCTATAGACCCGTTCGCTCCCCTTTTTGCCTTAAACGTCCACCTACAACCTATGACGCGTTTTCCCGGGATAGGTTTTATTAATCTCCAAGTATTATTTTGCTTCAGAGAATCTATTTCCTCACTAGTGGCTTTTAGCCATTTATCTTTAGTTTCTGCGTCATTGATATTTTGTAGGTCTGTCCATGACTTTGGCTCCTGAATGTGACACAGGTTTGCGCTTATTCCATAACGGTTAGGTGGTACACCACGATTTTGTCTCTGCGATCTTCTCGGCTCAAGGGATGTGTCGGTCGGGGTGTTATTCTGATCATCGTCGCGCTCTTCTAGATCAATTTCAATATTATCTGCGGGAGTTTGTTCGATGTTTTGATTTTCTTTGGCGGGTATAATTTCCTCATCTTTTATACCTTCTTCGAAGAATTTTACGGTTCTAGATATTATAATTTTATTTTCACCCGTATATATCCTATAGCCCTTGCTTCTGAAATCATATCCCAACATTATTCCCTCGATGGCTTTCTCATCTAATTTATTTCTTTTAGGTTTGTCGACATAGGCAAATGCCTTACATCCGAATGTTTTGATGTTCGAGAGATCGGGTTTTCTTTTATGCCAAAGTTCATAGGGTGTCATGTTATTTTTGTTAGCCTTTGTTGGTAGACGGTTGATGAGGTAGGTGGCGGACATGACAGCTTCCCCCCAGAATTGCTTAGGTAACTTGGCGTCCGACAACATGGTTCTAGCCATTTCCACTATCGTTCTATTCTTTCTTTCTGAAACACCGTTCTGTGGGCTAGAATAGGGAACACTCAATTGACGCTCTATCCCGTTTTCTATCAGGCAGTTTTCAAATTCGTCACTGATATACTCTTTTGCGTTATCGGACCTGATTGCCTTTATCAACTTGCCAAATTTATTTTTTGTTAGCGCTATGTATTCTTTCAGTTTGATAACGGCTTCCGATTTATGCGCGATTAAGTATGTTATTGTGTACCTGCTATAATCATCCGTGAATGTTATAAAGTACCTTTTCCCTCCTATCGTTTCAGTATTCATGGGGCCACATATATCGGAATGTGCGAGGGTACCGATGTCTTTGCTTCTGTTTGTGGCTACTTTAGGGTAGGGCAGAGCGGAAAGTTTCCCTTCAATGCACTTGGTGCATCGCGTGTCATGTTTACATTTGTTAATTGTTATCCCATTGGCTAATTCATGATTAACAAGGTATTTAATATCATCAAAATTTTTGTGTCCGAGTCTTCGGTGCCACAATGAAATACAATTTGTATTGTTACAGAAAGTTTGAGTACTTATAGTATAGCCGTAATCATCTTCAGGGTTTAATACGTAGAGATTATCATTTAATTTAGCTGTCAAGATTATATTATCATCTTTGACAAATAAACATGCATTTTTCTCGAAAATTACCTTTATATTATTTTCAGTGGCTTTCTTAACTGACAATAAATTGCCCTTTAGTTCTGGACAGTATAAGACGTTTCTTAGTGTAATGTAGTGGTTTTTGTCTGTTTTTATTTTTACGTCCCCCATACCTTCCGAATTAAGCCTTTTTCCATTAGCGATTGTTATATTCCCAAAATTCCCGGCTGTGAATGTAGCAAAATTTGTTTTTGCTGATGCAACGTGCCTGGTGCAACCCGAGTCAATGATATATGTGTTTGGATCTGTTGTTTGTGTTTGGTTAATTTTTACTGACTCAATTTCAAAATTGTTTTCCACTGGGAAGAGAGGAATGATCGATTGGTTGACCTCATCCTCTATATTTGATTTGCTGTTAAAGCAAAAATTCGAGGAGTCTGTTTTACTACCATTGTGTTGATTTTTGGGGTTTACCGAATTGGCTTTAAAGTTGGCATGGTTGTTAAATTTATTACTGTTATAATTTTCACTTCTTTGGTAATTGTTTTTCTGTTTGTTTTTCAATTTGTAACACTCTGAACGAGCGTGCCCATCTCGTTTACAGAAGCTGCAATATTTTTTGTTTCCTTTATTTATTATTTTATATGCTGTGTCCCTTGGTCGTGTGCTGGTGTTTTTGTATTCGATTCGATGAGAGTACTCGTCGATGAGTTTGTTTTTCACAAACTCGAGGTCTAGATCCTTTTCGTCTCTAGCCTCCATGCCCGTTATAAGAGGAGCATATGACTGAGGCAAGCTGCAAAGCATAAGAGCCACGATGTGCGAATCATTTATGAGCTCTCCAATGGCAGCGAGTTTGCCGCGGATAGTTAAAATATTGTTGATATGTAGATTTAAGTCTCCGCCCTCATTGAGCCTTTGCGAATATAGTTTCCTCAAAAGGAATAATTTGGACGATAAATTAGCCCTTTGGTGAACACTTTTTAATCTTTCCCAAATTTCTTTGGGAGATGTCAAATGTCTTATGTGCACGATTTGTGTATTTTCAATGCACAAACAAATTATGGCTTTCGCCTTAGCCGCGCTTTTAGTATATGTATCATCGGGTGTGGCAGGTGGAGATTCTGTTATATATTTGAATAAGTCGTCTTTAATTAACAGATTTTCTAATTTGAAACACCAATGATTGTAATTATTATCATTTAGTTTCTCCACTGCCGTAATTTCTTTTGTGGCAGACATAGCGTGTTATTCAAGTTTTATAAATTCTTTGATAACAAATATATTTACTATAAGAAGTTTGTGACTTTCTTAAAATAATTTCTTAGAATATATTCATAAATATAGATAAAATGATCAGTTATTCACAATAATCAATCAATATTTGTTCACAATAATACTCTTTTTGCGATATTATATATATCGTTATTTATTCATGCACATTTATTTTTATTTTCATGTATGTATTTCAATATTTCATATCTCATATGTGCATCTTGTTCATCATTTTATCACAATCAGATAAACAAATTTTTATTACTGGTTTTTTTTTTTTTTTTTTTTTTTTTTTTTTTTTTTTTATTTATTTACTTTCCCCTTCAACTCATCTCTCATAATCTATTAAAATATCTAGAAGGGGTGAGTTCGCGATTAGCGTGTAGCTAAAGACCCACTATAAATATAAAATCGTTATACCAAAAGTTTTTTCATTGATAATGAAAGATAGAAATTTATTTTCTTACCTTTCTGGTAAAGCAGACATACGCTGGTTTACTTCATGTGAAAACGACCTATATATTTTATTTATTGAGTGGATGTGAAAAATATCTTCTTAGAATGATGGAGATGCACTTGTAGAGAAAAAACTATTTAATGCACGACGAATTCTAGGTTACATGGACGAACACACACACACACTAAAAAAAAGAAATAAAATAAAAGGGTTAAATGTGGGTACTATAGAAGTAATAACATTAAAATCCAGTAGGAGATGCAAGTCTTCCATTGAACAAAGAGTTAACGCACTAAAAAACCGTGCGTCTTGGCCTCACGAAATCGGGCCTTGAAGTGGAGAAGTAATAGGGGCCCACAAGAGTTAAAACAGAGTAAAAAAAAAAACTTGAAACAATACAGTCTGCTTAATAAGCAAAAAGGTTCTATTTAAAATCAGTTTATCAGAAAATTTCTGTGGTGCTGCGATCTGTTGACGCCTTTTCGAAACACAAGTCTTTTACACAATCCTTCTTTAGTTTGTGACCTTACGCTACGATAACTCAGGGAAGTGTCGCCATCTTGGAACATATTTCACAACTAAAAGAAACGCGTTGCATGTATCACGAGGAAATTGTCATTTCACAAGCGAAGTGATGTTGGACATAAAATTACCTACACTGTGACGTTTTCCAACAATATGTATGTATATAAATATGTATATATAACACTGGCGCCCGGCTAACCGAAAAGTACCCATTGTTTTTAATTTCGATTAAAAATACGTATATCTTTGGATAACTTTAATTGAAATTGGGTTCACGGCTTAATATCTCATTCCATAAACCTAAACAAACACAAGTGATTCATTCATCGTGAACCGTAAAAAATATTAAATCATTGAGGTAATCATTCACAAAGTAAGGTCTCCAACAATCAATGGACAATATTCTAATGACGTCATAGTATGTAAAATGGTAGCGGTATCATTTGTTTATGGTTTGAAATCACAAAGATTTAATTTTGCTATGTCTCTTAGTTACATTATTTTATTGTCGTATTTATGAGATCAGAACAAAAGCATATTTTTTCATTATTTAGTTATTAAAGACAAAAAAAAATTATAAATGTGCATGATTTGAAAAATTTAAATAATTTTCTTTCTTATTACTAAAAAATAACATCGGGAAGTAACAGCGAGTTTAAGTTAAATAAGTTTAGCTGTTTAATTCTGTTGTAATATTCAAAATAACTCTATTTATTAGATTTCAGTAAACAACATCAGGGACCGATTAAACTTTGAAGTTAGAGGAATTACAATGTCATTTCAGGACCTTTCTTTTGGAGAAGCTTTTCTAAATTCCACATATACATGGAAACTCTTCAGTGTTAGAAATATTATTCCCAGGACTGGCATAACATGAGAACGGCCTGCAATTTTACACAAGTTTTTGAAAACTACTTTATATCAGAAATTTTACTAAAAACTGGTTACTTTTTGTTATAGAGGCCCACCTCATTAAATCTTAAACCAGTTATTCTAGACCTTAAAAGATTTAAAACAAGATACTCAAATTTTAAAAAATTTAATTACATCTTGAAACCGAAAATTAATAATTTACTTAAATCCTTATCTGATACTAAAACTCGACTAGAACTGGATGAATGGCTTGATGGTTTTAACCAAGTAATTCTAGACACCTGTAAATCCTCACTAAAAACAAAAAGTTTCAAATTATATCCAACATTTGACTGGTGGACAGCAGAGCTGAAGGTCCAGCGAAATAAAATCTCAGCATTACGGAAAAGATTTAAATCAACAAATGACCCAAAGTGCAGAACCCTCCTACAAAGAGAAAGAGCAATATACAAAAAACGTATAAAACAACAAAAAACTAAATCATGGCAGAGTTTCTGCTCTAAAACAAAAGACAAATTTGGCCAAGCCTTTAAAATAGCAATGAATAAAAGACTCAAAAATAATCATTTCATACACACAACACTACAGGGTTCAACCCCATATACTACAAAATTAGACACTTTCAACATATTACTTAACCACCATTTCCCAATACATCAAAACCCGCATCCACCTCTCATGGACCCAGCGGCAGAGGAAGATCTTCCCCCCCCCCTCCCCCCCTAATATCTTTTAAAGAAATAAAATCAGCACTTAATGAGCAAAATAATTTAAAAGCCCCTGGATTTGATAAAATTGATGCATTTATTATTAAAAACATATACAATAATTTTAAACATCTAATACGTGACTTATATAACAAATGTCTTACTCTTAACTACTTTCCTAAATCATGGAAAATAGCAAATGTGATCTTCTTCGCAAAACGTAATAAAAATCCACGCCAACCTTCCTCCTATAGACCCATTTGTCTCCTTCCCATGCTGGGAAAAATCTATGAGAGGATCCTAAAACGAAGAATTAATCACTACTTAGAAAAATTAAATGTTCTTCACGGGGCCCAGTATGGCTTCCGTGAGAACAGAAGCACAATTCAACTGTTAAACAAATTAAAACATAAAGCAAAAACGTATCTTGAAAAATATAAATACTGCAGCATTATCTCATTCGACATTGTAGGGGCGTTCGACAATATCGATTGGGTCACTTTGGGTCAACAAATTAACGAATTACCAATTCCGCAATATTTAAAATGTATCCTTCTTAGCTTCTTATCCGAACGAGAACTAATAACAAATTATTTATCAAATAACATTAAAAGACCAACTTATCAAGGCTGTCCACAGGGGTCGTGCCTTGGGCCGCTTCTGTGGCTAATCATAGCAAATATAATCTTAATAAACTTTTACAGTAAATTCGAAGACCTGTATGTTTTTTGCGATGACTTCAATATGGTTGTCAAAGCGAGGAGCAGACTCATCTTAGAGACCGAAACCAACCAAAAAATAAAACTTTTTTATAATATTTGCAATAACTTAAATTTACAGATTTCAAAGGAAAAAACGACTTTTATTATGTTGGGGAAAAACACTTTGGATAAACGTCCACCAACCTTTAAATTGGGTAACTATACCATCAAGCCATTAAAGGAAATAAAAATTTTAGGGATAATTTTCCAGAGTACTTTAAAATGGGACAAGCACATAACTAGCATAAAAAACAAAATTTTACAGCTAACCTCATCCATTAAACGGGTCTTCTCGGCTACTTGGGGGGTGGAAAGAGGCTATCTTAGAACCTGGTACATAGCAGTACTAGAAAAAATTATAGATTATGGTTCGGAGGTGTGGTTTGGAGACCTCAGGATAAAAGATAAACGCGCTCTCCAATCCATCCAAAGAACTTGTCTCACGTCAATAACCAAAACATATAAAAATGTTGCAACACATACGTTACAGGTCCTATTAGGAATACCACCAATTTTAATAACACTGGAATATAAAAATCTAAAATACAATATTTTACACAATAAAAACTTATTACTTAAAGAACCCAAACCAATATGTAAAGATGATATAGAAAATAAAATCCTAAAATATGAAATAAATCCGGAAATTCATTTAAATAACTTAATAGTTACAGACAAAATTATCACAAAAACTAATCTTATTTCGATTTACACAGATGGTTCTAAGGTGGACTCTGGCACAGCATATGCAATGGTAGCCTACAATCATAACATTAAAATTTATGAAAAAACAGTCAAACTGAGAGCAGAAAATTCAATCTTTCAGGCGGAGCTGCACGCAATAATTTCGGCAATTAATTGGGCCATTAACTCCCCTTATACAAAATTCCAAATATTAAGTGACAGTCAATCTACTATTAAAGCCTTAGACAATTTATTTCCAACTAACCCCTCAATTTATTACATCCATAATTTAATTAAACAAAATCAAAATAAAATTTTTTACATTACTTGGATAAAAGGCCACATTGGCATAGCGGGTAATGAACTGGCGGATGAGCTGGCGAATGATGCCGCCCAGTACTGCGACCTACCAGTGGATCGAGGAGTTAAATTGCCTCGGTCCTATCTTATAAAATGTATTCGAACCCAATTACTGGACAGGTGGCAGTACAACTGGGATCACTCAGGGGGTGGCAGATATACGCACGGGCTGGTACCAAAAGTTCAGAACCAAATAATTTCAAAAGATAAAGTATCTATTTACTTTTTAACAGGCCGCGGCAGCTTCCCGTCTTTCCTTTATAATATCGGCAAAAAAGATGACGACCTTTGTAAATGTGGTGGTCGAGGAGACCCGATGCATTACATTTTCGGCAACTGCAAATTCATGAAGTTTAAATTTCACAGAACAGAAACGACAATCCTTCAGGACATCCTAAAAATAATTAATGACCCGGCACAACTTAAAAAACTTTATGCTAACTACGATATTCTCAATAGCCATTATTCTTTTATTCAATATAAATACATTCAATAATTACCTCTTCTGATTGCCTGTGGTGGACATGTCATGGGTCCACGTGGTGTATGGAAGGGTGTTTTTGAGATTGTTTTATTTTTAAGAACTTAAATACCACTAGAAATATTGTAAATATGTATAAATATTTTTGTTTAAAAGGGTGAAAAAAAAGGGGAAAAAAATATTTCTTATCAAATGAAAAGATGAGTGTAAATACTTAATTTTTTTTCAAATAGTACGTAAATTCCAAGACATATAAATCATAATCGTAATATATTTCTAGGCTCGCCCTGAAACAATAGGGTAGCCAATTGTGATTGGTAAAGAATCGCCATCTTAAATAATCATAAATTTTCACAGGCGGTCCGGGGACACAGCACTTGCCTCTTGTGCTCTCTTCGGCGTGTCAGGCGGGTCGTTCTGAAGTCTTCTTTCCCGGAGACTGGGGTTCTGGGCTTGTTTCCGCAGGTAGTAAAACTTTTCCCTGCCCTGGGCTTGGGTGTTACACCTAACCATAAGCCAAAAGCGGGTTCCCAGGGTGGGTGCTTACTTACTTACTATTAGAATTATGACAAGTTGCAGCCAATTTCGCCAAAGTCGTAACCAAGATCGTGAAGCACACACATATAATACCATATAATACCATTTTATGAAATCGTATATGGTAATTTAATAGTTTTTACCTTACTTCAAGTGTGTAATTTATTTATTTTTAAGGCTTAATAATCTAAATTGTCCAATATATCAATTTAAAAAAAATGTAAACAAAGACTGAATAGACAAGACCGCAAAAATCTGCAGAAAACTTGGAATTGTGCAGATTAGTGGTCTTCTACTGTACACAGTTTTTCATAAATGTGTTTCGTTCTTAAAATGTGTTATTTTCATCTATCACTGCGGAACAAATGAGAAAACTCATATTCTTGCACATGAGTTGTATACATCTTTATATCTAAATTTCCGTCATTTTTGACGGGCTACCTTTCTAGTATAGTTATAAAACACTTACATTCTCGGCGGGAGGATGTCGCGTTTACCGCTGCAGATGCCGTGTTAAAATCTACATTAACATTTTGGAAAAAAAAAGTTATTGCAAAATGTAATGTGCGCTTGTTGAGGCATAATTTATACACTCATGTCCAAATTTATCTTTACATAAACAGAAATAATGATTTTTCATAAAATATCCAATCGACGTAAGCCTTTTTTGTATGGAATGTGTGAAATACAAGCTTAATCAGCATTATCCAAACAAAAGTGATCAAACGCTTCTGATATACAAATGAGAGCGTTACGTCACGCGACGAAGAAGGAAGTGCGTTAAGCAAAGTGAATATCGGAGTGAATTTCTGCAATATAGCGTTTAATTTCAGTGTGTAAAAACTGAAAATGATTTGTTATGACATTGCAGTATCATTTGGAAGAACTATGAAATGGCGAACTATCTGCCATTTAGAAGAAGGCCAGACAATCACAGAAGTAGCGAGATGTGTGAATATTTCTAGGCAGAGAATCTCTATGTTATGCCAACGATTTTAGAACTATGGCACCGTTGTCAGGCGGCTTGGGTAAAGTCGTAAACGAAAAACAATTGCTTCGGAAGACCAATATTTGGCAATAACTGCCCGTCGTAACAAACAGTCAACTGCTCGGCCGTTAAGTTCAGAGCTTGCAGCCAGCACCGGAGCAGTAGTATCTCGGCAGACTGTGCACGGAAGACTTAATGAAAAACGTCTTTATGCCAGAAAGCCAAGGACATGTTTGTAATTGTCTGCACAGCACAAGAGGGATCGCTTGAATTTGGGCAAAGAACATCAGGACTGGAGTAAACGCCAATAGAGCCATGTTCCATTTACTGATGAAGCGAGATTTAGTTTAACATCGGATTCTAAATGCGTTTACATGTGGAGGGAGTGAGGAACACGAAATTGTCTTTCGAACATGATATAACGTGTCTGTTTCAGCAGTGCAGGTGTGATGTATGGGGCGAAATAATGGTCGATGGACGTACGCCCCTGCACATTTTCAACAGCGCATCTGTGATCGGTCAGTGATATCGGGATGAGGTCTTAGAGCCTTATCTCCGATTCTTCAGAGGTGCTTATAGATCTGACATTTTATTTCTGGACGATAACGCTCGCCCGCATGCAGCACACTTCTTTGACAACTATTTTTAAAGTGAAGCCATTTAGCGAATACCGTGGACAGCAAAATCTCCTGATCTCAACTCGATAGAGAATTTATGGGACGACCTTGGGAAAACAAATGCATGGAGACATCCTCCTCCTAAAGACGGAAATGATCTGAACACCGCATTGCTGAAAGAGTGGAACTTAATTCCCCAAACTCTGATTACCAACATTATTGCCAGCATGAAAACATGCTGTGATATGTTTGTTCACGTTAGAGGAGATCACAATCCGTATTAAAATCACAGGCCTCAATTTTCTAATGCGTTATTCCTGTTTTTCTGCACTCTCCTTGTTACCTATTTTTGTCATTCTTATTGTTCCATGCTACAGTTTTATATCATAAGGAATGGTATAAATGTTTTTCGTCTGTATTCATGTGTCATGATGTCATGTAAAATTCCACAGAAATTCATAAAATTATAGTTCATAATTTCTGCGAAATCCTTGTTTGTATGCAGGTAAAGATAATTTTGGACATGAGTGTATACAGCATTAAAAAATAGTCATTATTCCTTGTCGATTGGTAACATTTTTTTTTTTTTCATATGATTATTTTCTTATTGATTTTTTGGGGGTGGTAACTTTACTTTCCCAGGACTCTACTTAGAATCCAATTAACGCAGGAACAAACTTCCACAAATATTTTGCAAAACTATTTTTTTTGCCTAGTGCAAAACTTTTGAGTTAAAACGAGGCAACATCTTCTGTACTAAAATATAGCTGAATGTTTGCTCCTGCGGTAATCTGGTTTTGACTCATTTTCGTATAAGTGTTGGGCCTACCCAAAAGTATTGATTACAACCTTTTTTTTCCACCAGAAGTTTATAAAGGAGAATTTTCTCACTTTAATTAGAATCAATTTTAGAGCCCGATAAAAATCCAGAAATTTTTTAATCTTCAAAATATCGGAAGTTAATTGATCACAGAAATTTCGAAGGCTGCAACAATTTTATTTCTTCTTTTAATTTTACAAGTCTTCTGGTTGCAATTAATTTAAAATAAATAAAAATGTTGGAAACTATGTTTTTGTGCATTCCGAATGATTAATTCGATAGTAAAACCATTCACTCTTCCCATCACTACTATGTACACTCAAAAACAAATCTTGTACATTCCACAGAAATAGTCTGTCAGTCATGCTACTGGTTTTCCCCTGGACAGAGGAATTCTGTTAAATTGATACAGCTTATTCCCGTATTGAACGAATTACTCTATCTTGCTGAGAATGTAACTCTGTTAAATGGAAAAAGTTTTCCATCAAAAATTTAAAATTCAGCCAATTATCATATTTAAAAAAAATGCAATTCGGCTCAACAGAAAGAGAGAACCCTATTTTAAACTATTCGAACATTTCGATTCTAGAAATACAACTGGAAAAATTATTCGATCGGTTACTTCCACAAAATTATGACGTCTTCATTTAGTTTTTTTTCAAGTTGAAACAAACATGTTTGAACCAATAAAATATTTTCAGTGAAACATTTTAATTATTATGAGGCACTTAATTGATCTTTTTTTCGAAAAAAAGGGAAAAAATACAACCGATTCTCTAATTCACTAGCTAATCAAAAAGATTAAATTACAAACAGCAGAATTTACCTATTACTAAGATTTTAGTAAAATATTTAAAAAATGAAGCATTTTTTTCAAAGTTGAAATAAACCACTTTGTGAAAAATAAATTGAGTATTTTCATATGTGGTCCTGATGGGTGGGCGGGGGATTAAGTAGTTTTCTGTCTCAAATACATCACTGTCAACAAGCACAGAATTTTGTATTGTAGATTTTTCTTTCTTTTTTTAAATGACTAGGGGGCTCGGCCCCCTACGAGCTACGCTCGCCAACCCCCCGTTCAGACACTGCAGTCTCTAAAAGCACGCTAATTTGATCGGCTTTAATTGAATTTTTTTGGAAGATTGAATTATAATTAAAAAAACAAAGGCGATCGCCCTATAAACGGGTTTCTATTCATTTCTCTTTGATTGGGGAATTTTACGGAAAAATCAGCTGCTGTTAAAAGATACAATGGCATTTCAAAATCATCTAATATAAAATGAATTAAGTAAACAGAGTCTTTGTCTCCCGGTATTTTTTAACAAAGCGAAAAGAAAGTCCTTTTAAATAAAACATTTTAAATATATCGTTTTTAATCTGACGTAATTTTCACCAAACTTTTCTTTCCCTTTTTAATATTCACGTGAAAATGCTTTTATTAGAAATGAAATATTATTTGCGCTGTCAAAAAAAAAAAAAATAGTTGAAAAGTTCATCTCAAAATATCAAGTAAATGTCTCGCGCTATTTTTAAATTTAAACTACTATTTTGCAATATTATTTTTTGTTCATTTTACGTAATAAGTGTAATGTGACGTAAATGTGATGTAATTTCTCCTATTTAAGACTTCTAACGCATGTTAATGAATTTATTACTTTACAATATCCTTTCTCTGTTAAAATTCCCGTGTAATTATAGATGAAGTAATTTTCAATAAGTTCCTGCTTTTTATACGTAATTATTTAATTCTAATTTGAAAGTTTTTCTTTTCTGTTTATAATAGTCACGCGTAAATAAATTTTTAATTAGAAGCAAACATTATTGTTTCCGTTGTTTATACAGTTTGGCAACAGGTTAAATTAGTACAATTTTCTGAAATAAGTAAAAAAATATCTCTCGAAATGCTGAAAATTTGAATTTAAAATAGAAATGAAACCTCGAAAAATGAGTCAAATTAAAAAAATTAATTATTTCTGCACACCAGGAAATTATAACGTATAAAATGATCTAAAAAGTATTAAATTCCGATGTATAGTTTTTGCTCCTATAAAACTTTTTTAATGGAACGATTTTGTCCAAATTTAGCATTAAATATCTCTTAAAATAATTCTTCGATTTGAAAACTGTCTACACCAGCGTGTTTATCAAACATTTCTGTATAATACTACCAATTTTCATATTTTTGTATGCATTATTTTTCTTAATATTAACGAAGAAAGACCTCCGGTCACAAAAAATTCAAAACCGGCGGCGGCGGCGGCGGCGGTGACAGCGGGAGTTACTTTTTTTTAGAATAGAGAGATACTTTAAAAAAAAAGGAAGATAATTTTTAGAGAAATTAGTGTTGACATTAGACTAATTAGCCAGGGCGGAGGTTCTGGAAGCCTTTTTAGCTATTATAAAAATTTAAATAAAATATTTCAAAAATGAAATACTTTTTCAAAGTGGAAATACACCACTTTGTGAAAACAAAATGAGTATTTTCATCAATGGGCAGGGTGGGGGTTGGGAGATTACAGTACTTTTCTGTTGTACAAACATCACTCTCACCAAGCGCTGTATTTTGTTTTGTAGGGATTTATTTTATTTTATTTTTAATGATACTTAAAGCAAAAAGTAAGAGAATTTTTAGAGAAATTAGTGTGGACTTTAGACTAATTTGGCAGGGCGTAGCCCCTGCGACCATTTTTGACACTTTATGCGTCTGATGGCCATTTTTGTCTACTTTATTTACACCGTGGCACTTTTTGACTACTTTATGAGCCCCGTAGGCGTTTTAAGACTACTATATGTGAACGATGGTCCTTACTTCTCTTTTTGTTGCACCCTCACATGTTTTCCTCACAAAATAAGTCAATTGGCTGTGAGAAAAAAATATTAATTTTGTTAATTGGCAGGGGAAAAATATCAAGAAATTTGTCTATCGGCCGCATGGAAAAGAAAAAAAAAATACGAAATTCAATGATTGCAAAAAATAAAAATGTCTCAAAATTTGCCTATCCATCCTGGAAAAAAAATTCGCAACATTTTTGAATTGGGAGAGGAAAAACATCACAATATATGTCAATTAGTCATGTAAAAAAAATAAATAAATAAATAAACTAATTCGTCAGTGGCTGCATGGAAAAAAACTGGATGTTTTGGCAATAGGTCGTGGTCACAAATCGGGAATCAAACAATCTGACAAAACAGAAAAATCATGCGTTAAGCATAGATTATGAAACGCTTTCCAACACTTCCTGAAATCTTTGACAAAACTTCGTTATTTAGGGAAATAAGGCAAATATGATAATTAAGTAAACATTTTAGAAAACAAATAAAACATTTGAAAACCTGATTTTAGCCGTTACATTCCATAGCCAAATATGTATTCAACTGCTTTTGAAAAGCCCTGTATTTGATCTGTAGGCTAGTATATATACTATATAATAGGAAAATTTAGTTTAGCAAGGAAAAGCATAAAAGTTTGATATTTCTAATTAGAAATTTATACAAATAGATGGAAACATACTTGAATAATTTTGCTCAGTCCTGTAGTTTACCGAGATCCTTTATTAGTGGCCACTGTTTAGCTAAAATTTAATTGAAACTAAATCACTCTTAAAACTACTGAAATAATATTTCCAGAATTTATCTTCTATAGATGGATATGTATCCAATTCTTTGCATGCCCTGTATAACATTTTTTCTATATTCTACAAACATTTCTTAATAAATTGAATGCAGTTCAGCGTAAAAACGCCTAACACATTTTAAAATCACCTTTCATCAATTTTCGCTCAAACTCAGTAACCTTTACGAATTCTTTTGTGTAGCCTTGTATATCTATATTTATACGCACCATATAGTATGAAAAAATATAGTGAAACTTAAACTTATCATAATTAAAAACGAATTTCTTGCCAACATAGCTAATATACAGTACTTCAGCTAGAATATACTTGTCTTAATTCTTTTGTGTGTCCCTGTAAATGCTATGCACTTCTTATGATACATGAAATAACTTACAGTAAGCCTCGCAGATGTATATCAAATTCATTATATATGAAATTGCATAATTCAAATACGTCGCAAACAATTTCCCCTATACCATTACGTAATGGAATTATTTTGTGTATCCCTATAATGAATAGTAACTATTCGTTGCACCACATATTCTATAGATTGTATATTTTAGTCCTCTTCTTAAAGGTATATTGATATTATTATGTTCGATAGGCCGTAAGATCTTTAACATTCATTTGAAACGAATTTTTTCCCATTGGCCGTAATGTAAAGGAATACGTTTGACTGTCCCGGTAATTAATCTAAACATGCTAGATACTTCATTTAAAATAGGGTTCCTGCTAGGCTAAACATCAATAACAGCCAAAATTTTCAGGGCAATCTGAGTATATTTACGAGAGTTAGAATGCGGACAGACGGCCAGACAAGCCGAAGTCCTTCAAACGTGTTATCCGTTTCCTACGCAGTGTGCCCTGTTCAGGATAACTAATTTTAATTCCAAACTTACAAAATGCAACAAGAATATTTTAATTCAATTTTGTATTAAGGATGAAAATATTAAGTAACAAGTTTTTATTTTTTAAAAAAGTCGTACTTAAATTCCGGTGTTAGTCGATGATTTTTTTAAATTTTTACAACAAAATTTGTCTTTCCCGAAAGGGTTAATAAAAGGCAGAGCCCGTGAATATCACGGGAGCGAGAATTAAGAGATTAAGGGGACCTATATCTCGGCCATGTTAAAATACACCAAATTTATTTATCTTTTTCTCAGAAATGGTGGAAAATCAGTGGAGCAAAATTGGCTTAGAGGAGGAGCCTATTGACACCACTAATATTTCGAAGTATTCTTCACCTTAATAAAAACTCAGAACCCCTATCATTAGATAAGCCGAAAAATACTACTAAAATTTAGTGGTGTCAATAGGCTCCGCCTCTGCGCCAATTTTCCACCACTGAAAGATAGAGGTCTAGATTTTTTAGAGTAGTTTGACTAACATGCTTTACGTATTTTAACAGACCGTTTTCCTTCTAAGTGAAATCGAAAATTAATTATTTATTGAAAGACATTTTTAAATTAGCATTTTCAGTAAGATTTCACTGCCTAAAATAAATAGTTCTCAACAAATCATTAAATCCCTGTTTTAAAGTATGCACTATAACATAATATAAGAAATTAGAAAAATCTGAGTTGAAAAAAAGGAACACAAACCTGAAAAATCGAAGTTTTGAGAAAAAGTCAATTAAAGCTGTGAAGCAATGTTGCCAGTGGACTACTTTTTTAAAATTCTGATTTCTTGATTGGCACCACTTTGTAGAAATAGTAAAATTCGCCTTATTCAATAATATGTTAATTGAGGAGAAAACAATCGGAATTTTACTACTTCAGAAAAGTGGTGCCAATCAAGAAATCTGAATTTAAAAAAAGTAGCCCATTGCTGTGAAGTGCTGTAAGAAAGAATGAAAAAATCCAATAATTTTCTTTTATATATAAAGATATGTAATACATCGTTGAAAATATAAATGTTTTAACTATTTAATGATATAAAAACGTAAAAATCTATTATTTGTTTGAATTTCGATTACTTTGTCCCCTTAAAGAAGTTACAACAAATATTCAAGTTTACTAACTTTTAATGTAGTAGGTAAACTGTACTGCAATTTAAATCTTATAATGTAACTAATTAAAAGAAAAACAAATTTTTAGCAGCAAATTTTCAAACTATGAATCTAAAAGTGACTGTCACAATCATTCAATATTGGTATGTCATATGACCCTAACTAAATGAAAATGAACAAAATAATAAGTGTTAAAAAGAGACGCCTCTTCAAATTATAATAAAGAAATTTGAATAAATACCTTTTTTCTCTTTTCAAAACAGCAGCTACAATATACGTTAAACTTTGTATGCTTACTAAAAAGCAATAAGAATAAGAACTTATGGACTATCGCTTCATATCTGGAGGGGAAATTATTTATATATTTGAATGTAATATAAAAAAATGTAATTTTAGTATCTAAATCCATTCATGTAGTGTGGCTTGCTTGATGCATATCTGCATACACTTCAGTTTAAAGGATTTAAGATCATTATTTCATTTAATAACTCAGCACTCAAAAATCACCCACGATTTTTGGTATCTGGCTTTTGGTGCATATTAGACGCATTTATTTCTATTACTGCAATTCGTGTGTCATGTTCCTTTCCAGCCAACGAATCAGTGATGATTTTGATGAGCATAATAATTCAGACATTCATGTTCCCATTGGAAATAAATCCTATTTGAATTTTTGCTTTGAATTCTTTCTAAAAATTTCTTTCATTTTAAAGCACTCATAAACCTTTTCTTTTTACATATATGGTAACATCAAGTTGTTTTCCGTGGAGTTTTGACGGGTTCCATCTAGTATAATAATAGATTGGGTATTGTAAACAATAAAAAACGATAATAATATAAAAACAGAATCTTTTATTTTCACTTTGAAAATGTGCAAATTTTATTTCCTTGTCGATCCTAATTCTTTCTATGAATAGTTGTGTATATAATAAATGTGCATTTTTTATTGTGCTTTAAAATTGGCCATAGAAACTTTGTAATATTAATATGTCAAAAATATTATATCATGAACCAAATATAAAAAACATACTTGCATCTTTAATATATTTTGTTACATAATAAACTTAATAATTGGTTAAAAAATGTGAGAAAACGACATGCAAGTTCCGGACAGTTACAACATAATTTTTCAGTGAAACTTATCATCTTATTTAATCACACAAAGAATATTTGAAGATCTTTGAGGAAATCAGGCGATTAGAAATTCTGCGATTTAAATTTTAAGTAAAACATTCGGATTCTCAAACAATAGTGCCATACTCATTGGAAATTACAAAGAGTGGACGCGCATTCGTGATCGCAAGTAATAGAATTACGGGTGTCCCACTGGTTCGGTTTTTGAGTACCGGTAATATTCTGAAGAAATGTTTTCATGCTAGTATTTTACAAAATTTTCAACAAAAATAACTTTCTAGGTAGATTTTTTCAAAATTTGTTAGAAAAAATGTAAAAAGAAGATTTTTCTTTGAAAAAAAAAATGATATTCAAAAAATGCATCAATTGGGTCATCTTTTAATTAGCTTTTATGAACACTTGCATGTTCAAGAACACTTTTACCATTTAACAAGCTGTTTCATTGTAAGAAATTCTTTATTTTTGATTTTTTTCAACCATGGATTATTTTTATAGATTTATTAACACTAAAACCAGAAAATATTTATCTAAAATTTAAAGTAACATATGATTGACTGCTAGTAGCGTGTTTCTTTGGCGCTTATCTACGATAATCAAGAAACGAAGCTGTTGTGGAAACGGCAGCTTCGACATAAGTTTGATAATAATACTTGATACCTATGTTCGATTTCACACAGTTTTAGCAGCCTTATGATAAGTAGAAACAGTAACAATCTGTCTTGAAATATAGTTCTCAGTTATTTTTTTAATTTTAAATGGCTAAAATGAGTCAAAATTTATAAGATAATGTTTATAAATTATAGAATTTGTGATTTTGAAGCTTATATTTATGGTAATTCGCGAACTAAAACGTATTTAATTTAAAAGTTTTTGTATTGAAAGCGAACGTATCAAGTAAAAATGGTGACGTAAAGATTTCGCCTTTGGCGAGGAACCGATCATTAAGGCGAAGTATATCTGGTGCGCTTTTTAATCTTCCAGGCCAGTCAAAACGCTCTATCTCTTTTTTTTTTTTTTTTTTTGCACACTCTGTTGTAGTTAAGAATAGCTATAATAATATATGCTTCTTTCTTCGTTTCTTCTTTACTTTTTAACGTGTTAATTTTTTTTTTACAGTTTACCCTTTTAGGAGCGAAGTAATTCGTTTGTAAAATGATGAACAGATTAACTGACTTAACCAGAATTTTGAAACGAATCTGCTAGAAAACAAATACTTGCTTATTTTCACGTACGATATGAAAGCAAAATTTTAATTGAATATTCTGGGTATCAGTAAATTTAAAAGTATGTGTGTCGCTTCTGTAACCACGGCCTACGAAATGTTTGATTAATTATATTATTGCTATTCTTTGATTATCATTTGAGTTTTTGAATTGTGCGTTAAAAAAAAAATCTAGATTTTTACATATTTTTCGCATTTTGTGCAATTTTAAAACGGACCCGCATAATGCTGGGAGTGTCAGCTAATTTAATATAAAATAGTACAGAAATCAATTATTTAACACTATTTCTACCAGTGTCAAATGACACCTGTTAAAAGATTTCGAGTTACGGTTTTTAATTTGTAATTTTTAGATTTAAACAATTTCAAATCATTTTTAATACATTGAAGCCTTTTTTCTGCTTATTACATTCAGAAACTACAAGTAAAATAAACATTAATCAAAACTTTAAAAAGGCGTCATTTGACACCGGTAGAAATAGTGTTAAAATATAGCGGAAATAAGAAAAGAATAATAATGCAATCCCTTACTTTAATAAATGATTATATAAAGAAAGATAATTTCATAAGAAATTTAATAAGTATAAACATTTATTATTAAAGTTACAAATTTTTGACCACTTGTTATTTTTTTTTTTCGACAAAATAGCGTTTTTTTTCTTGTATATTAGCAATCCTGTGCTATACAGTAACCCCAGCTTTCTACGGAAACGGCTGGAATTCGGTAAATGTAGAATTCTCAGTACTGCCACCTTAAGGTAAAACGAACTTTAATAAACTTCGCTTTTACTCATAGCGAGTATTACAATCTATGTAAAATTCAACCAAGCAGAATTATTTAATTTTTAAAAGGCTAATTTCTTGAATGTGCAACCCTGTAGAAAATCTAAACGCCAACCAGTTATTTTGCTTCAAAATTACTGTATAAAAATAACACCGTTACCATTCACATCATCTCTGAACCATTAACCCTTTCAGTACGGGAGATTACATTTATGCATAGTTAAAATGTGCATGTGAAATTTGTTTTTGGCACCATTAATACATAAATGTAATATTTGTAATTTTTAATTAGAACATTTTTTGGTCTTTTACATGTTTAAAAAAATGCGGGGGCAACCAAATAAAATTTTGTGTAAGGGAAGCCGTCTCGAAAGGGTTACCATCAATAATTAAATGTGTTGAGGTGTTTTCAAGTTAAAAGTTGCACTAAGTATATTAATTTTCTATACCAATTACAATTTAACAACCTGCTTCATAGATAATAATTCTTTGTTTGTGATTTTTCACAACAACGGATTATTCTATATCTTTAATAAACCTAAAACCAGAAAATATTTATTAAAAAAATAAACTAAAATGTGATTTGGCGTTTGTTATTTGTATTACTACCTTTCGTTTATCCATATTATTAATGAAACGAAGATGTTGTCAGTAGGAATGGCAATAACATTTAATACTCAATAATTTTCACTATTTAACACTATGATTGAATTATACGATCAATGTAAAATTCAAACTATCATTTAAAATTATATTTTATTAGGTTAATAAGCTGAATGTGCAGATCTGCAGAAAATGTAAATGGAACACATTTATTATGCCACATGATTACAGTTTAAAAGTAATTCCGTTACCATTCGCTTTATATCCGAACCATTAATATCAAAAATTAAATGAATTGAGGCAGTTTTCATTATAAAATCCGTATCAAACATGAAATTTTTTATAGGAGTTTAGATAAATTATTTTCATTTTAAGAATAAATTTAACACTCAGAATTTGAAATTTCCATTAAAAAAATCTGGCTTTAAAATTGCTTATATTCGTCAAAACCAGGAAAAATGACGAAAATATCAATTTTCCAGTTTTCTGCTTGTATTACGCATCCCTAGTATCTTTTGGCAAACTTACTTAATCGTAGCACGGTTCTTTTTACTGCATCCATTTTCTATCAAATTTTTCCGGTATAAATAATTGTGTTACTGCAGTAACACAATAAACTGATTCACACCAGAAATTTCGAAAGATTTTATTCGAATATAGGAAAGAGCAGTCTTTATATCAATGATATAAAATTAAATATCCTTCATAATTTGTGGTACGAATCTTGATTAATATTATGTGGGATGGAAAAATGACGAAAATATCAATTTTCCAGTTTTTTACTTGTATTATGCCTTCCTAGTATTTTTTGAAAAAATTACTTAATTATCGGACGGTTCTATTTACAGGATACATTTTATAACAAATTTTTGAGGTACAAATGATTGTGTTACTGTAATGTTAAATTCACACCAGAAATTTCGAAAGATTTTATTTGAATTTAGGAAAGTGCAGTCTTATCAATCTTATAAAGTTAAGCATCCTTCATAATTTGTGGGTCGAATCTCCATTAAAATTGTGTGGGATGGAACATATGCCACCATGAGAGCCAAATCCTACGAGTCCAAACTGGGCATGATCTATCCTGACAATAATTTGTAGTAACTTTTACTAATACGTTTTCTAGGAAATTTTTACGATTCCATACGAAGAAAAAAACGATACAGAAAAACTTGTGGGAAGAGCATGCCCACATTGGGTAGCAAGATCTGCCAATGGCCACCACCCTTTAACTCTTTCATGGGCCGTGGCTTGTATACTTTCCACTTTTTTTAATTCCCAGCTGCCAAATTCGTACCAGAAATTTTAACAAAAATTTACCTGTAATAATGCACTACTTATAAAAGCATCTACTTATTTTGAAAGTAAATTGTTCGAAAATTCTGGTGGTAGTAATTCACTTTAACATTTTAGAAACATAATTATTCTACCCATGAAAGGTTTGGAGAGTTAAATTTTGCAATCTTTAATACTTGCTGACTCGGGATTATTTTTCTTTGCAAAATTTTCTTTTTTCATCAATAATAAAGGAAACTAAAATTTGACCTACTTAAACTAGCATTTTTGAAATTGTGTAATTGTAGGTAACTTCTTATAAAACAGTGGTGCAAAGCGAATAAAATTTGTACAAGAGTCACATAGCCGCAAAGCGTTAAATTCATTTTTCTACATTTGGGTTTTTTCACTTATCAGTATGATCAAAATGTATAAGCTTGAACATGCATTTTTCAATGATTCGTGTTATTTTTTAGAATGATCGTTACTGCAACATTTTTTTCTTAAATGAGGAATAGATTTTTTTGTAATATAAATACATTATTTTTTATAAATAAAAAAATAAAAAAAATATTTAATTTTAAGGTATTTTTACATATGCCATTTCATGTATTTTTTCTTCAACTAACTTTACGAAAATCCTATACCTAGTGTTATAGCACACACGTGATTTGTGTAGGTAAAAAGCATGCTGTATATTTCAAAAAGTTCTAATTTGAAAAATAAATAGAATTTTAAAAGTAATTTTAAATGAAAATTTTCAAATTTTACCACAGGTTTTTGATTTTTAGCTTGATTAAATCACTTTATTTCATAACAGCATTTGATAATATTTCAAAATAGTATTGTAAAACACTGGAATAAAAAAAAAGTTCAGCAGGTTAGTGCGTCCCCTCCACCCTTTCAGAAGCAAGGCATTTCTGCTCAAAAATGTTAAAATAATTGACTGACACTAGAATTTACTAACAAATTTATTTGAAAATAATCAAAAGCTTTTTCTTCACATACATTATGAGAGCAAAATTTTACAAAAACATTGTCTTGGCATTATGCAGTTTGGGAATTAAATTTGGGAGGTTTAACACCTTAATTATTGCTCTCGTGATATTCACGGGCTGTGTCTTTTTTTTTTCAGAATTTTCGATTCCCAGCAGTTTTATAAAATAGTGTAATCGGTTTTATTGTGGTATCATTTTACCTGTGATTAAATAAGGTGTATATTTCTTTTTTAAAAAAACTGGTGCCGATAAGCAATTTGAATTTTTAAACCGCAATTTAATTCGAGCGTTAAGGGGTTAAATTAATTTATATTTTATTTTCATTAATAATTCCTAAATAAATATCTCACTATGCTGATGTTTGTCTAAACAAACTCCTTAGAAACGGAAATATAAACATATCCATGTTGTATTATTTACAATTTTGTCATATGAAATACATACTGTCATTCGAAAAATCAATACTTATATACAACGAGACATTTCATAACACTATTTTCATATTATTGGTTTGAAACTATATTCGTTTCAGAAATTTTCAAAGTACGTAAATATAAAAAGCAAACAGAAATTATTTTATGAACACATCAACAGACGCATGTAACATATTGAAAATTGAAAACATTGAACAATTTCAAGTCATTTGCATATTGTTTCAACATTCTATTCTCAGCGACTGATTACCAACGAAGCACATTCCCACCAGTAAAAAGAAACAGAGATTGTTGCCTCACTCATAGAAGAAATTTTACATTACTACAGCGTTTAGATAACACGAACATTTCTTTTAAACCCTTGCAAGGTTCTTCTATCATAAGGTTGTTCCATTTGAAGGATAGCCAATCAGAGTAGAGCAGGACTGAAACGTCACGTGGCGGACAAGATTGGAGATCGACCAGCCGTCATAAAGTAAATGGATGCGAAAGAATGAATGAAATACCAAGTAAATAATTTTTTAAAAAGCAGATCTTCGAAAGTAAATTGAACGAAATCATTTTCCTTTAAAATAAATTGTTCAAACACTGATTGGAGTTAATTAAATATAAAATGCATGATGGTTAAATAATATCACGATACGTTGGTTTACATTCAAATACTTGAATAAATTCGCAAAAAAAATTAAATTTTTAATGTGTAAAAGTACAAATGAAAACTTTTAAACTATTATAAAATCAAATGAATGAATGAATTATATGAATATGATTACAAAGCAGTAGTATAAAAAAAAAAAACTAGTATTATCAAATAGAATAAATTAAACAAAACTCACACATTAAAACTTTTAACAATAATGCATTGTCCAATTACTAGATAACAGTTTTCAAAAAATTTCGAATGTCACTATGCTTATTCAGGATCAAAATAATACAATAATATTGCTCTATAATTAAACTAATTCCATTATGTAAAAAAATATGTACTATGCATATTTTTTACATTATAATATTCAAATAACAATATCGTAAAATTTAAAACAACTTCAGTAATAAAACATCCATGTTATCTTATAAAACACATCAAATATAACATTTCTCCATACAAATAGGAAACAATAGAAAAAATATATGGAGGTATACAGAGATTTAAAAATGTGCTAACATTTTCAAAAAATAGAAAAGAAAAAAAAGTAAGAACTGATATCAAAATTTTAATAATGCATGTGAATAATACTTTTTACACACTATCATGTTGTAAAATCATTGATCTTCATTATTAATAATCAAAATTAAATTTTTAAATTCTTTAGTTTCAAATGCACATCAGTATGATTCAGATATCTGTAGCGTATATTGTACGTCAGCATATATTGTACGTCAGCTGTTTGCTAGCCGGGTTAGCTAGATACGAAGTTCATGTCGCTGCATCAGGAGCCGATGTACAACAGATCTACGAAAAATTGAGAAAATCGCACAACAATCCTTATGACAGCGCCCCATGTATGAAGTTAGGTTCAAATGTATGCATAACTTCATATACTTTCCGATGATATAATAAGACACACATAGATAAGGACAGACAGATATTTTGTAAAAACATGTTTTTCGGGTTATCTGACCCTTAAAACGTGGATGTCCGTCAAAAACCGGAAATCGAACAAAATTTCGACTAATATACTTTCTTCTATTATAGATAAAAGAAAGTAAAAAAAAGTAATGCTAAAACAAATATTTTAATAAAAGAAATTTTTTTAAAAATGGTAAAAAAAAAAAAAAATCACAATAACAAAAGAAAATTTTTTATGCAATTTTTGACTTTTTTTTTTAAATTTTGCGGCGATTTTTCCATATGAGTAAAATGGATCCTGCTTTATTTTTTTTAGCACAATATATTAAATCTTGTCATGTTTTCAATAAAATTTATTATGAGTTCGTTCAGAGATTTTTGCCTTTTTTTGGGAATTTTTTATGCGATTTTTAGAGTTTTCTATAGTTCCGTGGTTTTTTTTTTTTTTTTGAGATTTGTAAAAGGAACTTGGTTACCAAATATAATAAATATTCTCCTTTGCGAATTTTGAACTTTGAACCTTTTTTTCCCCCATTTGATGGCGATTTGTCTGCATTTGTGAAAGAAATCCGGTTTTAATCTTTTATTCCAATATAGTAAATGCTGTCCTCTTTTTTTCCCCTATCATTAAAGTTTATAAGGAATTTCTTGAGATTCTTTTATGCAATTTTTAGAGATTTTCGTGTTCTGCAGAAATTTTTTGACATTCGTAAAAGTATTTCGGTTTTAGAACTGCAGCATGGTACAGTAAATTTTGTCCCCTGCGATTTCAGTGTTTTTCGTTGCGATTTTCCACAATAATAATCGTCAGTTAACAAAATGCCGTGTATTTCGACGTCCAGATTTGAGACTGAGGATTGAGAACTGTATTGTTAAATCTGTATAGTGTTCTCCTGCTTTACTATACTATTATCTCCGAAAGTTACTAGAACACCTTGATATAGCGCATTTACTAGGTTTTGTTTCCAAAAAGTCTGTTAAAATAATAGAATAATTAAAATCAGTCACAGAAAGAAGTTTCCAACGTAAAACAGCATTAAATACTATTGAAACGAGCGGAGCGAGGCGAATCTGTACGCCACGCGACGTAATGCGCGAGCAGTTAGGAAATCTTTACAGTTGGCGCATCGCACGAATGGTACCCCCCTGAACCCTTGAAGTGCAAGCAAAAATGTCTCTAAATATTGAATTGTCGCCGGCATAATCGAAAAATTTTATTTTAAAATAAGCAAAGGCAATTTTCCAACGATTTTCCTCCAAAGTTAAAAATATAAAATTTCGCTAACATTTCTGGTGAGAATCTTGTTTAAATTAGGTAGGATATATTTTATCCCACCGCCCCTCGAGGGGTTAAAGTTTATTGGTGTAGGTGTACTCCGTTGGTAATCAGGCCCTGCCTATTCTAATAATTAACGGTAGTCTAATGATAAAAATACTAAATGTAGACTAATAGGACATTACGAAAGAAGTAGCAGACAACATAAATGTGAAAAAAGTGTCTAGTTAAGAAATTAATATAATCTTGATTTAAATATCATTCGTCTTACTGATTCCCTTTGTTAATTCAAAATATCAGAACAAAATTACATTGTAAACAACGCGGAAGACATAAATAAAATGTCATAAGTTAGATAGTTTTGAGATAATGCAAGTAAGACTTTTGCTTCATGATGATGCTTTTTACGTTAAAATTGACTAACAGGACTCCCAAATGTTCCGCCAACTGAATACCAATATTTTTTTAGAAAAATTTTCTTTTTCGATTTTTATTACAAACCGCCCCGTAATCGCCTTTGAAAGTTAATTCTAGCGCAAACCTACCATAAAATTTTCTGTTAAAACTTATTCGTATTCAGTTGGCGGACCATTTGGGAGCCCTGGACTAAGAGTGTGAAAATTGAAAGCAGATTTTGAAAATTACGAAATTAATTACAGATGTCATCATAATCTTCCCAAAGAAATTTGCCGTAATTGCATAAACTTGACTGTTAGTTCTATTCTTCTCCGGGCATCCTAAAATGTGTAAATGCAAAATAACAGATAAAAGTCAGACTTGCAACGTGAGTTTAAAAATTGCAAGCTATGGGTAAACAGTAGTTCCTAACAAAGGAATAAAAATAAACATCGACAATCTTGAAGATAAAATATACGAACTTACTTTATTAACCCGTTCGGGACCATTGGTGCATATATGCAGCCTCAAAAAAAGGATACAGAATTTGTATTTGGCACCAGTAAAAAGGAAAAGCAATATTCAGTTTAATGAAAAGCAATATTCCGTTTATTTAACCCCTTAACGCTCGAATTAAATTACGGTTGAAAAATTCAAATTGCTTATTGGCACCACTTTTATGAAAAAGAAATATTCACCTTATTTAATGACAGAAAAAACGATACTAAAATATAGCCAGTTGTACTATTTTATAAAACTGGTGAGAATCAAACAATCTGAGTAAACGACACAGCCCGAGAATATGACGGGAGCGAGAATTAAGGGGTTAAATAGAGCAATTTCGTTATTGTTTAATTCTTGAACGCTCGGAAGGAGTCAATCCGACTTCGACCATATGGTTAAATGTCAACTGGAACCAGAAATTCTTTCATAAAATAATTTAAATGTAAAACACAATGTCGCATTTTGAAAAGCGCAGCTTAATTCCAATTTAATTTCACAGTTGTAACTTTTTTTTTGGCATGGGGGAGGGGAGGTGCGATGTTGCGCCTATTTGCATTTGAATTTAAACTTTTATTTTTATATCTGCTCATTTTATGAATAATTATTGCCTTGATAATCGAGTTTTACCCGAAACATATGTAAAATGCTACTTGTGTAGTTTGTTGCTCAAAGCCAATTTTATATGGCTATTATAACGCGCATACAGTTATAACAATGTTGTTATTAGTATTACCCTTGCTTGACGCCAATCTTGCCTGTGTATTTGAATGCGGACTATTGGTCATTTTTCTTGTTAAAAAAAAAAAAAATTGGTTCTAAGAAAATTGTTCCATTTCACTTACCCCCTTGTGGGGCGGTGGGATAAAATATATCCCACCTAATTTAAACAAGATTCTCACCAGAAAAATTTAACTAAATTTTATATATTTAAGTTTGGAGGAAAATTGTTAAAAAAATTGCTTTTCCTTACTTAAAAATAAAATGTTTTGATTATTCCGGTGATATTTCAATATTTTTGCTTGCCCCTCAACGGGTTACCACGTACCGATGGCAATATTGATACTTTTATGTTAGAGCAGGTGATAAATTGCCAACAGTTTTTCCCAAATCATATTCGTATTACATTTATTTCATTAAAACTATAATCCTTTAATTAACTTGATATAAATACATTATTTTAACTAATTTCATGATACTTTTGAAATATTATTTTGCCGTGGCGTTTTTAGCCCCCGGTTTGCTATTTCTTTCTCCCAGCTATAAAAATGTCGTCTCTAAAGAAAAGAAAAACGTTGCGTTGCATAAGCCAGCCGTAAAACAAAGCAGATGTATTATTGTACGGTTAAATACTCGGTACTACTTTGATATCCTGTCGACCTATTTCACCAAGTAATATAAATCCCCAGACCACCCAAAAATTATAAATTGACATAATTTTTATTCTAAAAAACGGAATAACAAATAAATTAGTATAACATTAATAAAGTACAATTAAAACGTCGAAATAAAAATCACTTGATGAAGTAAACACATGTAACTTGCATAAAGTTAAGTGAATGTGTCATTTACGATCAACCATTTGGCATTTAATCTTATAGCTTGGCGTTAGATTTTTGGCCGACGGGATAACTAAGCAGTCCCAATTACTGTACTGCAATTTTTTAAACTTCTAAGCATCGCGCATTTTCAATTCTTATACCGTCGTATTGTTCGTATTGTTCAAAAAAATAATTTTTAGGTCATTATACTGTTGTAATTTTCTAAATTTTGCATTATCTAAATACAACTTTGCATTAAGTATAGAAACATGCTTTAAATATAAATACATTTAGGTTCAGGATAATTATTACAATATGAAGTATAAGTAGGCACCAAACTTCTCATTCTAGTTTCAAAATTTATTTTGTAATCCTGCGCGTAATCTGTTATGCCAATTTTCTGCTCCAAAAATGACTGACCGTTTGGCGCCCTTATATATGCTAATTCTGCATCTTGCAATTTTTAAATACATGTAATGAAAGAACACACTTATATCTTTCAATTCCAATAAAACTTTTGTCTTAAAATCAAATACATTTTAAAATATTTAATGTTGATTTTTTTTTTCATTTTTCCAATTTTAAGAGTCCTGAGACCCTTTAAATAAAAATAATTTTTGCGACCCACTTTTAAGTAAATAAAAAAAAAAAGAAAAAAAAATTCGTGACCCACCTTTAATAAAAAAAAATCGCGATTGTCTTAATATGAGGATGTATCTAATAATAGTATGGGAATTATAGTATGACCCCAATAAGCTATGGGGTATGCCATTCTACGAGAAAGGACAATTTTCTTACGAAGGATGGACTATCAACAAAATCAAAAATCGGTAATCCCAATGTGTGTAAGTGGAATAAAAATGAAACAACACTCATTTCAAAAACAACGAAAAATACGTTTAATTTTTATCAAAACATTACTTTACAATCAGTGGGATTTCTGGCACTGGTCTTTACCGATGAGGGTATCTGTATCAGGGTTAAAATGGGTTAATTTTAATCTCCAGTCCCTTTCTGTCAACCAGTTTGTTTCTGTACTTGTTTTTCAAAACAGAAACGTATAAAAAGTACGCTCACTCAAGTATGTTGTGTTAAACAACATTAAAAACCTTAAAGCAGGTTTCGATATTTCTGGTTATTTCCATAGTATATTTATTCAGGAGGAAATTGAGAATTTTTCTTTGAAAATGGCATTCAAAGAGGAATCGCTAGATAGCTGAATCGTGAGCTTAATTTATATTTCTTGTTTAGGTTTCGAGAGGATTTGGGCTTTTCAAATGTTCTTATGCAAAAGGATTTCTAATAGATTGGCTCGAGAGCGGGGATCCGGGTTTCCGATAACGACTACGCGACTGCTTCCATATCTCACAGCGAGGTCATAAAATAATACAGACTGTTTAAGAAAACACTGCTATATCACGACGTTTTAGTTAAAGCTAATAGCGTTTATGATTTTTGCAATTGTAAAATGTTGTATTTGGCTAGATGCATTTGTTTTTGTAGTGTGAGTCACATAGCTGATAACTGCTATGCTTGTTGCAACAATTTTTTTCGAAAAGTTTGCTTCGTCTTATTCAGTTAATGAGATATCTCCGATGAAATTAGTCATATTTTTTCGTTCTAAAATACAAGTAACTAAAAATCGTAGCATGTGTCTTTCACTACAAGTACTCATGAAACTAGCCGTTTTTTTTTTCATTTTTTTTTTTACCTTTTCAGGGGCAGAAATATTGTAAAATGATGAAATAACTTACAGCTGAATTTTCAAATAAATTTCTTAGAAAATAAAAAGCTTCTCTTTTTTCATTCTCATTATAAAAGCAAAATTTCATTAAAATATTCCTGGTGCCATTTGTCAGTTTTTGAATTAAAATTAGGTGGTCACGGACATTGAAAGGGTTAAACATTTGAAATTATAATGTATTTTTATCACAAACCTCAATTATTTCGCAACCCGGACGCTGCTTGGGAGCCGCTGATCTGGGGCAAAACTTCCACCAGTAAATTTTAATGGAAATTTTCTTCTTATTTAAACGCCTTATTCCTTCCCAATTTACATAATAAATAGGGCAAAAATTTATATTTGCATTATTCTACGACGGAAGTTGTCCACGGCGTTAATCAGGCCCTTATCCGATATAAACAAACAACAGTCCTCATCTAGCGATTACATCCTCAGTTGCTTCATTGGGAACCGGTAGACACTGCACTACAATGGAGTTATAAATAAAGAGGAGGAGACATACAGATTACAGTCTACCAGTTCGTTGCCACCGAAATACTCAAGGCAAGAGGACACGTGTTGTGACGTCAGCACTAATCAGCTGACTTCTCACTAGTGTTGGAATTCACACCGGAAAATTTTGAATAGCAATTTTGCTTCATTTTATTTGTGGAATATCTATCATTTTACAAAACAATAATAACTATTTAAACTTACTGGTGAGAATTCGGAATCCCTAAATAAAAATTCAGCCACTTGCGGAATGCAGCAGTATTGCCGCTTTCGGCTCAAATTTTATTGGGGGATTCCGAATTCTCACCAGTAAGTTTAAATAGTTATTATTGTTTTATAAGATGATAGATATTACACACACACACACACAAAAAAAAAAAAAAATCTATTCAAAATTTTCCGATGTGATTTCCAACATTAGTGAAAAGTCGGTCAATTAGTGATGACGTTACAACTCGTGTCCTCTGGCCTTGAGTATTTCGATATCAGCAACCACTGGCGGATGAAATAACTCAGGAGTTTCTCACAAGATGGCGGGTGGTTGTTTTAAACTGTTAACAGTGTCTGATTTGCCGTATCAAACTTCCCACCAGCAAATTTCAATAGAAAATACCGTTTTATTTAAATTAAAATCCTTATATATATATATATATATATGTGTGTGTGTGGTTGGTTGTATTTATGACGGCCGATTATCTGCACGAGGGATATAGGCCCAGGGAGAGTGCCCTTCGCGGGGGTCTTTCTAAGGGAACCTAACCCGTATTAACGCTTGGAAATCCAAGGTTCGCAGAAAACCACGAAAACTCCGAACGATTGTGTTCGAGCCCAGCACCTCCCGTCTACCAGCTTCGAGAGCAGAACCTCTCAGCCACCGGTGGGGCGTGTGTGTGTGTGTGGAAATATTTACTTTCAAATATCCTAGAAAGTCTATTTGTATTTACTGGTGTCCGTTTATCCAAGTATTATAACCGTTTTCATTGACACTGATAAGAGGTTGTTAAAGTTGTCACAATATGGCGAAAACGCAGGTCATGACTATTGCCAAAGTAGAAAACTTCCACCGGTAAAAATGAATAGCTGTTTCTGGCATTATTTATGACTGAAACTTTTTAGTAATAAGGGGTTTAAATAAGGTGAAAATATTTATTCAAATTTACTTGTGGTAGTTTCTCCCGTCGATAATCAACCCCTGCGAAAGCAGTTGCATTTGAAACTTCACTATTTAAAGGATATGTCAGTTTCTTTTTATTAATAGTTCCATGTACACTACATGTCACCTCCTCTTTATTCGTAGCTCCATTAAAAATCATAAAAATAAATGTCATCGATATGTAGCAACAGTTTTCCTGTTTTCGATTATCAAAATAACTCATGCGAGTTACTAAGTTTAACGGGGTATACCAAAGCGATATAAGTAAGCGTCCTATCTTAAATGGGAGAAGTAACCGCAACAATAAACGCGACGTCACATCAATCAAGGTCAAGCGCCACATAGCGGATGGAGTGTGAACTACAGGTAGATAGCTAACTGTTTTCTTACTCACACCACTAAAATTGTAAAGTTTTTTTCACCTTGATTAATAACTGAAATGTATCGGACAAGGCAAAGAAAACTTCGTGGTGTCAAGTGCATCTGGATGCTCCTCTCGGTACGCCATTATTTTGCAATAAATGTGGCAAACAAAGCTCATTTCCATGAGTGACTACATATTTAGAAAACATGCGCCACACTGAAAGCCCGCTTATGTGGATTATAACTCCGTCCACAAGATGGCGCAACTGTGTTAATTTACGTCCGATTCCAGCATTAAGTTTGCACGCTTACTTATATCGCTTTGGAGTATACTGTTCACATTGTTAATACATTTGACTCGTTGTAGAAGCAAGTAACATGATGCACGAAATATTGCCATAAGTACCAATAAACTTATGAATTATTTATACCAGTTAGGAGAAATCCTATACTTTTCCTGGTGTCAAAATAAGTAATAATCAGTAATTTCAAATTTCAAGCGTGAATTATTCGTTTTTAAGTTTGCTTGACAATTTTTGCTACGTTTCAATATAATAGTATATTTGCACCCACTTTTTATAACACCATCTTTTAGCACAATGTTTATTATTACGTTACTACCCCTAAATGGTCATAGTTGTTTCTAACGATGCAATTTAACCCTCCAGCCGCTGGAAATTTTACTAGCATCTGCCAGGCCGAAATGTCGGAGCATGAAGTTGCTTAAACTTAAAACATAACATTTAAAAATAAAAAAAAAAACTTTTGTTTTCATGATTGCTGTTTAATAGTATAAAAGTACGTTTGAAATAACAGCCGTCGAATCTTCATTTTAAAGTGCTTAATTCAGTCGTCAGTTGCCTCAAATGCTAATCTGTCATCAAGTGCTCCTATCCTTCTTATTTGGTAAAGCCTATCCTTAGCGAAAAGCGCTTCAATGAGAACTTTCTCTAAACGACAAACTATACTAAAAGTGATATAAGTTACTTTATGTGACAAATCCTTCACACCAATGTCCACAGCAGTTTTTGACAAAATTTAACTCTGGGATTTGTGTATGGTGGCAGGATAAGCAACTGGTAAAGGTAAATGTGTTCGTAAGAATGATTCCTTTTCTTTTCCTCAATATTTACAAATAGTTTTGATAAAGAAAAATTAGAAATGGCCCATGGTTAGAAATGATCCATGATAATCATCAAAACGAACCATTATAGCTTATGTCAAGCCTGGAGGTTTAAATCTTGTGTTATAGACAATATCTTTTACTGTACGAAGTGCAACGTTTACCAATTCTCACTCCGTCCAGATATTGGTATGTAACATAAGTCTGCATCTAACTGCTGAGAAAATTCCAGCCTGAAGTCCAGACGCGTGATCATCTTCACTGCATCTTGCTATTTAATTATTATGTTTTGCTAATATTCTTGTCATTGGCCACTTTGATTTAATTAGTACTTCTTGATTATGTTCTTTAGTTTGCTTGTTTTGGGGTAAAAGACATAGCACCGTGAAATCATTCAGATTCATCCGGAAGTAGTATAGCTTTGCGTCGTTGCATAAGAGTTGGGTGGTCGTCTGAAACTTGACACACGGAAAGCGAATTAAGAGTCTTTCGAAACTGTCTTTGCTGATCGTCATTATGTCTCATTAATTTTGTTAATGTGTAACATTTTTTTAAATTCCTAATAATTAATTGTCCGCGAAGAGCCAAAATATGTTTTATAGAATGTCTCTTATATTAATGGAAGTCTTTTACGGGATGTAACTGCCCAATATATCAAAGGATTTAAACAAATTATCCTCTAAATAAACAAGAAAAGTGCCAAGCTAAACTGATGGCATTGAGCTAACAGGATATTCGCAATAATTGTATATCATACTCTTATTTTAAAGAATAATCCCCCTCAAAAAAATAAATGAAGGGGAATTAGCCCCCGTTTCCCCCTTTATACTTAGCCAGTGAACCTCCAAATCTAATCAGGGAAGCTCCTTATCATAATAAACCGGTATACCAAATTTGGAGCAAATCGAATAATCCTGCAAAAATAACCATTTACCTAAATTAAGGGGGTGGACTAGCCTCCCTTTATCCTTAACCAATGAATCCCCAAAACGGATCAGGGAAGCTCCTTAACATAATAAACCGGTATACCAAATTTGGAGCAAAGCGAATAATTTTGCATGAAAAAACCGTTTATATAAATTAAGGGGGGTGGACTAGCCCCCCTTCCCCCTTTATCCTTAACCAATGAGCCCCCAAAACTAATCAGGGAAGTTCCTTAACATAATAAACCGGTATACCAACTTCGGAGCAAATCGAATCATTCTGCATGAAAAACCCATTTATCTAATTTAAGAGGGGCGGGCTAACCCCCCTTTTCCCCCTTTATCCTTAACCAATGAACCCCCAAAACTAATCAGGGACGTTCCTTAACATAATAAACCGGTATACCAAATACGGAGCAAATCGAATGATTCTCCATGAAAAACCCATTTATCTGAATTAAGGGGGAGGGGGACTAAGCCCGTTTTCCCCCCTTTATCCTTAAACAATGAACTCCCCAAACTAATCGGGGAAGTTCCTTAACATAATAAACCGGTATACCAAATTCGGGGCAAATCGAATGATTCTGCATGAAAAACCCATTTATCTGAATTAAGGAGGTGGACTAACCCCCCTTTTCCCCCTTTATCCTTAACCAATGAACCTCCAAAACTAATCAGGGATGTTCCTTAACATCATAAACCGGTGTACCAAATTCGGAGCAAATCGAATCATTCTGCATGAAAAACCCATTTATCTGAATTAAAAGGGGTGGACTAAACCCCCTTTTCGACCTTTATCCTTAACCAATGAACCCCCAAAATTAATCAGGGAAGTTCCTTAACATAATAAACCGGTATACCAAATTCGGAGCAAATCGAATGGTTCTGCATGAAAAACCCATTTATCTGAATTAAGGGGTTGGACTAACCCCGTTTCCCCCCCTTTATCCTTAACCAATAAACTCCCAAAACTAATCAGGGAAGCGCCTTATCACAATGAACCTAGAAAAAAATTTTGAAGCAAATCGGATGTTTCTATCAAGAGTTATCGCGTTACGTACATACATACATACATACCTACATACGTACGTACATACATACAGAACGGGCGGGCACGTTAGCTCTCAGGCTTTGATAGCCTGTGAGCTAAAAACCTATCTGATTTACCTTCGCGACATTTTCTTCAAGGTCAGACATAAGATGACATCCGATTATAGAAAATTTTTCAGTAATGAGAAATAACACTGGATCCATGTTGAGCTGTAGGTTTCTTGCTGCCTGACTTTTTAAATCAGCAAACCAGTTAAAACACGTTGGTAATTTCAGAGCAGAGTGAATTGCTTTGCCTTCGACATTAAATGCAGCAGTAATTGTTAGTGCCAAAAGCATGATAGGTACTAAATCTAACTGCTCAATGACGGTTTTACTAATTTCTTTGATTATATTATCGTAGTTTCCATCTCTTGCTTTTCCAATAATAAAATTTGTCTTAGGAAAAATTTTAACTTTTGTTTGCAATGACGAAAGCTGTTCTGAGCATAACTGAAGTATCTTCTTCTGCTCATCTGTAAATCTGATGATAAAATTATCATAATTTTCATGCAGCGTAATTTGTTGTTCTTTTGATTAATTCAGAAATGTTAAAGTTAAAGACACTGGATAAAATTTTCTACAATAAGGAATAACTAACAGATGTACTTGAGCTATTACGATTTGTTCAATGTAGATCCGATCTTTCGACAATCAAAAATTGGAACTGGAGTGGATCCATCGAGTTTGCTGCAGAAAACTTTTAAGCCCTTTCAATGATTTGCAAGTCTGGCAGAGCCCAGAATTATCTAATAAGGTATTAGGGGAAATGTTTGTAACACGTATGTAACGCACACATATAGGTGATCTGCTATACTCCTTGATAGCTTTATTCATGTGAGTGGTTGTTATATCGTTACTCCGCATATAATCGGAAGGCATTTGGCTTATTGTTAAGGGACTTTTCCACATAGAATTACACATAAATATTTTAATCTCAATTGCTCTCTTTTACCGGCATTTTCGCGACTTCTGCATCTAACGTTACATATATAAAAATATTTATATTTCTAAAATGTACACTAAATTTAATTCCTTTCATAAAATTCCTAAAATTTCCTTTCATACCAGAAAAATTCCTTCCAAAATTTATATGTATTAAATTCTGCAATAAATTAAGTCATGTATATTTAATCCTCATTTGAGTTCAAGAAAGACAGTTGTTAGTTTGCTTGGCGACTGTTTAAATATGTGGTATATAAATACTGAACTATGAATCGGAATCATGAATCGCGAACAGCAAGAAAAGTACCCAGTACTCCCTATGTAGTACAGATTTTTAATGAAAATACCTACCAGACATTTTGTATTTCAAATTTTTTTAATCACGAAATGTCTGTTATTAAATGAAAAAAATATTACTACACAGAAATTCTACTGTGATGCTAGGAATAAAAATGGGTTTCAACTTCCAACACTGGGACCAGTCACCGCGTAACTGGAATTCCCGGGTTTAGAGCCACTTTTAATTCCGAATAATTATTTTCGCCTTATTTGTGAAAGATTTGACGTGTTTAAATAAGGTTAGGATTACTATACAGAAGGGTTTTATTCAATTACCAGAGCAACATTATTGTGTATCTCAGCCAGGGTTGTCAGTTTAGCCTCCATTTTTAACCCCTTAATTCTCGCTCCCGTGATATTCACGGGATGTTTCTTTTCTTCAGATTATTCGGTATTATTCAATTATATTATTCAGATTATAGTGTAATTGGCTTTTTTATGGTAGCATTTTAGATGTCATTTAATAAGAAGTCTATTTCTCTTTCTAAAAGTGGTGACAATAAGCAATTTGAATTTTTAAACAGTAATTTAATGCGACCGTTAATGGGTTAATGAGAAATTTTGATTTCGTAGCAGAAATTAAGAATGGTATTCTTTGCTTTATTTAAAGTCAGATATATCGCGATTACTAAAGGTGAAAGTTGTTCTTTTGAAATTCTAATTAGAAATCGAAATTTCGGAATAAAAATAGCGGCTTAACTGGTAACCTTGATTTCCTCAGTAGGCTCTAAAGATAACGGATTAATGCAACGTGGTACGCTTAAAAATATGGCTTCGTTTGCCTGTTAATAAAGCTAATTAGAAATTACTTTTCTTAAAAAGCTTGTTTTACTAATGAAACAAATGTCATCAAATATTTTAAGGACTTTCACTTTCAATAATTTTTTAATAAAAGATTTTTTTTAATATATAATTAAGAAATCAGTCAGTTTAACAATAGTACAGATCACCGAATATTAAAGAAATTATTTATGTACTTAATCCTAGAATACTAACCTGCCTAAATTTTACTCACACACCCTTGTTTTTACTGATGAAGTATGCTTATTTCGCTGAATTATATTAGAAGGATATGTTTAATGAATAATTTTCTAAAAAAATTTAAAGGTATGAGTACATATAAAAGAATTATTTTTTTAAAATATTCCTTAAAGGTATTTTTAATATGGAGTGATTAAATTTTATGCAATGTTAGTATTTAAATACTAAATATAAAGGTTAGAATTCTAGGGTTAGCATTAAATTACTTTTTGTATATTAAAATAACATAGATTCAACTTATATTAGAATAATAAATAATTATATTATTTATTTTTAGATCGATATAGCCCTTTCAGCTCTTGAATGTTATATATTATTTATACCAATAGATTTCAGTTAAAATAAATCCTCCTCTCCACTTTTTTATGCTGTACGCGAATAACAATTAATAAATTGCATTTCCTTTTTTCTCAACTGAAATTGTATGAATGTTCTGTGATGAGATTTCAACGTAAATACATATAATTACTTACTCTTGTATAGCTGCTCACTTTTAGGCATTTTTCGCCATATATTAGGTTGTCCCAAAAGTTTCTTTCGCAATTCACGTTAAAGTTCGTATTTACCGCTGCTATAAGTGAATAGTGTTAGTATCGGCATCAAAATGATACTTCAGAAACGGAGGACGCGGATAGATGGCACTGCCGCTCTCACCGCGGCTATATTACTTGAAATTTTTCCATACGCTTACTTTTAAACCTAATTATTTTCTGTAATAAAACAGTACTTTAAAATGCTCAAGATTAAATATAAACAATATTATTTTTTCTAATAATGAAAATAGTGTTGAGGAGGAATTAAAATGATTTCATGGCAACTAGTTTGTATTGACAGGGCTGCCACAAGCGACTGTTTTTCTATTATATTTGCACCACTATTTAAAAAAAAAATTACTATATTTCTCTTGCAAATGTTGCCAAACAGTACGTCAAGGTTTTTTTTTCTTTTGAGGAAGGGTGCGATGTACAATTTAAAAATGTCGTTTGTGGCAGCACTGTAATGGAATTAAACAGTTACAAACTTTATCATAGAAAAGGTTTTCCTTTGTACAATATTATATTATGGAATCAGTTTTGTTGCTGTTATATACTAATGTATCCAGGAGCGAAGAATGTTCGATCAGCTTTTCCTTTCTTGGTATTAACCCCTTGAGGGGCGGTGGGATAAAATATGTCCCACCTAATTCAAACAAGATTCGCACCAGAAAATTTTAACTAAATTTTATATTTTTAACTTTGGTGGAAATTCGTTTAAAAATTGCTTTTCCTTATTTAAAAATAAAACTTTTCGATTATTCCGGCGACAGTTAAATATTTAGAGACATTTTTGCTTGCCCCTCAAGGGGATAATCAATAATGATTTATAGTTAAAAAAACATAATATGTCTTTACTATAACCTATTGAAGAGAGGTGGGATAAAATATATCCCACCAAATTTAAACAAGATTCTCACCAGAAAATTTTAACTAAATTTTATGGTGAGAATATTTTTTAAATAAGGTGAAGCTCCTCGAAGAGTTAAAAAATATAAACGCTTGCATAATTTCTTTCACTATCAGGGTTCGTACTCTAGAAGGACTTTAGAGCACCTTTCACCAAAATTTTCGTAAAGTAATGTTTGCCATATTTAAGAAAAAAAATCTGTCTTTAGCTATAGCGACTAGTACTTCACGAGATTTCTGTTGCTAAAACACCTAAAAACACCTGAGTCCCTATGCCGACGAACCCTGAAAATGTAGGGTCAATTACATCCCAACTAACATTAAGATCAAGCAGTTTAAATGCGATTTCAAACGTTATGAACGACGCGACTGTGAGAATTCGAAGCTCTCTCGAGGAAAATCTCGCTTTTCTGCTTTCAGAGATAATTTTTTATTATTATTACTGTTCTATATTGGCGATAAATACACTATATACTAATATTTGGAAATTTTTCCAGAGAGAAACATTCGCCTTGAATACAATATTTCAAATGAAAATCAAATTTCAAATTATTTTTGCTTAAAAGGCGCAAAGACCAACTTAGTGAAAAATATTCCATGCCGGGAATCGAACCCGGGTCATCAGTATAGCGCACTGACGTTCTACCGCTAAACCACATGGAACGATACCCAGCCTGGAACTTCTCACTATTACAAGTTGGCAAGGCTACAAACGCAGCACAAGATGGAATATTTTCCGTGAGCCACCAACATGGGGCAAACACAGACACTTAATTAAATCCAGCATCGATGAATCTATATTAATATTTGGAAATTTTTCCAGAGAGAAACATTCGCCTTGAATACAATATTTCAAATGAAAATCAAATTTCAAATTATTTTTGCTTAAAAGGCGCAAAGACCAACTTAGTGAAAAATATTCCATGCCGGGAATCGAACCCGGGTCATCAGTATAGCGCACTGACGTTCTACCGCTAAACCACATGGAACGATACCCAGCCTGGAACTTCTCACTATTACAAGTTGGCAAGGCTACAAACGCAGCACAAGATGGAATATTTTCCGTGAGCCACCAACATGGGGCAAACACAGACACTTAATTAAATCCAGCATCGATGAATCTATATTAATATTTGGAAATTTTTCCAGAGAGAAACATTCGCCTTGAATACAATATTTCAAATGAAAATCAAATTTCAAATTATTTTTGCTTAAAAGGCGGAAAGACCAACTTAGTGAAAAATATTCCATGCCGGGAATCGAACCCGGGTCATCAGTATAGCGCACTGACGTTCTACCGCTAAACCATATGGAACGATACCCAGCCTGGAACTTCTCACTATTACAAGTTGGCAAGGCTACAAACGCAGCACAAGATGGAATATTTTCCGTGAGCCACCAACATGGGGCAAACACAGACACTTAATTAAATCCAGCATCGATGAATCTATATTAATATTTGGAAATTTTTCCAGAGAGAAACATTCGCCTTGAATACAATATTTCAAATGAAAATCAAATTTCAAATTATTTTTGCTTAAAAGGCGCAAAGACCAACTTAGTGAAAAATATTCCATGCCGGGAATCGAACCCGGGTCATCAGTATAGCGCACTGACGTTCTACCGCTAAACCACATGGAACGATACCCAGCCTGGAACTTCTCACTATTACAAGTTGGCAAGGCTACAAACGCAGCACAAGATGGAATATTTTCCGTGAGCCAACAACATGGGGCAAACACAGACACTTAATTAAATCCAGCATCGATGAATCTATATTAATATTTGGAAATTTTTCCCTAAGTTGGTCTTTGCGCCTTTTAAGCAAAAATAATTTGAAATTTGATTTTCATTTGAAATATTGTATTCAAGGCGAATGTTTCTCTCTGGAAAAATTTCCAAATATTAATATAGATTCATCGATGCTGGATTTAATTAAGTGTCTGTGTTTGCCCCATGTTGGTGGCTCACGGAAAATATTCCATCTTGTGCTGCGTTTGTAGCCTTGCCAACTTGTAATAGTGAGAAGTTCCAGGCTGGGTATCGTTCCATGTGGTTTAGCGGTAGAACGTCAGTGCGCTATACTGATGACCCGGGTTCGATTCCCGGCATGGAATATTTTTCACTAAGTTGGTCTTTGCGCCTTTTAAGCAAAAATAATTTGAAATTTGATTTTCATTTGAAATATTGTATTCAAGGCGAATGTTTCTCTCTGGAAAAATTTCCAAATATTAATATAGATTCATCGATGCTGGATTTAATTAAGTGTCTGTGTTTGCCCCATGTTGGTGGCTCACGGAAAATATTCCATCTTGTGCTGCGTTTGTAGCCTTGCCAACTTGTAATAGTGAGAAGTTCCAGGCTGGGTATCGTTCCATGTGGTTTAGCGGTAGAACGTCAGTGCGCTATACTGATGGCCCGGGTTCGATTCCCGGCATGGAATATTTTTCACTAAGTTGGTCTTTGCGCCTTTTAAGCAAAAATAATTTGAAATTTGATTTTCATTTGAAACACTATATACTTTTAGGCTTTACACCGCCGGAGATGCAATGACAAAACCTGAAAATATGCCATTTATTAGATAATTAAAAATTGAAACGCAGTAATTTGTATTATATCATATGTGATGTGATGTTACCGTTTCCAGCTAATTTTCTTCTATTAAGCATCTTTTTTTTTTTTTTTTTTTTTTTTTTTTGTTAAGATGAGCATAAACTTCCGAACCGAGGAAATAGCACTTTCATTAGTACTAGGAGATTACACCGTACCTTCCAAGGGTTACAGAACATAAGAAAAGACCATTTTTTATTTTTATATATTTTTATACTATCCACTGAAAAAAGAATAACAAAAAGAATTTCTATTTGAAAATTCTCAATTTTGCATTAATAAACTTTGGTAATTTAATAATAGCGTACTTTCGTATGTGTTAATAGCCGAACAAATTACCAATTATTTAGTTACTTACAGCAGTCGTCTCTAATTCCGGTCATTTCAGTGGTTTAACACCTTTAAGTGTAGTGATGTCATTTTTGGGCCACTTAATTTTAATCCCGAAATCCCATACTGGCACTAGAATTTTGAAACAAAATTTTTCCTTTTCAGAAGTTCATGCCGAAAAGCTTTTACTTATTTCTAACTAAATTTGTTTGTAAATCCTGATGTCATTGAATCATTTCAACATTTAATGAATAAAAGCATTTTCCCCCTGAAAGGTTTAAGTGCGCAGTTCAATTACATGTTTGTTAAATTACCTTTTCATTTATATTATTTTATTAGCGAAGTCTGAATTTCATTATGGAATATCAGCCAGAAACGAAGGCTGAACTATTTGTATTAACTTAAGCTCAAACGGATTTAACTTCCATAATCTTCTGCACTCGATATAGTTTTTTTTTTTTTAATCATACTTGAAAATAATTTTAAAGCCATGAAAAATCATTAAAATTAGATACAGTTTTAAAACCATCTCCAATACAGTTTTGCAACACTAAAAGTCTCTAGGAATATAATATTTCCTTGATCCAAGAACGTTAATTAAGAATCAATCATAAGGATAAACGACACCTACATTTTAGAAAAATTTCCAAGAAAATCGAATATCAAAATAACTCATTATATGCCCATCACTAAGTCAAACTGGCACCCTGATTACATTACTATTACATTTGCCTCGTTAAAAAATCAACCAGGATAGGTTACATTTACCAAGGTTCGCACAGTGTTAAGAATTTCCAAGGTGTCTGGCACCATTATCAATGAAAAGGGAATTTATATCTACATTTTTAAATACAGAAACTATAACCACCTCGTTTATTCACAGAATTTTCAATATATTTCGGCAGTTGAATAAATCGAAAAAATGATAAAACAATTTTCTCATTTCAAACTCTATTAAAAACAGCCTAAAATTATTTGTATTTTTAGTAAAATCATGTAGATTTGTGTGAATTTACATAGTGTAAATTTACATAATAATAACTAATTGCGTATTTGTTACGTGCTTGAATTTAGTTGCACAAATGTTCTTCGGGTGTGAGGGGCTAGAATATGACAAACTGTTCAAAAAACAGTGTGGAATGATTTCAAAGGGAATACAAACATTAAAATAATATTAACCTAAACTTAATCTTATATGTATGCACGAGCTAAAGGGGAATAGAAATATATAATTTTATAAAAAAAGTGCGCAGTTTAACTGATGGCATTGAGCTCACAGGCTAATCACACTAATTGTTTATTATACTCTTATTTATATCTATTATTCATAAAATAGAACCCGCTATTTATAAGCAAAACATTAAATAAATGAAGACGGTGATTACCCCCCACCCCGCCCCGTCTTAATGCTTAAGCAATTAACCTCCAAATCTGAACAGGGAAGCGCCTTATCAGAATAAACTTGTATACCAAATTTGAACCAAATAGCACAATTCTGCATGAAAAACTCGTTTATCTAAATTAAGGGGGATTATTCCCCGGTTTCTCTCCCTTTATACTTAACGAATGAAACCCCAAATCTAATCAGGGAAGCGCCTTATCAGAATGTACATATTTACAAAATTTGAAGAAAATTGGATATTTCTATCAAGAGTTATCGCGTTACGTACGTACATACATACGTACTTACATAGAGAACCTGCGGGCACATTAGCTTTCAGTCTTTGATAGTCTATGAACTAAAATGTGGGAAGGGGAATTACCGGTGTTGTTTTGAGTCATTTGATTTTCTAATGTTACTCTTACGTCTATTTAGGAATAATATTGAAATATTAAAAAGTGGTATTTAAAAAGGTCCTTTTATCCATAATTTTAAGAGAGATATACAGTTTTCAAAAAGTTTTCTATATTTAACACTTTCAGGCCAGGATTAATTCTATTTGTAAAATGATGAAATGATTGACTGATACCAGAATTTACATAAGAAATTATTAGAAAACAAAAACTTGATCATTTTACCGTATATTATAAAAGAAAAAGTTAATGATATATTTTTGGTGCCAGTACACTTAAATTTAGGTGTCCTTTTTTGTGGACACATCCCGTTAAAGTGTTTATAAAGATTCCTTAAATCACTAAATAAATTTCAATTTCCCTAGATTCAAGTAATTTTGCTTTAATCTGAGAACAGTGAATGATAATTTAATCAATCGTAAGTATGAAAGTCATCTATATGTCCACCTACCGCTCAATACATACTAGGCCTGAACGCTGACACACAAATGGAGGCTATCGTAAGTGGATTTTTTAAACGTATGTATGGTTCTCTAAATTTAGACACCAGTATTTTATAAAAGATTTCGTTGACTTGTTTGATCGCAGGATTATAAAGCGGAAATTTTTGTTTAAAAGTTATTGGTACCAAAACTTAATGGACTGTACACATGCTGAAAAAATCCCGCCCCCAGATTTCGAGGCCGGTATGGCCGCAGTCGGCCTAACTGACAAACCCATTTACATTGAAATTACATTTGCTTCGTAACATAAGCAAGTAACATGAAAGAGAAGATATTAAAAAAAGAGATAGCTGATTAAGAAAAAATTCGCAACTACTTAATAAAATCGTGCAGATTTCCTGGTGTGAAACTACATATAAATCAAAAGTAATGGCAAATTTTGCCCGTGCTTGAATTGAATTGCATGCGTGTTCTTCGGGTATGAGATTCTAGAACAGGGGTGACCAACTCAGTGTTGCCAGTGGTCTACTTTTTTTAAAATTCAGATTTCTTGATTTGCACCACTTTTTTGAAACGGTAAAATTCACTTTGTTTTTGCCTTAATTAATATGTCATTCAATAAGGCACATTTTACCATTTCAAAAAAGTGGTGCCAATCAAGAATCTGATTTTAAAAAAAATAGCCCATCTGGCAACACTGGACCAACTGTGGCATGCTAGACACCACTAAAAGTTTATAGTATTCATTGCCTTATCTAATAATCGAATCTCTTCGATACAAGTAGTCGGCTATTTCTCTAAAAAAATTAGTGGTATGCGGCGCGCCACATTTTGCCACCCCTGTTCTAGCACATGAAAAAGCTGCTGAAAAGGGGGTGTGGCATAATTTCATAGGCATTACAAAAACATTAAAATAATATCAACCTAAATTTAATCTTGTGTGCATGCAGGAGCTAAAGGGGAATAGAAAGATTTTAATAAAGTACCTGGATTGTTTTGACTCATTTGATTTTGTCATGTTCATCAAGACTTTTTGCGCACTACTCTTGATATAGTTAAAAATGGATTAAAAATGTTTTTTATCCATAATTATGGGAGAGTCGATATTAATAGTTTTCGAAAATTTCCCTAGATTTATTAAAGGTTTCTTAAATCCCTAAACATTATTAAATTCCTTTTGATGATTTAAATTCCTTTCCCTTATCATAATCAAGATTGATTGGATTTAATAGAAAGAAGAAAACTTTTTTTAAATAATTCTTTAAGTTTTGATTTGATTTGATTAAAATTTGAAACAACTAGGCAAATTCTGCAACGATTATATATATTAAATTTCAAACCAGTCAGATTGGTAGTTTTTGCGCTGTTAGTCCCCTGCGACCGATTGACGAATTTTCTATTTTTTAGGCGATAGATCGACAAATGTCACGATTTTGTCTGATGAACGAAGGAAGAATGTTATAACTTTTTTCCTGCAATTTGTACATCATCTGATATTTTTCTTCTACTGATTGACAATTTTTGTGGGGTATTTTTCGTAACCGAGTGAAGAATATCGTGATTTTTTTCCCGCAACTGATTGGCGATTTTTCAGGTAATTGATAGACATTTTTTTTTTTTTTTTTTTTTTTTTTTTTTTGAGGAATGACGGAAGAACGTTGCAACTTTTTTACCTGCAATCGATGAATTTTGCGATATTTTCCGCTGCCGATTGCTGATTTTTGTGTTTTTTTTACGTGAAACGATCGAAGAATTTCGTTATCCCGCCCCCACGACTAACTGTCGATTTTAGCATTTTCCCTGCGACCGATTTATCAGTTTTCTATTTTTCAGGCGATCGATCAGAAAATTTCACAATTTTCACAGACGGACAAAGTAATAATGTTACAACTTTTTTCCCGAAATCGACGAATTTTGTAATATTTTCCTTCTACTGATTGACGATTGTTTTTTTGGTGGAAGGTGTTTTATTTTTTACAAAAGTGATTGAAAAATTTAGCGATAATTCCCTAAAACCGAATGAGGTAATTTACAATTTATTTCCCATGGTCAATTGACATATTTCATGAGGTTTTAATTATGCGATCGGAAAAGGAAATAAATCGAAAGAGCACATCAAAAAGGGAAGTAAGGCCCACCGGCCAAGTTAAATATTAAAAAAGGGCTGTCGGGCACATAAAGCTGCGCTTTGCCAAGTTGGCCTACAGTTAACACTAAGTTAAGAATGACAGCAATGTATTTTTTTTTTAATTTTTATGTTTTACATATTTTCTTAGGCTGAATTCTTATAAAAAGAACAAAAGTAAGAAATAAGATGTTTTTTTGTTGTTGTTGTTGTTGTTAATGAACATAGAAAGTACATTATGATCCGCAGGGATCAGATCATAGACAGAATTCATGCATTAACAGATTCCTGTTTGCCGAGGATTTGTGTTTCGATTTTTTTTCTTCTTTTTTCTTTCTTCACGCCAACCCCTCCATTAGTGTAGAAGTGTGTAATACAGATAGCTAAAAGTTAGTGTGGTATTTTTTTTTAGATGCTTCCTCAATTAGTACAGTAAAGCACCGATTATACGTCTTTCAGGGGGCTGTTCTAAAACGGAGTATATCTGAGAAAGGCGTACAATCGAAATTTGTAGTCGCCTGCGGTGTAAAATCTTTGACTGTAGAAATATAATGCTGAAATCACACAAATTTAATTTTGCTACCTTTTTCGATTCTTTAAGATGCACTCTATATTGAAAAAAAATATATTAAATAATCATTTCTAAAATTTAAAAATAAAAGTGAGAATTATCAAACCATATATCAGTTGCACACCTTAAATAACAGTTATTTTATTCCATTATCGAACATAAAAACAGATTTAAATTACACAAATCTTTGTGATTATTTACTTTGAGACTTAAGAAATGTATTATGTATGGAGTTATGTTCCTGGAAAGTTTCTCACTGGTAATGTGAGAAACAATAAATATTCTAAGTGCGTTAGAGTTAATGCAGTTTGTCCACTGTCCGTTCTTCTACTCCCACCTCCTCCACAAGTTCCACAAACTTAAAAGAACTCATGTAGAAGCCACACATGTTCTTTGTATTTCATCTTTTCCCAAATATTGTCAGCAGAAAAGAAAAAAAGAACGACGGCGGGAGAAAAAATTCTGAGAAGATCAGTTACAGCATGAAAGAAACAACGTATAACCGACATTATGTGTCGTATAAACGAAACCTTACAACATTAAAATACATAAAGATGAATCGGGACCTCACTGACACGACGTTTAAACGTAAAATGCTTATAAATGAGAAACATATAAACGGTTCTTTACTGTATAAAAAACACAAAATGTGTTATGCTTTTTTGACCCCAGCAAGATGGTGTCTACTTTCACCAATTGGTAAGTTTTCTCTTAAATAAATTAAAAAGTTTGTCAGTTTTAAAAGCAATTAATCTGTAACACAATTAATTTTAAATCAAGTCATGTATTTTTAAAAGATTAACTTTACTAGATCGAACCCGTCAAAAACTTGACGGCAAACAACTTGATGGCACTAAAAAAAGTCTATTTACCGCTCTAAAATGTTAAAAAATTTTAATGAATAATTATTAACAATACATACTACAATGCTAAAATCATTATCAGAAATGGTAGGTAGTAAAGCACGTAGTGCATATGAATCTATTTTGTGTCCACTAATGTTAAATAAATGACAAACATGTACAATATATCGGCTTAATGGAAAAGACTTTAAAGTTCTTTGAACTGAAGTACATACAGATTTGTTCTATAGAAAACATCGAATCCTTACATGAATAAATATATACATACACTATTTTTTTTTTTTTATCACACAACATAAAATATGCACATACACTAATTTTTTTAATCACACAACATAAATCAAATGTTTTTATACTGACTAGATGGAACTCGTCAAAACTTGACGGCAAACAACTTGATGGCGCTCAAGAAAAAAGTCTGTTTACCACTTTAATATGTTAAATTTTTTTTAAAGAATAATTATTAACAATGAAAAAAAAATCCCTGAATTTTAAATTGAATTGGCAAAGTTAAAAACTCAGACATGCTTCATAGAATTTCTTTCGTCTGACACTTTTCAATTTGTTGACATAATAAGATCAATAAATCTGTCCTTTGCTACTAATTTCATATGAAATGCATTCATATATACTATAATGATAAAATTATTATCAGAAATGGTAGGTAGTAAGGCAAGTAGTGCATATGAATCCATTCTGTGTGCACTAATGTTAAATAATGACAAACGTGTAAATAACAAACCTGGAATTAAAATTACCATTATTAATATCATTTATAAAAGTCGTCAATTTGATGTTACGTATTTAATAAACATATACTAAATTACTGTTTCGTATTAATTTACCTTGCTTTAATATTATCATTTATAACAATTTTATGTATGTAATTACATTTAGAATATGACTGGCGAATGGCAATGATAAACAAAACTGGTGATTGACAACCGGTTTTGGTGATCTATTCGCCTGGCCTGAAATAATATGTAAACACCTTTCATTTTAATAGAAATTCATGAAAATTAAATACATTTTAAAGTTTTCAATTAAGCTGTAATATGCATTTACTCACAATAATACGTCAAAAACAATATCATAGTACCTTACATTGAAAAGAGTTGCACATTTATCTACGTTTTTAATTTCATCGTTGGTTACCAAGAAATTGTTTTAATATTTTTCTTCACATTACATACAATTAAATAATATTCAAATAATTATTTATATTGAAATTGATTCTATTTCTTAATTATACCAAATTAATCCTACAGGCCAGAAATTTTTGTATGACTGTCAACAAAGTGCATATGGGAAAACTTTAGATTTACCTACCCTCGAGTGTTTTTAGCTATATAGCCAGTTTAACATGTATCAATACCTTTTGTGTGTTCATTCGAGAACTTACAGGTTTAAACACTATCAAAAAGTAACAGAACACAGTATGTATGTAGTATACAGTATACAAAGGAGGACAAACAATAAATTATAGTGCATAATGAAAAAAAAAAAACATTAATATGTACTGTTTGTTTTTAAGCATTTTGCGTACTACTGGTCAGTTTTTCAATCACTATTTATATATTTTTTAATTTATACTTTAATATGTGGTTGCCCTTTGTTTTCTTTTTTTTATTACAAGTACTACACTGTATTTGGCCACACCTGGCCAAAACAGTACAGTACAATATTACTGAAAAAAATATTAAAAACAAAATAAATTTAATTAAGAAATATTTAAAAAAATATATTTGTTTAAATTTTGCAATCGATAATTATTAGTACAAAAACATTTGATTTATGTTCTGTCATTAAAAAAAAAAAATAATAATAATTAATGTATGCATATATTTTATGTTGTGTGATAAAAAAAGAAGATTAATCTATATATATATTTATTCATGAGTAGTGTGATTATGACAGTTTGGCGTCACCTGCGTTCCTGCGGTGGAGGATGTGGAGTGCCGTGGAGGTTCGTGGAGGCCCGTGGAGTGGCGCGCTGATAAGAGTCGGTGGTGGAGGAAACGCATGTCGGTGGAGGGAGAGGTGTTGTCGGGAAACTGATAAGAACTTGTCTTATAGTACGAGGGTATTTATTTTATTTTGAGGAGTTAGAAATTTTTCGAATTTTATTTTGAGGAAATGGAAAATTTTACGAATTTTTTTTTTCGAATTTTATTTTCAGGTGTTAGAAATTATTTTTCGAATTTTATTTTTCGAACTTAATTTTATTTTCAGATGTTAGAATTATTTTTCGAATTTTATTTTGAGGAAATAGAAATTTTTTTCGAATTTTATTTTGAGGAGATAGAAAATTTATTTTGAGGATTTTATTTTTCGAACTTAATTTTATTTTGAGGAGATAGAAATTTTTCAAGGAAAAATTTTTTTTTTCGATTTTATTTTAACGGAACTTTATTTTACGAATTTTATTTTTCGAATATAATTTTATTTTCAGGTGTTAGAAAAATTTTGCGAATTGAATTTATTTTACGAATTTTATTTTAGGTGTTAGAATTATTTTTTTTTTTTAAATTACTTAGAGACAGAAATTATTTGCGAATTGAATTTTTTTTCTCGAATTTCATTTTAACGGAACTTTAATTTTATTTTACGAATTTTATTTTTCGAACTTAAGTTTATTTTCATGTCTTAGAAAATTTATTTTACGAATTTTATTTTTCGAACTTAATTATATTTTCAGGAGTTAGAAAATTTTTGCTAACTGAATTTATTTTTCGAATTTTATTTTGAGGAAATAGTCTCTTATAGTACGAAGGTATTTTATTTATTTTCGAATTTTATTTGAGGAGATAGAAATATTTCAAGAAAATATTTTTATTTTGCAAAGTTTATTTAGCAGAGTTAGAAAATATTAGAGAATAATTTTATTTTAACGGAACTTTATTTTTATTTTACGAATTAAATTTTAGAGATGTTAGAATTATTTTAGGAACTTTTATTTTTAGATGTTAGAAAATTTTATGCGAATTGAACTTTATTTTAGGGGAGATAGAAAATTTTTTCGAATTTTATTTTGAGGAAATAGAATTATTTTGCGAACTTTATTTTTATTTTAGAGGAAATAGATTTTTTTTTTTTTTGAGAAGAATTGCTATTTTATTTATTTAACGGAACTTTGAAAATTCGCGGGAATTCATTTTTATGTTGGTATTTAGTGGAGATACTCAATTTTCAATGGATGACTTTCTTCGAGAAGAGGTATTTTTGCGCGATGTATTATCATGTTCGTGTTAATTTTTGGACGATGTGTACTTTAACGTGGGGATAGCTTGATTGAAATTTATTTTGTTTGCATGCGCATAGAAAATATTTTAGTTGATTTTGATAAACGCCATGGGAAAGATTGATTTTTTTAAATTTTAATTCAACAGCAAATACAAAATTGACTGGAAATGTTTGTAACAACATTTTTAAACCAATCATGTTTGTGCATTTATAATTTCCTGCACTCGTTAGATACAAAATTTATGCGAACTTTATTTTTATTTTAGAGGAAATAGAAGTTTTTGAGAAGAATTGCTATTTTATTTTTTTTAACGGAACTTTGAAAATTCGCGGGAAAGAATTTTATTTTGGGGAACTTAATTTATTTCATGGTCTTAATTTAGAGGAAATATTTTTGATTTCGAACTTAACCTATTTTTCAGGAAAGTGTTTTCTTATTTTGAGGACTTTTATTTATTATTTTTCGTAAATAATAGATGTGTGTAGAAAATTGGGAGAATTTGTCTTAGAATAGACTACTTTTTGTAATTTCAAAATTATTTGATTTATTATGTTTTTAAAATAATATGAAATAAATGCTTACTTGAGGCTTACATGAGGAGAAAATAGATCTTGCGCATTCATCGACTTCAGGTTGTAAACGAAATTATCGCGCACAAATTATAAAAATACGGAAGAAATATTATTTCAACTATGTAGCAGAAAGATTTTACACCAATACACCAATGCAGATGTTAATGAATTCCTGCAGATGTCGTGATGCTTCTGTTTATCTCAGTCGAAGTAGAAAATCTGACTTGCACGCACTTTTAGAGCAGATAGCATTTGAGTTACCATTTTTAAAAATATAAATATTTTATTTTAATATCATTGCAACATTTCGACAAAACTCTCTTATCAACTCGCTTAGTATGACGGCAAGGATAGCCTCGGTCCCAAATAAAGTAATCTCGAACACGGATTTTATCAAAGTTCACCCCTTTTTCGCAGACAGAAATACTGCACACTAATGATAACATGTGTTTTTGATATCACTCAATGACCGGCAGATTAACTTAGAGTAAAGCGGTATGTGTTATCATTTTGCAGTGGTGACATTCAGTCTATGCAGGCGACAGTCACTCTCTGCGCTCTTGTTTGTGGTGCACTGCAAGAATGTATTACCTATTTTTAGTAAATTTATTAAAACTGGGATATTTAAAGTAAATACAGAGGTTTTAAAATTGCAAGACTATAATTTATTTAAAAGATTCTTTCTTTTAAATGAATGGACATTTGAAAAATCTTGCGGAAAGATTTTAATTTTGTGAACTTAATTATTTTTTTTTCGATTTAAATTTTCATGGATACATTCTTCGAGAAGGAATGTATATTTTTAGATGCGTTAGTTTTAGATAAGTTGTATATGACATGCTTTAAAATGAAATTTGTAAATTTAAATAATAATAATAACAATGAAATAATAATAATGAAAACAATGAAATAATAATAATAATGACAGCATTAAAATAATTATAATGACAACATTGAAATAATAATAATAATAAGCAAAAGAAATATTTCGTTAGTTGAAAAATAAAGTTTTCTCTTTAGAGTTCATATATATTTTGCAGTATTCACTATCCATTCACATATTTATCGATGTATTAGATCTTTTCAGAAAATTAACTTGCTTTTTGTGTAATGTTTGTGGGAAAGAATTTTTCTTCTAAAGGAATCATTTGAAGTTTCTTTTTTAAAATACCATGGTTCGACTTAGGAAATAATTTTACTTATTACCTAAAATGAATTTTTTCAAACTTCTGCTTGAAGAATCGCTTATGTTAGAGTTGAAACAAAGGCAAGTTAAAGATTAAATAATTCACTTTTAGATATTGTGCACATTTTCAATAAGCATTAAGTAAATTTTCAGGAATAAAGGTCACGAAATTTCTGTTAACTTAACGCGCCGATCATCTTACGTGATTTAGGTCACGTGACTAGTAAAATATTTTAAAACAATCAGGGTTGAGTATTTATAATTTTCTGCTTTGATTGTATAAATTTGCATGGTATAAGATAGCGATTTTAATTGCATGACAAACACGTATTTCGTCCGCTCTTGAGTTCTTTTTCTCCTCTCGCGCGGAAATTCGATTCAAAACATCAACTTTGACAGAAATTTGAGATTTACGGATTTCTTTTTAAAGGAAATAAATTGATTTTATTTTAATTGAAACTAATTAGAAATGTCACTTACTTTAATCTTCATTAGAAAGAGTTGGAGACTTTGCTGTTTCCAAACATCACTTCAAAATTAATTATCTTAAACGCTGAAGCTAAAATATAACGTTACTTTTAAATTCTTTGAAAAATGAAAAGTAAAAGAAAAATGCATGTTCACGCAGAGACATGGAATTTTTTTTTTTGACTTAGAACTATCTTTAGTTAAATTTTGGTTTGACTTTAAACTTTATCAACCTGTTTAAACTCTGTTAATTTATATTTTGGAACTATTGAAAATATTTTTGAGTGAAAAAGCTTAGAGTTTGAAATTGTAACTTGCACATAACAACGCTTCATATTTTTCCAAAATATGAGTGAGTTGACTTTTTGAAAACTTTTGAACTATCGTTTAGAAATTACTTGTAACAGTTTAGCAATTTCATATATGATGATATTTCCAGTCACTAACAAGATTTGATACTATAAGTCACATTGTAGTATCAAATCTTGTTAGTGACTGGAAATATCATCATATATAAAATTGCTAAACTGTTACAAGTAATTTCTAAACGATAGTTCAAAAGTTTTCAAAAAGTCAACTCACTCATATTTTGGAAAAATATGAAGCGTTGTTATGTGCGAGTTACAATTTCAAACTCTAAGCTTTTTCACTCAAAAATATTTTCAATAGTTCCAAAATATAAATTAACAGAGTTTAAACAGGTTGATAAAGTTTAAAGTCAAACCAAAATTTAACTAAAGATAGTTCTAAGTCAAAAAAAAAAAAAAAAAAAAAAAAAAAAAAAAAAAAAAAAAAAAAAATCTATGTCTCTGCGTGAACATGCATTTTTCTTTTACTTTTCATTTTTCAAAGAATTTAAAAGTAACGTTATATTTTAGCTTCAGCGTTTAAGATAATTAATTTTGAAGTGATGTTTGGAAACAGCAAAGTCTCCAACTCTTTCTAATGAAGATTAAAGTAAGTGACATTTCTAATTAGTTTCAATTAAAATAAAATCAATTTATTTCCTTTAAAAAGAAATCCGTAAATCTCAAATTTCTGTCAAAGTTGAGGTTTTGAATCGAATTTCCGCGCGAGAGGAGAAAAAGAACTCAAGAGCGGACGAAATACGTGTTTGTCATGTAATTAAAATCGCTATCTTATACCATGCAAATTTATACAATCATAGGGGTTGCAGAAAATTATAAATACTCAACCCTGATTGTTTTAAAATATTTTACTAGTCACGTGACCTAAATCACGTAAGATGATCGGCGCGTTAAGTTAACAGAAATTTCGTGACCTTTATTCCTGAAAATTTACTTAATGCTTATTGAAAATGTGCACAATATCTAAAAGTGAATTATTTAATCTTTAACTTGCCTTTGTTTCAACTCTAACATAAGCGATTCTTCAAGCAGAAGTTTGAAAAAATTCATTTTAGGTAATAAGTAAAATTATTTCCTAAGTCGAACCATGGTATTTTAAAAAAGAAACTTCAAATGATTCCTTTAGAAGAAAAATTCTTTCCCACAAACATTACACAAAAAGCAAGTTAATTTTCTGAAAAGATCTAATACATCGATAAATATGTGAATGGATAGTGAATACTGCAAAATATATATGAACTCTAAAGAGAAAACTTTATTTTTCAACTAACGAAATATTTCTTTTGCTTATTATTATTATTATTTCAATGTTGTCATTATAATTATTTTAATGCTGTCATTATTATTATTATTTCATTGTTTTCATTATTATTATTTCATTGTTATTATTATTATTTAAATTTACAAATTTCATTTTAAAGCATGTCATATACAACTTATCTAAAACTAACGCATCTAAAAATATACATTCCTTCTCGAAGAATGTATCCATGAAAATTTAAATCGAAAAAAAATAATTAAGTTCACAAAAATTTAAAATCTTTCCGCAAGATTTTTCAAATGTCCATTCATTTAAAAGAAAGAATCTTTTAAATAAATTATAGTCTTGCAATTTTAAAACCTCTGTATTTACTTTAAATATCCCAGTTTTAATAAATTTACTAAAAATAGGTAATACATTCTTGCAGTGCACCACAAACAAGAGCGCAGAGAATGACTGTCGCCTGCATAGACTGAATGTCACCACTGCAAAATGATAACACATACCGCTTTACTCTAAGTTAATCTGCCGGTCATTGAGCGATATCAAAAACACATGTTATCATTAGTGTGCAGTATTTCTGTCTGCGAAAAAGGGGTGAACTTTGATAAAATCCGTGTTCGAGATTACTTTATTTGGGACCGAGGCTATCCTTGCCGTCATACTAAGCGAGTTGATAAGAGAGTTTTGTCGAAATGTGGCAATGATATTAAAATAAAATATTTATATTTTTAAAAATGGTAACTCAAATGTTATCTGCTCTAAAAGTGCGTGCAAGTCAGATTTTCTACTTCGACTGAGATAAACAGAAGCATCACGACATCTGTAGGAATTGATTAACATCTGCATTGGTGTATTGGTGTAAAATCTTTCTGCTACATAGTTGAAATAATATTTCTTCCGTATTTTTATAATTTGTGCGCGATAATTTCGCTTACAACCTGAAGTCGATGAATGCGCAAGATCTATTTTCTCCTCATGTAAGCCTCAAGTAAGCATTTATTTCATATTATTTTAAAAACATAATAAATCAAATAATTTTGAAATTACAAAATATTAGTCTATTCTAAGACAAATTCTCCCAATTTTCTACACACATCTATTATTTACGAAGAATAATAAATAAAAGTTCTCAAAATAAGAAAACACTTTCCTGAAAAATAGGTTAAGTTCGAAATCAAAAATATTTCCTCTAAATTAAGACCATGAAATAAATTAAGTTCCGCAAAATAAAATTCTTTCCCGCGAATTTTCAAAGTTCCGTTAAAAAAAATAAAATAGCAATTCTTCTCAAAAACTTCTATTTCCTCTAAAATAAAAATAAAGTTCGCATAAATTTTGTATCTAACGAGTGCAGGAAATTATAAATGCACAAACATGATTGGTTTAAAAATGTTGTTACAAACATTTCCAGTCAATTTTGTATTTGCTGTTGAATTAAAATTTAAAAAAATCAATCTTTCCCATGGCGTTTATCAAAATCAACTAAAATATTTTCTATGCGCATGCAAACAAAATAAATTTCAATCAAGCTATCCCCACGTTAAAGTACACATCGTCCAAAAATTAACACGAACATGATAATACATCGCGCAAAAATACCTCTTCTCGAAGAAAGTCATCCATTGAAAATTGAGTATCTCCACTAAATACCAACATAAAAATGAATTCCCGCGAATTTTCAAAGTTTCGTTAAATAAATAAAATAGCAATTCTTCTCAAAAAAAAAAAATCTATTTCCTCTAAAATAAAAATAAAGTTCGCAAAATAATTCTATTTCCTCAAAATAAAATTCGAAAAAATTTTCTATCTCCCCTAAAATAAAGTTCAATTCGCATAAAATTTTCTAATATCTAAAAATAAAAGTTCCTAAAATAATTCTAAGATCTCTAAAATTTAATTCTTAAAATAAAAATAAAGTTCCGTTAAAATAAAATTATTCTCTAATATTTTCTAACTCTGCTAAATAAACTTTGCAAAATAAAAATATTTTCTTGAAATATTTCTATCTCCTCAAATAAAATTCGAAAATAAATAAAATACCTTCGTAATATAAGAGACTATTTCCTCAAAATAAAATTCGAAAAATAAATTCAGTTAGCAAAAATTTTCTAACACCTGAAAATAAAATTAAGTTCGAAAAATAAAATTCGTAAAATAAATTTTCTAAGACATGAAAATAAAATTAAGTTCGAAAAATAAAATTCGTAAAATAAAATTAAAGTTCCGTTAAAATAAAATTCGAAAAAAAAAATTCAATTCGCAAATAATTTCTATCTCTAAGTAATTAAAAAGAAATAATAATAATTCTAACACCTAAAATAAAATTCGTAAAATAAATTCAATTCGCAAAATTTTTCTAACACCTGAAAATAAAATTATATTCGAAAAATAAAATTCGTAAAATAAAGTTCCGTTAAAATAAAAATCGAAAAAAAAATTTCCTTGAAAAATTTCTATCTCCTCAAAATAAAATTAAGTTCGAAAAATAAAATCCTCAAAATAAATTTTCTATCTCCTCAAAATAAAATTCGAAAAAATTTTCTATTTCCTCAAAATAAAATTCGAAAAATAAATTCACTTCGAAAAAATTTTCTATCTCCTCAAAATAAAATTCGAAAAATAATTCTAACATCTCAAAATAAAATTAAGTTCGAAAAATAATTTCTAACACCTAAAAATAAAATTCGAAAAAAAAATCGTAAAATTTTCCATTTCCTCAAAATAAAATTCGAAAAATGTCTAACTCCTCAAAATAAAATAAATACCCTCGTACTAAAAGACAAGTTCTTATCAGTTTCCCGACAACACCTCTCCCTCCACCGACATGCGTTTCCTCCACCACCGACTCTTATCAGCGCGCCACTCCACGGGCCTCCACGAACCTCCACGGCACTCCACATCCTCCACCGCAGGAACGCAGGTGACGCCAAACTGTCATAATCACACTACTTTCATGTAAGCATTCGGTGTTTTTTATAGTACAAATCTGTATGTACTTCAATTCAAAGAACTTTACAGTGTTTTTCCATTAAACCTATATGTTTATATGTTATTTTTATATGTTATTTATGTACATGTTTGTCATTATTTAACATTAGTGGACACGGAATGGATTCATATGCACTACGTGCTTTACTACTTTCCATTTCTGATAATGATTTTAGCATTGTAGTTATGTATTTTTAATAATTATTCTTTAACACGTTCACGCCGGCGCGGTGGGTCACACTCGATTGTCTCAGAGCCTCCAAGTTTCCGGCTTTTTGGAAACCAGTTTTTTAATGCAGAAGATGTCGTTTTATTTATTTAACCCCTTAATTCTCGCTCCCGAGATATTCTCGGGATGTGTCTTTTACTCAAATTGTTTGATTTCCATCAGTTTTTAAAAATAGTGAAATTGGCTATATTTTAGTATCGTTTTACATGTCATTAAATAAGGTGAATATTTCTTTTTCATAAAAGTGGTGCCAACAAGCAATTTGAATTATTCAACCGTAATTTAATTCGAGCGTTCAGAGGTTAATTAGAACAATTGGGCGATTTAAAAAGAAGAACATTTTCTCTAAAATAACAGTGGTGTGCAAAAAGCCGAAGTATTGACAATTCTGAGACTGTCGAGTGTGACCTACCGCGCCGGCATGAACATGTTAAAAAAAATTAACATTTTAAAGCGGTAAATAGACTTTTTTTTGTGCCATCAAGTTGTTGGCCGTCAAGTTTTGACGAGTTCCATCTAGTTTCAAATTAATTTCATTTTCCCTGTTTTGTCTCTAACCTTATCATTCTTCTAAAAAGGGCTCCCGCAGAGGTAAATCCCCTTTAGAGCTTTTGTCGAAAGGCGTTTTTGTTGCAGTTGTTGCTAAAACCTATTAAGATTTTATTTCTAAAATAATACTGGTTTTCAAAAAACGAACCAGTGGTAGCCCTGCTCTTGATAAATATGCTGTTCCATTCAAGATTTTATCAAATTTCAAGCGAAGAGGAGAAGATACTTTTGGTTGCAAAGCATTTTTGTTGATTTCCTTTGTCTTCACAAATTATGAATGTTAATAAAGGGTTTACAATTACACGGGGGTAACTTTGATCAATGGGGTGTAATTTTGTACCACTTCCTAATGTTCAATATGTTTGACTTCAAAAGGCTGGATAACCTCCAGTTCCACACTCTGTTGGCAATATTATATACTGGGATTTCTACTCTTTATTTTAGAACATAAATGTGCAACATTGTGCACAATTAACTGCAGTATCCACCTATTATTGTGAAGTACTATTTTCAAGTTAATTTTGAATGCTGTTTTCTAGTTCTTGTAATCCAAGTACATTTTTATAGTAAGTAACAATATACTCATTTATCAGACATGTTATTATCTACATGTTTTAAATGTGTTGTCATTTTGCGATTATGTATTTACTAATAGTCAGTAAAATGTAAAATTAGAAGGCACTACCATTTTACATTATTTTTAGTATAACTTTGACCCGGCTCAAAGTTAGGCATAGGTTTCTTCTTTACTGATAATTTTTTAAACTTTATTTAACTTTAAATTAAAAACTCTATAATTTTCTGTTCATAAAAACTATGTGAAATAATGATTAAAAATATTACAAAAATAAAAATCATATCTTATGGTTACACGAAAGTACCATTTTCTTGTCAAAAATTAACCATATGTACACGTATATTATATATGATTGCCGAAAGTGTGCATTGGATATAACATGTAAGTATTTTCAAAAATATGTGTAAAATACATAAAATTCATTTAAAGACGTTATTTGGGTCTGAGCTATTCAAATTTGACATCCTATACATTCGACTAGGGATGCCAGTCTGATCTCAAATTTTAATCCGACATTTTAAATTCATACCGGAAATTTCCAAAGAAAATTTTTACTTTTTTGTGATCGTTAAATCTCTCTTATTAAATAAAAATAAAATACTATTCTTTATTTCTGGTACGTACACTAAATTTATGACTAAGAATGGAGGCAAAACTGGCAACCCTACATTCGACATTTTTTATTCTTGTTTGGTAAATACTATTAATAGTATGTGCTACTGAAACTATGTATATATATTGAGTTAAAACATTGAAAATTGTGCTTCACTACATTTTTGTGTTTTATGTGAACAATAAACAGTTCCTCTTTTGCTAAATATTCATGATTTTCTTCTTCCGCTCTTCTTATGCATAATATTCTTGTAATATCATAAATTATACAAATCTTATGATGTTGAGAAATGTAAATGGTTTATAAATTCTATCAGTCTTTAAATATCTGAAAAAACTTTGTTCGCTTCATCGCTGTCCTAATTATAATACTTTTTTTAATGTCTTATTTTATATGATTCTTACAATATGGTGCAAAGTTACCCTACATGGCTGGATAACTTTGAACCGGGATAAAAAAATACATTTTTCTATTGTTTATATCGTTATTATTTCTTAATTTCTGATAGTCATACAATAAATTAGGATCATTTCTTTTCTTTTATCCCACTAGTTGCAACAATATTCTTAAAATAAGAGTGGGGCATCTGAAAATAGAGAAAATGCGGATCAAAGTTACCCTGAATGACTGTACTGGTAAAGATTTTTAAAAACTCTGACAAACTTCGTCACATTATTGTGCCACATTGTCACATTCGTGTCATTAAATAAAGCCTTTTTTTTAATATTAAAATAGTGGTAGTTCGTTGTTAATTTAATTAAAAGTATTTATTTTGCATCCGCCATCGCAACAACAGTGGTACAATGTCTAGAACTATAAAGTGCGGAGATATGCAAGTGAAACCATATCGAAAAAAATATTATTTCATCTGAGGTCGCTATGATTGAGTCTCTTTCTACGAATGGATAAAAATCCGATGAAACAGACAATACAAACAAACGAGACTATAAAAAACGAAACAGACTATGGCACTTTTCCTTGTGAGGGGAAACCTTTTTCTTATTATTAACAAATTTACCTCGTTCAAGAAGCAAGTAACACGATTTTCTTTTATTAGAGAAAATTGCAACATATAGTTTAAAATTTTTGGATTATTTAGTAAAATCAAATACTTTTCCTGGTGTTTGCTGGGCAACATATAACTATGATATGTTCCCGCACCATGTTGGTTAAATCAAAGTAAAATTGCGTAATTTGTTATTTCTGTTTGTATAAATATTTTTTATAAAATATAATTATGAGTGTAAAATTATAATGTTTATATATTTAAGTAAAATAAGAGTGTAAGTTCATGCAAAAATTATTAAGTTGATTTTAAAGATTAAATATATATTTTTAAAAAATTGTTGTATTGTAAAATGAATGTATAACGTTGAATGGAGTTCGGATCTCAGACAACAATACGCAGGCGCCATGGTGTCGTTTTATGACAAGCCAATGGAAAGTGGTGTATAATTAGAAGCCGTAAAATCATAAAAACGTTGGAATCAATTTATGGCCTCAATAAAAGTGTTGGGATAAATTTATGACTTTTCAGACCACCCAAACTTTAAGGCAGATAATAATATTAAAGTATATGTTAGGGGCCATTTGCAGACTGCTAGCTAATAGGCCTATCGAAGTATAATAAAAAATCTTCTCACATCCAATAACAGTGGACTAGACAAAAATAGTTCCTCCCACTGCAGGAGCTGGTGTGCAAGAAGAATAAGTTTTGAAAAAGGATAGTCTGAAAAAAGATGTAGAGGATGCAAGAGCTCTCCTGAAAGCCCGTGCAATGAGTCCCGTAAGCCCTAGTAAAGCCCAGGCGAGATGGACCTATCGGAGCGAGCCTAATCGAGCCTAATCAAGCCTAATTGAGGTTGTCTTCCTGAGGTACCTATCGGAGTGAGCCTAATCAAGCCAAATTGAGGATGTCTTCCTGATGTACATATCGGAGTGATCCTAATCAAGCCAAATTGAGGATGCGTTCCTGATGACACATTGCCATGATCCTAAGCAACGCAACAACTCGGAATTTGACGAATAAAGGCCACCATCCCGTATATTAAAAGAAGGTACTATTTTAAACATTTTCTTTTACCACTTAAGATTATATGAAAAATCTAAAAAAAAATACTTTTCTGATATTTTATGGTAGAGAGTTATCTGAGATCCGACCAAACCAATAATTAAATAAGATTGAGGTAATTTTAAAAATGAAAGAGAGTATTTCTTTTAGCAAAAAGAAACAATTATAATAATTAGAGTACGTGAAAATATTGTGTTTTTTTTTTAAAAGGATTAAACATACTTAAAATAATGAGAAGCAAACAAAAGTGTTGCTTTCTATTTTTTGAATTAATATTATGTTTTTCTGTATATAGATATGTTCAATGTAAATAAAATATTTAATCAAGTTTTAAAAAGTTTCTGTAATTATTTAATTAATAATATTTAAAGTGTGTCAATTCTTTTTTTTACAGCTTAAATTTTAGTTTAATTCATAAGTGGAAGAGTTCGTCTAAATAATTCACAACGCAAACTCTTAATTTTATTCGTAATTATTCAAATTTAATAATTACTTTTGACGCGAATTATAATTTAATTTTATTAATGCTTCGCGTTGCTCTTCTACTAGAATGTAGGTAAATACGATCACTTATATTATTTAAATTTATCTAAGGTATATAAAACTATATACCAATTTGCTATGAGGTTGCTTGGATGATTTGGACCAATTAACAATTTTGAATATATTTAATAACAAAATAAACAGGTGTAATTATCTGTCCAGCATCCCCCCTCCATTAAGTAAAATGGTGCTCTGACTCAAGAACGATCATCTGAGGTCATTAGATAGTAAAATGGTGCTCTGACTCAGGAACGATCATCTGAGGTAATTAGATAGTAAAATGGTGCTATGACTCAGGAACGTTCATCTGAGGTCATTAGAAATAATAATAATAATAATAATAATAATAATAATAAAGGAAAATAAATTTAAGTATTATTTTAATGTCACAATTTTAAAGATATTGTAGGTATGTAAGTTTAATTGATTAAAATTTTATTAAAATTAATTTTGTTATTGTAACAATAATGACACACATATAATAATTTTATATAAATAAAATGAATAATATATGTTAGTAAAAAACAAAAAAAAAATGAAAAAAATAATTCTGGGATTTATAATAGGTAAATTTAGGAATTACAATTTTGTTTTTTTTCTCTCTTTTCTCTTGTGGTTGGATCTCAGTTACCATTGAAAAATAATGGCATGCACATCACAGATGACACATTTGTAAAAATAATTTTTTTTTTATATAATGTATAAAGAATAATAATAAGAAGAATAATAAGTAAAATTTGATAACATGTCTGGTATAAAAATGATTGAAATGTCAATAGATCATGATTTTTGAAATTGTATCACCTTGATACAAAAGAAAATTTATGAGTCGTACTACGAAGTAGTAGTACAATATTTATAAAAAAAAGAAAAAAAAAAAAAAAAAAAAAAAAGATTGTTTTTTCTGTAGAAAAAGACAGATATTTTTCTGTTAAATGAAATTATGTTGTTTTTTATATATACGTGTATTATAAATATTTTAGGGGTATTTATGTGTGTAAAAGAATAATCTACAAAACAACTTCATCTCCTAAGAAATTTTTTTAAATTTTAGTGCTGTTGTTTTTATGTATTTATGCAATTTAGAATATTTCCATACATATGTGGTAATATAGAAAAAAAAAAAAGTATGATAAACAGAAACATTCTGTTAAAAGGTTATGCCCAACAATAAGCGAAAATTTAAAAGGAGAAGTGTAGATTTAAATACTTCTGGAGTTAAAACCAGAGGACAGAAAAATAAAATTATTTCTCTAAATTATTCGCTACAAAAAACTAAAAAGAATACAATGACTCAACCTAGTGTTGATACGCTGTTGAATTGTATCCCCGTCTTTGACGGAAAGAAAGAGTCGAATATTAAATTTTTTTTGAACGAATTCGATAATCTAATTAAACAAACGGAATTAGAGAATGTTTCGAAACTAGCGCTCTTGAAAACGAAATTAGTCGGTAGTGCTAGAGATAAATTAGCTAACGAAGAGAATCTTAATACAGAAAAGGATTATGGTCAATTTAAAGAAAAATTAATCGATACTTTTTCTACTAAAACAAGTTTTTCTGCGGCTCAAAGCAATTTTTTTTCTCTTAGGCAAAAACCTGCGCAGGCTATCGCTGATTTTATCAGTGAATTCAATGCGGCTGCAAAACTTTACCTAGATAAAAGTGGCCAAAATATTGACAACGGTAATGGTAGTTTATTTGAAATGATAAAATTCACAAGATTTTTAGAATCAGTTAGAGCAGATTTAAGTTTGGACATTCGAAGAATGGCGCCGAAAAATTTCAACGACGCATGTAAATTTGTGAAACAAATGGAAGATGCATACAATCAAGTTGCATCAAAGGAAATTAATTCGATTACAAAAACCTCCACTGAGGAAAATTTGGACAAATTGTTAAAATTAAATATGGAAAGCGCGGAGCAAATTAAAATTTTGACTTCCGAAATAAACAATTTGAAAATTAAAACAAAAGATACTGCATCAAGCAGATGGTGCGAATTATGTAAAAAAAAATCGCATACTTTAGAAACGTGCTGGTACAAAAATGATAATAAAAATACATATAAGGATAGCAGAGATTTCGCAGGTCGGCATTTTAATAAAAGGTACTCTTATAATGGACAGTATCAACCGAGAACGAATTTTAATCCTAGATTTGTTAACCCAAACCAGCAGTGGCATTTTCAATCTTATGCACCCACAGGTGGTTACTATGGATATTCTCCATATCCCCCACCCCCACCAAATTACTTCCCTCAGCATGTGCCATACAGGAATAGTCAACCTCAGAGTCATGCCAGTTATTATCCAAATGAGGATAAAAATGAGAATTTAAAAGACAATGCTCAAAAGTATCCAAAAAAGTATAAAAATAAGGGTAAAACTGATGATCAAAGGGACAAGTAAGGGATATGAATTGGTATCAAAAATAAATCAAAATGCATAATTAATCGAATTTCAAAATAAAAAAAAAAAAAAAATTTCAAAATTTAAAAATAAATTTTTCTCTTTTAGATAAAAAAAAATTTGAAACAAAATTAATAACTTGCCTTTTTAAAATTCAAAATAATAATAAGAAAGGATAGGAACATGGGAACGCCAATTTGTCTCAGGGTTACAATATTGAGCAAATGTGCAGGGCGCACCCGAAAACATACTTATAAAATTATGTAATGTGCTTCACAAAACTTCACTGGAGCAGTGAAATATTTATCTCCAGGCAAAAGTTATATATATATTTTCTTTCTTTTCGAATATGAATTAGAAAATATAAAATCTTAACAAAGCCAAATAACATTAAAACTTAATTAATTTCATAGTAAATAATGTTGGAGTAATTTTCAAAAAAAAAAAAAAAAAAAAAAAAAAAGAGAATTTTTTCTGTCTTCTATAAGGGTAGCCTTTGCTAATAGCCTTACAATTTAGATGACAAAATTTCAGAATTACTCTTTAAAATGAGTAGGTGTAAGCTATAGGTTCAGGGTAGTTAGACAGCTTTATAGCATACTCATATATATATTTTTTTCTTATATAAATATATGGTTGACAAGGAATAAATTATTAGTGCACTCTATATTAGGATAGCGGTCAGCTATAAGCCTAAATATAATAAAATATACAAAGAGTGCTAAGATTTATTCCGGTAGTTCAAGTACAACTTATATGCTAAAGTCTAGAATTTAGACAGCAGGGATAAGTTTTATGAACAAAAGTGTTATAAGAAAAATTTAAAAAAAAAAAAGGATTTTGGTGTAGCACATTGGTTTTTAAAAAAACATATATATGTATAACAATGGACAAGGCAAGTTATTTCAACATGATTGCACACAAAAATTATTAAAAAAAAAAAAAATACACAAATAAATAATTGAAGTAAAATTAAAATTTTCTCACCAAAGGCTTTCTGTATAGGGTGCAATTTTGGCCTACGGCTGGGTATGCACCAACACCAACAAAATATTTGTAGAAAAATTTATCAATTCACAGATACATCAATATATGGTCCACCTAGGCATAAATTTCAGGATTCTTGGCTGAAAAAGGAATCGAAGAAAAAATTAAGTATGGTATAATTACTAGATGTTATGCTCAGAAACAATAAAATTAGTAATATTATATTGTAAAAAGCAGCATTTTGAGTTTTCTTTAGGAAAATTTTTGATTTTTAGGTTTTACACATTTATGGAGTGTCTAGCTCAGTGTTTAGTTCCTAGATTTAATTTAAAAAAATAATAAATAAAAATATAAGTTCGTGTTGTTTTCAAAATAAATAACAAAAGGTATAGCAATTAGCATTTACAGTTAAAATTTATGGAATTTTCAGCAAAATTAACATTAGACAAACATAGTTTATATTATATTTAACTTGATAAGCTAATTTACTTTTTTTAGCGGTATTCAATTAGAATTAAAGTAGGCTTAAATTCAAGTTAAATTAATTAATAACATTGTTGTAGTGTAAAATTTTACGTAAGACTATTATATTTTTATTGTATATATAAAAATATGCAAATTTAATAATTAATAAAATGTATTAGCAAAATTATTTAATATAAATATTAAATGACATCTTGCTGAAATCAGCTAGAAATTAGTTTTTTTTTTTTAAAATAAAATATTTTATAAATTTATGTTAGTTTAGAATTTAAGCATTTTTTTTTCTCTTTACTTTCCTTTACAATTAAATGCAATTCTAAATTTAACACATATAAATATACATAGTATTGATAAATTTGAGTGTGTGAGTTCATAATTTTTTTTTTATATAATTTGGCCAATTTAACATAAGAAAACAAAATAAATAAATAAATATATTTATATATATTGGCCTTAATTTTATTAAAATATGTAGTATGGCTTAATAAATTTATTTACTTAATTTTTTTTATAGTACGTACAGTAATTATTTTAAAAACTTGATCTATAAAAAAAATTGGATGTGGTTGTTTGTGAGTATACAAAGATTTTTTCTGCTGGCAGAAGTTCTTTGGTCCGGCCGGGTACTCATAGAGGGCTGCATACGATTTTACGTAGTAATTATCATTTACTTTTGTTTTTTTTTTAAATTATACAAGTGTATTAAGTACATTTTTTTTATAATTAAATAATAATTATTAATGTTGGATTAATAATAATAATTTATTATCTTTTATTTTTAAACATATCATTAAATTTTAGATAGTAGAATTCACATACGGAATGTTAATGATAAATAAAATTTTGAATAAATAAATTTTTATTTCATTCAGTAAAAAAATAAATAAATATGAAAATTTAACAATCTTTTAAGATAGAATTGTTGGCTAAATAAATAATAATTTAAGACAAAAAAATTGTTCTCTTCTCCGTCAATGGCATTTTCTGACAACACTATTTAATAGTATTAAATGAAGGTGCATTTTTAAGGTCAGCGTAATGCATATTTTGCATTTTTGAGAGGCCGTAGAAGTCATTTTTCCGTGTTGTTTACATTTTAATAGTACACAATATCATGAATCAAAATTTGTGTTTGTTAGAAAGGTCTAAAAATATACAATGTAATCAGTTAAAGAAAATTATATGCATTTTTTTTTTTAATCCTGAAAGGCAATTTGGTTTAGTTTAAACCTGAATGCATAAAAAGCCACCCTCGCTTCAGTTCCAGTATGAGGCAGGAGAATTCCGATGATAGAATCGCCATTTTCCCCCTGCAAAATAATAAAAAAAAAAAAGCAGAAGGTTTACATTAGATACGATACAAATACATACACTGTTTATGCATAGATTATGTTTGAAATTACATACAGGCATACACAGTGAGTTAAGAAGAAAGTATATCAAGAAATTATACTAATTAATAAGGTAATTACAAGCATGAAATGGTTTTAAATACATACCTTTGGGAAGTCGTAAAATTTTGTCACAGCACAATTCACCTCACAGAAAGGGATTAGTAGCTGACCAACCCCTCGTTTCGAAAGAATCGGGGACGTTCAGAACTGGTTTTATTCAATCCTCCTTCTTCTTTTTTTTTTTTCTCTCTTTCTCGTATCGGGTAAAGTTGGAAAGCATTGCGTAATGATATATTAAAGGAGATGAATTAGCTTGTACATTTTGACAGATCATACATGTTTGAAGTAACAAATAAATAAAATAATGTAACAAGTTTGTATACAATATTTTTCTGATTATAATTTGAATACATCAGATTAATTATGTGAAAATATAACATGTCATATTACAAGCATTGTATTTACTTTTATGCAGTATAAAATGTGTTTTAGATAAAACACTGTGTCATAAGGTTGTATGTGATGAAATAATATGTCAAATGCGTATGCCATTATTTTTCTTATAATGAGGTTTATTTCGGCATATTAATTTCAGACAAAATTATAGCTTTGAATGTATTTTGGGCACTTAAACTGTAAAGTTACAAAATTAGTAAACATGTGTGTGGTAAAGAAAAAAGGCTTCGAGAAAGACGTCTGATTGTCAGTACAGAGGTCTTTTATAAATGTGAATGTCAACAGACAACTATGCTATCATGTGTTGAACTTTCTGTTATGAAACAATAGAAGAACTTCTTATAAAATATACCAGAACCATTCATAATTGAACTTTACAGTCTTCGCTCAAAAACTGTGTAGATACACAGTCATATGGACACGTACATTCCTTCAAGCTTTACAAAAAAAAATAAAACCAGCAATCAGTTTTTATTTTTTTTTCTTCCGATACCGGGAGAGATGCTGGGCAACATATAACTATGATATGTTCCCGCACCATGTTGGTTAAATCAAAGTAAAATTGCGTAATTTGTTATTTCTGTTTGTATAAATATTTTTTATAAAATATAATTATGAGTGTAAAATTATAATGTTTATATATTTAAGTAAAATAAGAGTGTAAGTTCATACAAAAATTATTAAGTTGATTTTAAAGATTAAATATATATTTTTAAAAAATTGTTGTATTGTAAAATGAATGTATAACGTTGAATGGAGTTCGGATCTCAGACAACAATACGCAGACGCCATGGTGTCGTTTTATGACAAGCCAATGGAAAGTGGTGTATAATTAGAAGCCGTAAAATCATAAAAACGTTGGAATCAATTTATGGCCTCAATAAAAGTGTTGGGATAAATTTATGACTTTTCAGACCACCCAAACTTTAAGGCAGATAATAATATTAAAGTATATGTTAGGGGCCATTTGCAGACTGCTAGCTAATAGGCCTATCGAAGTATAATAAAAAATCTTCTCACATCCAATAACAGTGGACTAGACAAAAATAGTTCCTCCCACTGCAGGAGCTGGTGTGCAAGAAGAATAAGTTTTGAAAAAGGATAGTCTGAAAAAAGATGTAGAGGATGCAAGAGCTCTCCTGAAAGCCCGTGCAATGAGTCCCGTAAGCCCTAGTAAAGCCCAGGCGAGATGGACCTATCGGAGCGAGCCTAATCGAGCCTAATCAAGCCTAATTGAGGTTGTCTTCCTGAGGTACCTATCGGAGTGAGCCTAATCAAGCCAAATTGAGGATGTCTTCCTGATGTACATATCGGAGTGATCCTAATCAAGCCAAATTGAGGATGCGTTCCTGATGACACATTGCCATGATCCTAAGCAACGCAACAACTCGGAATTTGACGAATAAAGGCCACCATCCCGTATATTAAAAGAAGGTACTATTTTAAACATTTTCTTTTACCACTTAAGATTATATGAAAAATCTAAAAAAAAATACTTTTCTGATATTTTATGGTAGAGAGTTATCTGAGATCCGACCAAACCAATAATTAAATAAGATTGAGGTAATTTTAAAAATGAAAGAGAGTATTTCTTTTAGCAAAAAGAAACAATTATAATAATTAGAGTACGTGAAAATATTGTGTTTTTTTTTTAAAAGGATTAAACATACTTAAAATAATGAGAAGCAAACAAAAGTGTTGCTTTCTATTTTTTGAATTAATATTATGTTTTTCTGTATATAGATATGTTCAATGTAAATAAAATATTTAATCAAGTTTTAAAAAGTTTCTGTAATTATTTAATTAATAATATTTAAAGTGTGTCAATTCTTTTTTTTACAGCTTAAATTTTAGTTTAATTCATAAGTGGAAGAGTTCGTCTAAATAATTCACAACGCAAACTCTTAATTTTATTCGTAATTATTCAAATTTAATAATTACTTTTGACGCGAATTATAATTTAATTTTATTAATGCTTCGCGTTGCTCTTCTACTAGAATGTAGGTAAATACGATCACTTATATTATTTAAATTTATCTAAGGTATATAAAACTATATACCAATTTGCTATGAGGTTGCTTGGATGATTTGGACCAATTAACAATTTTGAATATATTTAATAACAAAATAAACAGGTGTAATTATCTGTCCAGCAGTGTTAAAATAAATAACATTAACTAATCGGAAATTTCTTACATGCTTGAAATGAGTTGCAGTAAATTTTTTTACCATATTTATGAGGGACATTTTGCATGAATAAGCCGATAAATAAAGTGAAATTTTCTATTCAAAATTTACTGGTGGAAGTTTAGTTCAGCCGTAATTATAAACTGTTGTTCCGATGTAAAAAATCAGCCGTCATCTTGTGACAACCTCCTCGGTTACTTCACTCGCAAGTGGTAGACTACACCATATGTATCTACCTCTTTACTCATAACTCCAATGTAGAGCTACATGCCATCTATAGAATTTATAAATGCCACATAATGCACTCACATTTAGATCTGTTTAACCTATTCTCGGGGGCTGTGACAGCATGTGTCCAGAAAGAAAAGGATCTTCTGAGGGGCTCGTGACACTTTCTCTTGGAACAGGGGTAGCGAAAACGAAAGTGGAGGAGGGCGGAGATTAGTGTCGTAAAAGTGTCAGATCCGTAAGTAATGACTTCGCGCGCTCAGTACAGAATGGCCAGATATTCTCCTTTCAATCACACGCCAGTTGAGGTAATAATTCTCTTTTATGCGTATGTTATTTATTTGTTAGTGCCTTGCTTTCGACATGTTTTTAAGTTTTATTTGGATTACCAAATGTCGAAAAAGAGGAAAATTTTGTCTCAAAAAGACATAGAAGATATTGTCGCAAGGTGGGACGATTTATCCGAAGATGAAAATTTTGCGAATAGTGATTTTTGGAAATTCCCCACTCCTGATATATATATATATATATCATATATATCTAATTTTATATAGATCTAATTAAAATTATAAAAAAAAAAATTGGAGATAATGTATGAACAACAAAATATACGAGGCGAAGAGGCAGAGGTAGGGTGTATATGCACTGCGCTTATTATTATTGCAAAATATTAGAGTATTTTTTTTTTGTTTTTTTACTACGTATTAAGCCCTGTGTATATACATAGTAGGTTGTGTGTTTAGATTAATATCATGAAACGTCTGTGGAAATTCTCTATCCCATTTTTTTTTCGCAAGCGGGGGTTGGGGGGAGGGGGGGAGAAAGAAAGAAAAGGGGAAGAATGAGAGGGACTGATTCGTTTACTCAGAAGAAATAATTATGTTCTAAAAAAGATAATAGCAATTGATTTTTTTTTTTTTTTTTACCGATAATTGTATTTTTGTGAATGTCGAAATAAATTGTTCAATATTCAGGATGCACTTTATATAAGCAATTAAAAAACTGTTTTTTCTTCTTATTATTATTTTAGTATCCGATAAATATCTACATTTCATATTCTTATTGAAGTTGTGACTATAAGGCAACTATCAATATGTAAGGGTTTTTTTTTCCATTTTTTTTCCCATATTTTTTGTGTCTATCTGCACATAGGATCTTTAATTTGAAAAGAGGGGGGGGGGGGAGGTCACATCCAGATTTTTCAAGGCTTCATAAAAGGAGCCCTCTTCTTCAATAGTCAGAGCAAATTAAAAAAAAAAAATCAGCGATAATGAGAAACAACAGTAACAATAATACTATTGTGTTTGTGTTTTATTTTTTTCCCTAAAAGAAAAACTCTTATTATAAAATTTTAAGACATTTGTATGCGGAAAATGTACATGCAATTTCTAATTATTTAAAAGGCATATTAACAGGACATTTCTGACAATGCACTTGTTTTTCGTATTGTTTCTTAACACTACTGTTTATTCTTGTTTAAAATCTAAAAAGATGATTTTCAAGGAATTTCAATTTACATTGGCAATAAGCTGGAATATAGATAGAAAAGTCTGTCCATTTTAATACTAATCTATTCTTTTTATAGAATCATTTTATTATATTTAATTAATTTTTTTAATTTCAGAATAAAATTGAAAAAATTCTTAGAATTGGGTGAATTAAAACTTACAAATAATGCTTTTTTTTTTAAAAAAGGCATTTCTAAGGATTTATCAAAACCTTATTTTTTATTCAAAAAGCATCATTTTCAATTGGGTCGCGAAGACTACAGAACCCCAACTGGTGTAGAATTAGAGAGGGTGCATTACAGAAGCTGCTGATAAGAATGAAAAGAGAGGAGAAATCTCTTGTAATTGCCTCCCTTCAAAAATCTTTGAGAGAGAAACGAGGCTGAGTATTTTCGACCCCCGCGAGACAAATAGCCCCTCACAAGAACTCTATGCTGGATTGGAAGCCCACGGGAAAAGGTTAAAAGTGAATAACGCTAAGCAAAATGCACTTCAAGCAATTGTCGATCTTACTCAGTATTTTAGCCGAATTTTTTGTAAGTTTCTGTAAATGAACGGTATATCGTGTGCACTCTAGCACTCTCTAATCTATAGAAAACAAGCAGCGCCTTAAAATTGTTTCGTTATGTCTGACGTATGACGACATTATTAAAATGCACCTGAAATGTTTTTTCTCCATTTATCGTAACGTAATAGAATTCTTTTGTGCATCGCTATAAACGAAATATAAATTCACTTATATTACATATCTCAGAAAGTATGTTGTGGCCAATATTAATGATGTATGCTAATCTCTGTTTGAAATTTCGTAAAATCCTTAAAATGGACCAAAACTTATTTTTCCGATGGACCGTAATGTAATAAGAATTATTTGTGTGTCCCAAAAAACGAAATATAAATAGATACACAATTCATTTTTAATAACAAATTTTATATAATAAACCTGAATAACACTTAAAATACCGTGACAATTCGAAAATATTTGCGAGAGTTAGGCACAGACAAACCGAATTCATAAATAGTTTTCAACTACATTAGAAAGTGTTAAAAAAAAAAGCTTGGTTCAATGTTTTCCTATTTTCAGTATTTTACGCATGTCTGCAGCCAGTGTGTTTGTAATGGATTTTCGGTTTGTTTTTCGTGTTGACATATTTTGAAATGAACTGGAACGAATGGTGTTTAACACTAGAATGGCGGGAAATTTTGCTCAAGTTTTATAAAAAAATATTTCACATCAGAATTTTTATTTAGAACTATTTAACTTATTTATTTAAGTTATTTTTGTGCAGCATATATTAATCTTATATTATAAAAAAAATTCTGGTTCGAATCGAAATGTATTCATTCGGCAAGGGTCAAAATGACCCCTCGCCGCAGTTCTAATGTTAAATAATGATTAATCAAATGTTTTGATTGGGATAAAATTTTTAGTACTTTTGACGATGTCCGTCAACGTATTTCTATTTACCAAACAGTCTACCTTCAGATTTGGAGCTGTTAGGCAACTGTTACCCCCAAGATTGCAAAGCAGGAACAATTGTCAAATCCCTTGACTTGCATGGATACATTTATATATTTACGCCTATTCACTAAGTGAACTGGTACACTAATATTTTTTGTGTAACGACTGAAACTAGCGTGAATGTGTTTTAAAACATTACAACTTTCATCACATTAGTTGACATTTTTGTTAATGTCTCTTAGCCTAGTGTTAACCCTCTCGCTGCGCAACCCGAGATTTTATCGGGAATGCATTTTTCCCTCCCAATTAACCCTACTTGATTATTCCCACCAGTTTTTTAATGGTAAATTTTGCCTTATAAAATCCGAGCATTTTCCTGATTAAATTAGATAAAAAATTTTTGCTTCGAAAAACCGGTGAGAAAGGAATAAAAATCCTATAAATACGCAATTTTTGAAGCCATTTTGATAAAACAATTACGCAACGAGAGGGTTAAAGCCGCCACAGGGTTCTCACGGGTACTGATTTTTGGATAGCAAAATTTTTTTAAAGAAAATTTCACCTTATTGAATTACAAGATTCTGCGATTACATAAGGCGAAGTTTTCTTTTATGAAATAATGGTATTCAAATGTAAACATCAGTTCTACTTAAAACTCTGCTCTACATAAAATTGGTACAGTAAGAAAAATATAAGATAGTTTGTTCACCAGAAAAATTTCAATTTAAAATTTATAACTACTACATCTGCGGCGCGATACAGCGAAGTTAGCAGGGGGGTACCAATCGTGCGATGCGCCTACTGTAAAGATTCCTTAAGTGCTCGCGCATTACGTCACGTGGCGGACAGATTCTCCTCGCTTTGCTCGTTTCAATAGTATTCTGTGTGCTGTTGTGCGTTGGATTTTTTTCCTGTGAATGATTTTAATTTTTATATTATTTTAACAGCCTTTTTTTTTTTAAAAAAAAAAAAACCTAGTGAATGCACTATATCAACGTGTTCTAATAACTCTCGGAGAACACGTATACAGATTTAACAATACAGTACAGAATCTCAAATCCGGAAGTCGAAATTCCGAATTCTTCAAAATTCGGGCATTTTGTTAACTGGCGATTATTATTCTGGAAAATCGCAAAGAAAGACACTAAAATCGCAAAGGACAAAATTTACTATACTAAGTTACAATTTCAAAACCGAATTCCTTTTACGAGCGTCAAAAAATTCCTGCAGAACACAAAAATCTCTAAGAACTGCATAAAAGAATCGCGAGAAATTCAGAATAAACTTTAGTGAAAGAAAAAAAACAGAGGACAGCATTTACTATATTAGAATATAAGATTAAAACCAGATTTCTTTCACAAATGCAGACAAATCGCCATGAAGTGGGGGAAAAAAAGTTCGAAACTCGCAGAGGAGAAAATTTATTATATTTCGCTAAAAGTTGGTAACCGAGTTCTTTTTACAAATCTCAAAATTCTAAAAATCGCATAAAAAATTCGAGAAAATGCGAAAATCTCTATACGATCTCCGAATAAACTTTATTGAAAAAAATGACAAGATTTAATACAATAGTGGGCTAAAAAAATGAAGCCGGATTCCTTTTACTCATATGGAAAAATCGCCGCAATAATTTAAAAAAGAAAATGTCAAAAATTGCATAAAAAATTAAAAAAATTTCTTTTGTTATAGGTATTTTTTTTTACCTTTAAAAAAAATTCCTCTGTTAAAATATTTTCTTTAGCATTATCTTTTTTTTACTTTCTTTTATCTGTAACAGAAGAACGTATTGTAGTCGAATTTTAGTTCGACTTCCAATTTTCGACGGATTTACACGTTTTAAATGTCAGAGATCCCGAAAAACATGTTTTTACAAAATATCTGTCTGTCCGTATATGTGTATGTCTCATTATATCATCCGAAAGTATACGAAGTTATGTATTTTTGACTATGGCCAACATGTCAAAGTTAAATTTGGGGATATTCTGCCGAGAGGGGGCGCTGTAATAGCGATTTTTGTTCCATTTTCATTCATTTTCCATTGATTCACCGGAAAGCATACAAAGTTAGACATAGATTTGAACCAAACTTCATACGCATATTTTTTACTATTGACGCCAGATCCCAGTTGAAAATGGATATGTAACCCTGGAAAGGAGCGCTGTAATAACGATTTTTGTGCGATTTTTCGTAGTTTTGTTGTGCATCGGCTGCTGATGCAGCGACGTGCACTTCGTATCTATAGCTAACCTGGCGATTCGCAAACGGAATAACGATTATATTTATTTTATTAAATATTATATTCGTGTTACTCTGATTAATAAAATGAAGCAGAAATTTAAGATGAAAATTAATGTAGGGTTGAAGTATTAGCCTATAAGCAGTGCTTAATTTGCGTTGGATATTGTCGTTAATACATTCTGTTTGATTCTCAGCTCCGTTACTTCTTTGTTTTTAGTGGAAATTTAAATATTGGTCTGAATTCACCGGCGCTCACTCCGGAATTTTGCGGATTTTAGTGTTTCTAAAAAATCAAAGCCTAAATTTTTATTGCTTTTTTTCCCATCTCTAATCTTTTGCGTTCTTTCCTACCAAAGCGCTTACGTATGTGACATAGTGTGTCCTGTGTAGGTTTTTTTTTTTGTTTTTTTTTCAATGGTTTCAGAACGGCGATGAGGAATGTCAGAATTAGTCGCAACTGTTTCTGCCGTTTTTACTCGCTGCTTTTTGTTCGTGTTTTTAAAATATTCTCTCTGATTAACTTTCTAGCTCTGCACGGTGCTTAATTTGCTCCGATCACAGGAGTGCAGCTCCAGTACTTCTTTATTTTTAGTGAATATTTAAATATTAGTCAGAACAGACCAGAGTTTATAAATACTGCGCACCAATACAATGAAGTCTCTGACGAGTAGGATTTTCTGAAAATTTCCCACTCCTGATTTTAATATTTTTGCTCTGTTCATTTATTAGAATTTATTAGATATTAATGCCTAAAGATATGTCAAAAATATAAATTTCTTTTTGAGGAAGACGCAATTGCTTTAAAATTTGAAATAGCGTATTAAATATAAATATGTGTATGTGTGTGTGTGTGTGTGGGGGGGGGGGTCAGGGGGATTATAAACTTTGTTGTTATTACTGCAGAATATTAGAGCTCCGGTAATTTTTTTTTGCTAGAAACTAAGCCCTGTGTATATATATTGTTGCAGATATTTGAATCATATTGATTTTGATCCTGAATAAGCATAGTGACATTCGAAATTTTTTGAAAACTTATATCTGGTATCGGACAATGGATTATTTTTAAAAGTTTTGACGTGAGTTTTGTTTAATTTATTCTGTTTGATAATTCTAGTCTTTTTATTATTACTGCTGTGTCATTATATTCATATAATTCATTCATTCATTTTATTTTACAATGGTTTAAAAGTTTTCATTTGTACTTTTACGCATTAAAAATGCAATTTTTTTTAGCGAATTTACTGAAGTATTTGTATGAAACAAATGTATCGCGATATTATTTAACCATTATGTATGCTATATTTAACTAACTCCAATCAGTGTTTGAACAAATTATTTTAAGGAAAGTGATTTCGTTCAATTTACTTTCGAGGATCTGTTTTTTAAAAAATTATTTACTTCATATTCCGTTCTTTTACTCATCTATTTATTTACGTTGTCACGGCCGGTCTCTCTCCGATCTTGTCCGCCACGTGACGTTTCAGTCCTGCTCTACTCTGATTGGCTATCCTTCAAATGGAACAACCTTATGTAGAAGAACCTTGGAATTTAGTTTATCTTAAAGTCGTGATCAAGAAATGCAGTTTTTAAGTTATACAATGACTCTAATCATTTGCGAACATTTTGATAAATTTTATTGCGAGTTTGCTACGGCAAACAGCAATTTGATTGCAAGTTGTTGTGACATACCCTATTTTTTTCGAAACACAACAATTTGTGTGTTGTAATTTTTGTTTATTTTATCACGAAATCTCTGTCATTAAATAAGACAAGATATACTACACAGAAATTCTCACTGGAATATTAAATAAATTAAGTGGGAAAATGTCAAAACTGTGATCAAGGTGCAAACTCGCGGCTAATTTTTATTTTCAAATACTAATTGTTTACTTATTTGTGACAGAAATTCCACTTTTTATTGTAAGAATTACTATTCAACAATAGTTGTGTACTTTGACAATGGTTGCCAGATCGCCTTTATAATCATTTCTTTGAATTTCAGAAGAATAATTTTTACTACTTGTAATCACGAAATACCTATCAATAGTTAAAAGAAAATACTATTCAGAAATTCTGACAAGGCATTTCTGAATTGGAAAACATGTACCTGACCGGGGTATTTTTCTCATGTACCCCGACATATTAACCACTTGGGGACGAGCAACCGGTATTCGTGCCGAGTAAGGTGCTCAGAATCAGTTATTATTATCACCAGTAAATTTTTATTGCAAATTTTGCCTTATTTAATCTGAGCATTTTCCTGATTCAATTAGGCAAAAATTTTTGTTTTGTAAAATCGGCGATAAAAAATTTAAAATTCTGTAAAAGACGCTCGTCCCGAAGGGGTTAATGTTGCATGGCACGTTTTACTGATTGAATAATTTACTTCAATTGCCTGTCATGACAGGTATATTTGAGATTATATTATTATTATCTACAGCGGGAGTTTACATAATGAGACAAATCTTATTTCAGTTCCGATATGTTACTTTATTACACGTTATTTTATTATACGCTAAGTTGCTTGTTACATAAAGAAATAGTTGATCTAACAAATGTACACATTAGAAAAAAGTAAAATAAATTAGATGTATACTAAACAATAAAACACTTTTTTTATTATAAAATAACATAGATCCACTTCTATAAAGATTAAAATTCTATTTTTTTATATTTTTAGATCGATGCAGTATTTTGAACCTTTTGGAAGGCGCTGATATACTGTTTATACAATTTAATCTTTGTTTAACTTTTTAAGCGTCGCGCCCGATAAGTGTAGACTACTTTTTTTTAAATTCCGATTGTTTGCTTTCAACCAATTTTTTGCCCCCCAATTAAATTACCGTTTAAAAATTCAAATTGCTTATTGCAGCGAAAAGAAATATTTACCTTAATTAATGGTAAAAAAAAAAAAAAAAAAAAGATACGAAAATAAAACCAATTTCACTATTTCATAAAAAACTGGCGGAAATCAAACAATCTGAATGAATAAAAGTAGCCTACAGTGTCCTTAAAACCACGTGCGCGAGAATTAATGGGTTAAAAAAGCAGGAGCTTTATCCCTTTAATACCCTTTCAGTGGCGCAGTTGGCTTTCTGCAAACGGTTAATTTTAATGCTCAAATTGGCAAATGGTAGCAGTATTTTTTTTTAGTACTGTTTCAATCTCATAATATACACAAAGAAATTCTTTTGGTTATTTAAAAAAAAAAAATGTTCGTAAATTACGGTGTGAATTAATTATTTGGACATTTTTGGAACAGAAATGCCCTGCCCCTGAAAGGGTTAAGATGTTTGCTCGTACACCGTACGCGAGAGAAGAGTTTGCTTCTTTAGTTTCTAAAAGCTTTTCAACACCACTAATTTTAAAATGCAATATCCGTTTTATTTAATGGCAAACATATTTTGATTATATAAGGCAAATACGATGGAAGTGGTGTACAGTCCCAATTTTTAATCTATTGTTTAATCCTCTAGCCGCTGGCTTTTTTTCAGCGGGTTACTTTTTTAAAATTAAGATTCTTTGATTCCCACCACTTTTTTGAAGTAGAAATAATCACTTTATTTAATTACAGAATAAATAATGCGAGAATAAGCCGAATTATACGCTTTTAAAAAATTGAGGGTAAACAAGCAATCTGAATTTTAAATAAAAAAATGGTCCAATTAAACTGATGGCATTGCGCTCACAGGCTATTCACACTAATTGTATATTATACTGTTATTTCAAAGAAAATTAAAAATTAAATGAAAAATTAAATGAAAAATTAAATGAAGGGGATTACCCCCCGTTTTCCCCCCCCTTTATACTTTACCAATGAACCTCCCAATCTCATCAGGGAAGCTCCTTAACATACTAAACCGATATACCAAATTTGCAGCGAATCAGATAATTCTGCATGAAAAAGCATATCGCTAAATTAAGGGGGGGGGGGGTATTTAACCGCCCTTTCCCCCCCTTTTTATTTAACTAATGAGCCTCCAAATCTAATCAGACAAGCTCCTTGTCAGAATGAATATAAAAAAAAAATAAAGTAAATTGGATAATTCTGCATGAAAATCCAATTATCTAAATTAAAGGGAGGGGACCTTTCCCCCTTTTATATTTAACCAATGAATATCCAAATCTAATGAACGAAGGGTCATATCGGAATAAACCGGTACATCAAATTTGAAGCAAATCGAATAACTCTGCATGAAAAAACCATTTATATAAATCAGGGGTGGCCAACTGTGGCACGCCAGATACCACTAAAATTTTACAGAAAAAGCTGACTTCTTGAATCGCAGATATTCGTTGATTACTTAAGGCAATGATTACTAGAAAATTTTAGTGGTATCGGGCGTGCCACAGTTGGCCATCCCTGATCTAAATTAAAGATATATTTTATCCCACCTACTATTAATGAAGATTTAAACCACAAAAAGTTAGTGAAATTTTACTTTCTAACACTGGTGGGGGGGGGGGATGTCGTAAAATTGCTTTCCCTTACTTTGAAATATTTTTTTTATCTAAATTTCTTGTGTACTTCAGCATTACACAAACGTAGCTGTATGCCTCTCAAGGGGTTAACCCTTTCGGAGGACAAGTACTGCCCTTTCTAAAATCTTGTAATGAATGAATGGCACCGGAATTTAGGTACAAATTCATTTTGAAATAAGAAAAAGTTTTTTCCGATATATACATAATAAACGGAGAAAAAGCATTAAACCAAAAATCGGTGCCATTGTGGGATTTCGGAATTAAAATTGATTAGTTTCGTAAAAATACAATGGAGTTATGAGTAAAGAGGAGGAGACATATAGTGTAGTACCTACCAGTTGCCAGTGAAGTAACTGAGGAGGTTGTCACAAGATGGCGGCTGATTTTTTAACCCGGCAGAACGCGCGCATACCCAGGGTATGAATGTTTTAACTTTGTCACCAATAAATACAAATAATAATGGTCACCTTATTTAATCGAAGGCAATTTTGCGATAAAAGAAGTTGAAGATTACTTTTAAAAAGATAGTGGTGACAATTGCAAAAACCGTACGCACTACGGGTCTATCAGGTCCGGCGCGCGCCCTCCCGGGTTAAAATCGGATCTACAGTTTCTGATTACCGCCGAGGTAAACATCCCATCAGTAAATAATAGTAAAATTCATCTTTTTTAAGAGTCTTATTCGTGGTAATATTTTCTCACAAATTTGATAAAATTTTCTATTTGTTTTTACTGGTGTCAGTTTGAGTTGTAAAACAGTCACTTTGTTTCACTGGTTGTCACATATGGCGAAAACGATGGGACTTACTTCCGCCAAAATAAATATCCAGCAGTAAAACTGAAAATCTGTTTCTGCCATTATTTATAACTGAAATTCTGTTTGAATAATACTTTTAAATAAGGAAAAAAAGATTATATAAATTTTCTGATGATAGATTCCACCGGTGGTAATCAACCCCTGGAAAAGCGGTTACAGTTGAAGTTTAACTATTGTAAGGATATGTCAGTTCCTCTTTATTAATAGTCCTTACAAGGGTAAAGGGATTATTTTTTTTCTTTTACACTGTAATTGAATAAAAACTTTTAAAATTGCATTCCTTTATTATGAATTGAAATTGTTTAACCATTTATCTGCTGACGATACTTATAAGTGCCACTCACTTAAAACTTTCATCCTATAGTAAATATTACTAATATTTAAATGGTACTTTGCAAAAACACTCTTTTAACTCCACTTTATCCGGATACATGGTAGCAGTAGTTATAGGTTTGTTATTTTAGCGAGGTAGGGGGCTATCTTTGACAAAGACGATGGCTTTTGTGCCGACATTTTGTACAAATTGTCATGCTCGTCTTTTTATTGCTGGAAACGCAGTAAAGGATATAAGATAAGTGTTGGATTTTTTTATGTGTTCATTAAGATCTTAGAATACAGTTTCACTAGCTATTTTAAGTGAACGGTGTATGTATTTGAACAGTTGAATTACTCGGTGGTACTTATAAGTACCGCCAGTACACTGGGTGTTGGAGAAAAGCTTCTTGTTTACATTTCGTCTGTGTAGTTATCCATCGTTTCCATCTGTTTTAAAATGTAATTACTAAAATGTAGTGTAATAATGATTTCCCTGGTATTTCTTTTCTGTTTGATTGTTATTTGTTATTAGAAATTGAAAAAGTTGTGGCACTGGCTCGTTTTTGCTATGCTAGAAATGGCACATATAAATTCATATATTGCATTTGTGGAGATGCGAGAGAACATGTTGTCGCTGGAATATAGACGTCGCATAACTAAAGGACTGCTAACAAAATCGAAACCTAAAATAAAATAGTTTTTTTTAACACTCTCAGGGACAAAAAGGATATAAGATAAGTGTTGGATTTTTTTTTATGTGTTCATTAAGATCTTAGAATACAGTTTGACTAGCTATTTTAAGTGAACGGTATTTTCAATTCTAAAGTGTTAAAATAAATGATTGGCACCGGAATTTGCCAAAAGATTGATTTGTAAATATGAAAAAAAAAAGTCTATATTTAACATGTTTGTTAAATCGAAAATATTTTCTGGTGCCATTTGAAATACATTGTGGGTTCTCTGTTACGATATTTTAGTGATAGTTCGGTGACGGTACTTTAAAGTACCACTCTAATTAATTACCTCTAAATAATTAAATTTATCACGGGTGAGTATTTTTTTATGTTTATCCTTTAATTTTCATTGTAGTAACTGGAAAAAATATTACATGGAAAAAGTTGTAGTAGATCCCAATGCTGTGTTAAAGCCTATACAACCGGTCTGTCCAAGCTTTCACATACAAGGAGGAATGTGGTATCAATCAAAAATCAGAATTTTTAAAAAATAACCTACTGGCAACACTGTCCACGTGCGCCGGGTTGGACAAGCAAGCTCAACACGGTTGTTACGGGCACTTCTTTTTGGACAGCAGTATTTCTTTTTTTTAAAATCACCTTATTGAATTGCAAGATTAAGTGATTATATAAAACAAAGTGTTTTTTAGGAAGTAGCCGTAACCGGTAGTAAATACAGTAATCCCTTAACTCCTTCGAGACGGGAGACTTTTACGAAATTTTTAATCTTTTGTCATCGTTTTTTAAAAACAGAAATTTGTGTCTTCTTGAATCGAGAATATGCGCTGATTAAATAAGGCAAATTTTACAGTAAAATTTTACTGGTGAGAAAAACAATGTTTCTGAGCACTTCATGCGGCACATTTAGGTGTCGCTCGTCTCCAAGGGATTAGCATTTGCGAGAGTTAGGTTCAGCGAATGTCAAAACCGCGACCTCATAACTGCTATTGTTATATTCTGTTCGTACCACTATTTATAAAAAGTACATTTTGCATTATACTTTTCTTGAAAATGTGTCAACGTATATGTAAAAGATTTTTCTTTTTAAAAAGTGGTGCGAATGTTGAAGTTTCCTGCATATTCTATTTCAAAACCCGCGAATGTTAACGGATTATTCTACCAGTTCTACATAGACTCCCACACTACATACAATAGTTAACCCCTTGGGGACGAGCGACACGTATACGTGCCGCATGAAGCGCACAGAATCCTAGTTTTTCCTCACCAGTAAAATTTTACTGTAAAATCTGCCTTAAAATCAGCGCATTTTCTCGATTCAAGAAGACACAAATTTGTGTTTTTAAAAAACGGTGACTAAAGATTTAACAATTCGTAAAAGGCTCCCGTCCCGAAGGGGTTAATGAAAAAAAAAATTCATCGCAAAATTGGTAAGTATTACATCTTTTGCCTAAAGTAGAATTTTAAGTCTATCAATTTGCTGTTCAAGAAAGGCAGCTGTTCAGTAGTTCAATGACTGCAATCATTTGTGTTAATTGTCCTGAATTCTTGATCCTTATCGCCCACCGCAAGTACCTAGGTCACGGCACAGCAATGTGAGCGTACCACGTTTTTAACCCTTTATCTACTGACGGAAGTACCATAAATAACTTGTTAGAAAATTCATTTAACACTAGAACCGCCGTAGCGTTCATTTTGACCGCTACCTAATAAAAATATTTTGATTTTCACCAGAAATTTCTTTCTAAAATAAGTTTAAAATGTACCTGGGAAAAATAAGTTAAATAAATATCTTAAGTAGTTTCAATTAAAATTTCCGGTGTATAATATTTTTACAACACTTCAGTAAAATTTCAGGCGGTTCTAGTGTTAATACATCGGTTAGTTGTAATACAGATTAAAATAAGTTATAGATACATTACTTTATCTTCTTCCAAAACCATTATAGATTAAACAAAAATAGTTTTAAAAGGATGATTTCTTTTGCCTTTCTACCTTTTCGGTTCTCTTGGAGTTTGAGGGAGGGGGGGGGGGGGGAGGGGATTTTTCAATTCGGAAATATTTCTATATTTATATTGTAAGAACATTGTACTTGTACATTTCCTAATTCTACAAAACGCTAAGAAAAATATTTAAAATAAAAGATTTGAGTGGGGTTATAAATTTTGCACAAAATCCCTATAAATTCATATTTAATTAATCCTTCTAAAAGCTTTGTAAAATTTATTAACCCCTTAATTCTCGCTCCTGTGATATTCACGGACTGTGTCTTTTATACATTTTATTCTTTTTGTTTGATCCTCACCAGTTTTATAAAATAGTGTAATTGGCTTTAGTATGATATCATTTTACCTGTCATTAATGAAGGTGAATATTTGTTTTTCAAAAAAATGGTGCGAATAAGGAATTTGAATTTTTAAACCGTAATTTAATGCGACCGTTAAGGGGTTACAAAATTCACAAAAAATGCATTAGAAGTTAAAATTTTCTTGAATTCATAATTCAGTACATAAAGGGTCTATCGAAATACAGCAATTTATGTAACGCAATTTTTTGTTTATTTTATCACGAAATCTCTGTCATTAAATAAGACAAAAATTACTTCCCAGAAATTCTGATACGGTGGCCAAAATATTAAATAGGAAAGGGGGGGGGGAGTCAAAACTGTGATGAAGGGGCAAACAACGGCTACCTTCAGAAAGTCTATGCAACTGAGGTAGTAACGTCACAGTAGAAGTACATTGTTTTTTCAGAGATTCTAAGGTTAATGGATTAAATATAAGCATTAGCGAAAAGTAAAATAATTTACAAATATACTAAATATTAAATACAGAATACAATAACACAAATTCACTTATATAAAGATTAAAATACTATTTTATTATTTTTTAGATCAATTAAGTAATTTTAACCTTTTGGGGGCAGTCATATATTTTTTAAACCGCTTAATGTTTGTTTAAAGAAATTTTTGCTTTTATACTGTACACGAATAAAAACATTTAAAATTGTATTTCTTTATTTTGAACTGAAATAGTTTGAGTTTTCTACAGAGATACGAAAATTACAAGAACATAATTTCTTACTTATGCGTAGCTGTACACTTTTGCCATTTTACCTACTGCTGAATCTAAACAGAAAGATTTGGATTGTTTAATCTAAAATTTCCAATGTTTGTAAGACAATTCTTTCTATTAAAGAATTGTGGAAGCATAAAGACGCATTGATTTTTGCCGTTCATGTCGTGCTATTTGCTTAAATCACCATCGGAGACCATATTTGTTTAGAAAATATGGCGAAAAAGGAAAATAAAAGGAACGCATTGATTTGACCTGATACAAATTAACCCATCCTCCAAAAAAAAATAAAATAAGTTTTTCATAAATTTTCATAAAACAGGGTTCGTACGGGTCCCGTTACATTCCAAGCGAAATATCAGTATTTTTTTTTTTAATAAATCTAGTTCAAACGCGCGAAATTTTGCCTTATTTAACACTTTCATCGCGCAATGGCGCGCCTTTGTCCTACCCTTTGCGCTAAGAGAATGAGCCGCTCCTTTCAGCGCTAAAATTGAAACAAAACACAAATTCATTTAAAACTTGTTTATTTTACTTTGAAAAATAATAATCAATATCATTTCTCACTCTAATGATTAGTTTGTCCTTACAAACTTAAAAAAAATAATAAAATGTCATGTCTGTTTGGGAAAATCAATTCGCACCGGAACATTCTGCCCGGTAATTAGGTATTAGATATCGGAATCAACGTCAAATTATTAAATGACAGGCTTCTCCGGTACGAACTGATTTTCTATGATTGATAACTAATATTCCTTGAAGACGAGTTATCTCGTCCCTCGCAAAGTAAGTGTTTAGGAGAGATTTTCTATGAGAAAACACAGGTAACAAAGACTTTCCTGGTCTTAAAATTCCAGAATCCATACGAAGGATGTACAAATAATCTTATTAAAAAAAACGCCAATTTAATAATAAATAATGAGTGCTAAATTATAATAAAGGTTGACACTACTGGAAAATAATTCATTTGTTGAAACTACTATATAATCTGCAACATTAAAAAACAAATATTTTAAACACAGAAAGCATTTTATTTAATATGTACAAGAAAACATAAAAAAAAAAGAAATTAGCGAATTATGGTACCAGAATTTTTTTTTATGAAAATTTATTTGGAAAAAATAATAACACCTTGAATATTTAACCCCTTGAGGGGCAAGCAGTTCCGTTTGTATAATGCTGAATTCCCACCGGAAATTTAGAAAAATTCTATTTCAAAATAAGTAAAGGTAATTTTGCGGCTTTTTTCCACCAAAGTTAGAAAAGTAAAATTTAATAAAATTTTTCTGGTGTAAAACTTCATTAATCGTAGGTGGTATATAATATATAAAGGTGCCCCTCAAGGGGTTAAAGGGAACGGGTAAGCGAAGTTCAACCAAATTTTACATTCAAATACAATTTTATATCATTAAATAGTTTAAACTTTTATCTTTTCAATGATGCATTACACACGTTTATACATAAAAGAAAGTGTTGGATTTTTTCGTACTTTCTAAGAGCACTGCACAGCAGTGGGCTACTTTTTTAAAATTCAGAATTCTTGATTGGCACTACTTTTCTGAAGTGGTAAAATTACCATTGTTTTCGCCCAGATTAATATGTTATTAAATAAGGAAAATTTTACTATTTCAAAAAAGGAGTGCAATCAAGAAATCAGAATTTAAAAAAGTAGTCCACTAGCAACACTGCTTCAAAACTTTAATTGACTTTTTCTCAAAACTTCGAATTTTCAGGTTTATGTTCCTTTTTATCAATATCTATTAAACTTAGGAGCTCAGATTTTTTCCAAATACTTATGTTATAGTGCATACTTTAACACAGGAATTCCATGATTTGTTGAGAATTATTTTTTTTTTTTTTAAGCAGTGCAATCTTGCCAAAAATTCTTATTTAAAAATGTCTTTCAATAAATAATTAATAATTAATTTTCAGTTTCACTTAGAAAGAAAATGGTCTGTTAAAAAACGTAAAGCATGTTATTCAAACTACTCTAAAAAATCTCGAGCTCTATCCTTCATCATTTCTGAGAAAAAGGTACGTAAAGTTGAGGTATTTTAACATGGTCGAAATAGAGCTAACCCGGTCCCAAAAGTGAACGAATTTTTGTAAATGATTTTTGTCACAATAGAACTCTTTGTTTACATGGTTTTAAAAATCCTTGTTTGTAATATTATATTCACACAATTACGATTAATGGGAACAAATATTGGTAAATGATTTTTTCAAAAGAAACAACTTTATATCTTTACCTTGTAAACATATTTTTAAAAGTATATTTACAATGTTGTTGCAATATGTTTCCGATGTGTTTTACCCTTTTTATTTCAATATATTATAAATTGTTCAACCGCCATAAACATGTAGCAAAATCAAAATTGCTTTTCCTTGTAGTGAAAATGACAAATAATAGGGAAACCAGTCAACAAACTAACAAAAAAAAAAAAAAAAAAAAAAAAAAAAAAAAAAAAAAGGGGGGGGGGGAAATTGTGCGCACTAATATGCGACTGATTGTGTTCAGAAAATCCGTGTGTATGTCTTATCGTAGAGCCTCCATATCACAAAGTACAACTACGAAGTCGTCGATATTATTATGATGAGTTCTTCTTAACAAGTTTATTAGTTTAAAAGTAGAACTGAGGCCGCTGAACTCATCGAAAGTCTAGTTCATGTCTGATCACATCCATTTTTCTTCGTAAAAAACAGAAATAATTACGCCTTGATTATTTGGAAATTTCTGAGACAATTTTACGTAATTTGCAAATCCATTTTTATTTTTTTTAATTGCTGTGACCACAAAAAAATAATTACAATCCAGAATCAAACGTTCGTGCGACAAAATTCACAATCACTATACCAGATTTTCCTCTTACTGTCCCTTCAAATAAATTTGATTACCCACATCGAAATTTTAATTATACATATAACTATAGTCGTCGAAGCATGTCTCATAACTTGCTTGATTATAAAGAAAAACCGGGAGCTACGGCAGGCGTCACTTATCAACCAAATGGGTCTCGCCGGGGTAACGTTGTCGAATCTAAGGAAATAATTTTGTATATTTATTAACTTTTCATTCGATATAATACTCCCTCCGTCCCAAATTAGTTGTCACATTTGAATACTTTTGTACCGATTATTGATATTGATGTATTTATGAATTTGTCTGAACATTTTTCAGAGATTTCTGGATGTCATGCTATCAATCATCAACATTTACTTACCCTCCTCACCACCTTAAATCAGTGCAAAATAATTTTTAAAAATCCAGGGTTCGCACACTCTTAAGCCACGCCCCATTTTGTAATGATTCGCATAAAACTATCTTCTAGTTAATGAATCGTGAATTTATTAGGAAGAAAATTTTCTTTCTATGTTTGTCTAGTACCACTTGTGCCTGACTTACCATATGTGTCTGGTATATTTGTTGTAGAATTCTTACAAAATGGGACGTGGCTTAAGAGCGTGCGAACCCTGTCGATTTGCTTTGAAAAATTGTCACAAAATAAGTGCTATATTTGTGGGAAAAAAATGAGAATGAATATACCAAGTTGTGATTATTTTAATAGCAAATAATACAATTTTAACTGATTTTTAAGGAATTTTTTGCACATAATATTGCTTCAGGTATACATATCAGGTTTCGCGGAAGAAGATTTTGACGACGAAGTTTTTCTTTCTTGAGATGAGTTATTTTGTAACAGTTGTCTCGGCCTGACAGCATAATGCTTTCCATACATGTTTGCAAAGTTAAAAATACATTTCCAAGCTTTTCCACTTCCATATTTTGAAAAGCGGTTTCAACAGCATCAATTAAGTTGTCAATATCGTTTGAGGGCATCTGATGTGGCAATGACTGTTGACAGATATATTGTGAAATATAATCTCCAAACAAGGACATAAAAATAATTAAGTGAAGTAAATTGCTTTTCATGTGTCAAATGTGATTTACAAAAGTAATCATCGAAAGTGTTTACGATCTAAAAGAAGGAAGTGAAACTGAAAAGTGATTGCACAACCATAAACAGATATTTTATTATAAACAATTTTGCAATACTCAAGAACAATAAAACATTTATTAATTCTAATTTTAAATTACCGTAAATATAAATATTATATAAATATATATACTATAGTATTCTGCGCATACTGGCATATGTTTATAGGTTTTTTCACAATTACAAATGTAAGTTAGCAGACCGGCGCAGAGGCAGCCTCACAACCCCAGAAATAAAAATTTCAGAAGTTTCTCTAATAAGATTAGTACAAAATGCAGAATTTCAGGAAGAGATTAAGGGTTTAAAACGGGAATCAGGGGTTCCCCCTTCCAGTAAAATTAAATGTTTATCCCCCTTTTTGGATCAAGATAATATCTTAAGAGTTGGCGGTAGGTTGGAAAATTCAGATTTAAACTTTGATAAGAAGCATCAAATCATTTTGCCGAAAGGCCATAAGCTCACAAAACTCATATCTGAGCATTTTCACAGGAAGTATTTTCATATTGGTCCCCAAACTTTAATCCATTACGTACGTATGCGGTTTTGGCCCTGTAAGTGGATGCTAGGACGAATCTTAGAGGTTATACCAGGAAAGGATGGTAATGTTAGGGTTGCAAAGGTTAAAACAGCCTCAAATATCTTTCTTAGATACATATCTAGATTGTGTGTCTTGCCCATTAATGAAACCTAATGTACATACCTTTTCTCGTTGTCTACTTTATTTTAAAGTGCACCTAAGATTTACATGTTATTTTACATTCAGCTTTTCTTAAGAACAATATAGAACTATTCTTAGAAAATAGCTTAACTTTGTTTAACCTAGCATTGCATTTTATTGTATTGTATAGTCCTTCTTATTGCAACTTATCGTTATTGTAATATTATTTTATGGTATTGGTATTTTATTTAGTTCTTGTATTTATAGTGTATTTTAATATTTTGAATGTGCTACGCACATTGCAACGCGGGGCGGCATGTTCGGACCTTGTGCGCATGCCGAACGAGCTCCGCGGCTTTGCGGTCATGTGACCCAGTTCAGTTGTTCTTTAGCTGCCATTGCGGCACGTTGTGTATTCGAGCGGGTCTTATCCCCAAATATAGAGTTGTTCTTGAGCTGCCATTGTGGCACGTTATGTTATAGCGGGTCTTATTCCCAATTATTCTGTTGCTTATAGCGGGAGTATTCCCCTAAAATATGTTTTACGAACGTCACTTGTTCTAACAGCGGGTTATTACCCCAAAGCCACCTCATCATTCTATATGTTTTTCAGTGTTTGTGATTGTTTGTAACATTTGTGTGCTGTGTGATATAAAAATGTGAAAAGGAAAACTATTGGTCTTCAATCTTAAAGTTACACACATTATTCACATACACCGTTCAAATGAAATCGAAATAAATCTTAGACTTTTTTTTAAAGTTTTGTATTTTGCATGCATCTTATCATTTTATGCACAATTTTCATAAACCTTCCTTAAATTTTACTAAATCTGCAATACAAATATTTTCAATTAAAAATGGAAGAAGTCTAAGATTTATTTCGATTTCATTTGAACGGAATCTAAGTTTTTAGGGTGATTTAAGTATTCTATTGTATGAATTTTATTTTTATTTTTTAATCTTCAATTGACTTAACTAATTTGATACAAAAATTTAACATTAAATGTAGAATTAATTGAATGAAATAACTTAATATCTGTCCCTTCTCAGGCTTAAACAATGTAGGAAATAAATTTTGTTTTTTTAATTTGTTCTTCAAATTATGTTTTTGTTTAATTTAATTTCTACTTCAAAGCAGTGTTTTGATTTATCACTCGAAAAAAAATGCTAGCTGGAGAGTTGAAAAATAGTTATTGGCGAGATTTGCAGCCGGCTAGCATAACAGTACCAAGAATTTTTTTGCGACAATTCTTTTATGTAGTATTATTCGAAAAAAAAAATTGATTTTTTTAATCGAAATGGAAAACTTTCGGCATAGATGCCACATACGGTGCCATATTGGTGCTATTTTTTTCTGACGACAATGTCATATACGCAACGGGTACTTAACTGGCGCCATAGTATCGTTATTTTGCTTGATTTGATAAGCCGGATGTTGTTGTTTATGCTGTTGATCTTTTCCCCAAATTATCGTCGGAAAAAAATCGCGCCAATATGGGGCCGTATATGATATCTGGGCCAAACTTTCATATGAAAAGCGAAGGGATATTTATTTATGGCAGTTACATGACTTGGATTATTATGATATAGATGAAATGATGGCGATAGAATAATATTTGGCGACTTATCACCTGTACCTGGCTAATATTAAAGTACTAAAATGGCACCAGGAATATAAAAAGCGAAATGGTTCGCCCGGAACTCTTGATGATAGTCACATGACTTAGGCTATTGTTATAGAAATTATTTTTAAATACCGGGAGACAAAAACTCTGTACACTTAATTCCTTTTATTTTTAGTTTATTTTCAAACGTTTAACCGATACTCTTTAATCAAACACGAAAACAACCATTGGATGTCTTAACAGCAACTGATTCGGCCTTAAATTTTTTAAATCAAAGGAAATTGAATGGAAACCCGTTTACAGGGAGATCTGCACAGCCTTTTTAGTATAATTCAGTCTTCTATAATATTTTTTAAACTGATCAGATTAGCGTGTTTTTAGATTCTGCGGTGTCTGAACGGGGGTTGGCGAGCGTAGCTTGCAGGGGGCAGAGCCCCCTAGTAATTATATAAATACACAGCACCTATTGTTGTCGTCTAGTCCATATAACAGCGCGAAAACTACACAACCGAATGTTTTAAAATTTAATATATATAGTCGTTGTAGAATTTTGTCGAGTCATTTCAAATTTTATGAAAATCGAATCAAAACTTATAAATACAATGGTTATAGATGTAAAATTCTGTTTAAAATTTTTGGTGCCATCGTAGCATTTGGTAATTTAAATTAAATGGGACATGTATATCCCAACGCCCAATGAAGGGTTAAAGTACTTCATAAAGTATAGAATTAACAATTTAAATCACGCAAATTTAATCAGTTATAAATCCTTAACATCAGATATTTTGACCTATTCTCTTGTTAGTTAAACAAATTAAGCTCTAAATTCATTACGAATTGATTTTTTATTTCGAGTGAAAAATATATTCGGCGTTTTGTTGAAAACAAATTAAATGACACATATGTAACACTTTGAGATATAAAACCACTGAATTTAATCCTCCAAATACAGAAAAAAGCAAACAGATTGAAAATGTAGGTATACGTTAATCATATATTTTTAGAAAATATGATTATAATATGTAAAAATTTCTTTTTTAACCCTTTCCGGCGCAGAGTAATTCTGTTTATAAACTGATGAAATGATGGACTGACACCAGAATTTATAAACGAATTTATTAGAAAAGAGGAACTTGCTTATTTTCAAATACATTATAAAAGGAAAATTTTAATTAAATATTCTTAGTACCAGTAAAATAAAAATTCCTTTTCTAAGGACACCGCCCGCGAAAGGGTTAAGAAAATTTTTAACTCTGTAAGTCACAAGACCCTGCTGCCTCAATGCGCTTGATCTTTTTAAAATAAAATGATACAAACTGGAGGTAAATACGATACTGAAATCAAAAGATATTTTTAAAAGTTTTAATCTTTGAAGTTGGTGCAGCTTTGTCCAAGGTTTAAGTGCATTTTCTAAACCCGGGAGGATGCGCGCCGGACCTGATAGACCCGGAGTGAGTACGGTTTTTACAATTGTCACCACTATCTTTTTTAAAGTAATCTTCAACTTTTATCGCAAAATTCTCTCCGATTAAATAAGGTGACGATTATTATTTGTATTTATTGGTGACAAAGTAAAAACCATTCATAGCCTGGGTATGCGCGCGTTCTCCCGAGTTAAACTGTACTTTTTCGCGACTTGCAATATTTAAATTGATACATCTAAATTTCCATGAAGGTTAGTTACAGTACTTTTACCATGTGTATATAACTTGTAAAGAATATTTTGTAAGATATTCTTTGATTCAGCTCAGTTTTGAAAGACAAAATAAGTTTATTTTGAATAACATTTTTTGTAAATCTCAAAAACTTTACGTAAACTTACTTAAAGAATTTGTAATTTTTTTAAAGATAATAAATATGTAAAAAAAAATGATTAATATTAATGGAATAATATGAAGTTAATGCTAATTAATATTACATATTCGATGAATTTTAAAAATCACTTTTGATTTGGACATTTTTCGCCATTTATTTATTTCAAGATTTATTACAGTTTTTTTTTTTTTTTTTTTTAATCCAAACAAATTTATAATTGAATTTGGCAAATACAATGAACTACTTTCAAGGTATTTTAACCAGATTCAATTCTATATATATTTTAAATTCAAATCTATGTATGTTAGAAAAATCTATTAGTTTTAAATGGGAGAATATCGCAATTTATTTAAATCTTAAGTAAACTTTTTCCATTTATTTCAGTACGGATGTATCTTTACAGTTAACAATTTTAGAAATAATAATACTTTATACATGTATATCATTTTAGTTAATCACGAACTTTTGGTAACTTAAATAAAATATAAACCGGAAAATATTTACTGAAACTTAAATATAAAATATGATTTGAAGGGTATAGAGTGTGTGGACATTTTCTAAACTTTTCATCTCGAAACGAAGCTGTCCAAGCTGTGGCAGCTTCGTAAGAATTGTGATAAACACGTAATGTAATGAAATGAATTTATTTACACCGCTTTGACCGAGGACTCTTACTTATATTGAAAAATAAAAATTATGCTTTCATTTAATGAGAATTAGTTTGATCCGTAGGCTGGAAAAAAGTAAACATATTTCAGTGTTTTCGCGGCGTATGATCGTATAAAAAATTATGATTAATACCGTTTGGCTGGAATAGTATAATAAAAATAGTCAATGAAAAAATATATGTTGAGGAAGTCTTGACATTAAAATTTCTACTGCTTTAAAATTTGTTAATAGAAGCACACATTTATGACAAAAAAAATTATATATATATATACGAATAAATTCGCACTTAGGTACGAAAATTCAATTCATTTCGTACAAACGAACTTTTGACTACACTCACATTCATTACATAGTTTGGTAGCACAAAAACATACGGTTCGATGAGCTGTAAAATGTAGGATCGGACATCTCTAGATTATGTCAAGGAAGTGCAGGGTTGCCAGCTTGGACTCGACTTTTGTTCAGAAATTCCGAATTAGAGCCAAAAATTAAAAATAGTATTTTTTGCTTTATATAAGGACAGAAATTTTGTAATTATATGTAGTAAAAATTCTTCTTTATAAATTTCCCGGATGAATATGGATTTCTAAACAAAAATGGAGTCCTGACTGGTAACCCTGAAGAAGTGCGATCGTGCATTTTTTTTTAACAGTAAACTTCGCCCTCATTAATCTAGCTTTTCTGCTATTATTTAAGATGAAGATTTCTACAAAAAAAAAATATCAATTATTTTATTAAAAACCGGTGATACGATGACATCACATCCTCAGGCGACATTCTAGAGACACCCTTTAGTGGGGTGAGATAGCTAAAAAAAAACTTCAGATCTGTCAACCAATGCGCCACTTCGGATTCAGATAGTATATGGATAGATGAGTCTAAAAAGCCCGGAACACAAATTTTCCTGGCCCTCCAGCGGCGATGATGACGTAATCAACATGGCCGCCAAAGTTTTGAGAAGTGCTTCTACATTTCTCTATAGAACTCGGGTTAATATTTCGATATTAACCTATATTTTTAGTGATTATTAATCCGGAGAAAACGTGCTTTCCAACGGTATATTTGACATCATTGTTTATATTCATAATACCGCAAATATTTATAAATTTAAAAAAAATCAAAACATTTTGCTAAATAATTTGTAATTTGTTGCATGTAGCTGCAAACGTGTCGCATATCTTTTGTTCGTCAGAAACTTACCTTTCGGACGCTATATATGACTTCTATTTTATCACAAATATTTTCTGAAAATTTGCCAAAACAATGTAGCGTTGCACAGAAAGCCACTATGGCTACAATGCACCTAATTTATATGGGATCCGAAAATTAATACAGTGGCTTTATAACTGTTTAAGTAGCAAATGATATTATTGCAATTTTTTATGTATATGTAAATATATTCTAGGGTTTTTTAGGGCTATGAAACTTTCATTTCCGTTTAAAAATCAATGACATGAGGTACACTTAATAGACATAACTGTAAGATAAGTTTCAGACATTTATTTGTACAAGAAGGAGAAACAAAAGTATGTACAATACAATATTTACTTATCACTGTCTGAACACTGCCCTTCACATACATACAGTTTCATACATTTTATTTCCATTTTAATACATTTACAAGATGTGCATCGCTTGCGGCAAGTACAGGAAGTAAGCTCTTTAGAGTGCTTTGACATCTCTGGAATTGTTATCCACAAAGTTTGGTATGATCCTCCTGAATTTATTATCCATCCCCACTTAATTGGTGAAGGTATTGTGTAATGTGCAATGAGGCTGTTGTTCCAAATTCTTGCTTGGAGAGTAGCTCGTTTGATGTGTTGTGTCAAAGCTTCTGCTGTAGGAGGTATGTTTTCGATGGCTCGATTCTTTCTTGTAAATAACACTCGTCTGCAATCATTCATGCTCTGAAGATCTGATGATTGATCATAAAGTAGTACAACAATAGCCCTAGGATCAGTTCTTTAATTGAGGAATTTGAAGAGAAATCAAATTTAAAAGATGACAAAAACGTGGGTGCAAAGTATCATGAAGATAAAAATGCTCATGAGAAAAGGTTCTTGGCCCATGTCAAAGAAATGATTAACGTCTTATCCGAACAAGGAAATCTTTTTGATGAAACTTATTTAATGTCAATAGGGAGCTCCAAAATAATTCCAAGTTTCGAAGCTGTCAAGTGTGTTACGGAAGCATTTACTGTAGGACTAAAGCAGTAAGATATTTATGTCGTGTCCCGTCTCGATCAAGTTCAAAAATCAATTCATGAAGTTATTCCTCGAACCAATATTCACATCTTCAAGACTATAACAAGAAAAAAAGATAAGGAAAAGTCCAAGATTTCTTACTTACGTAAAGACTCCAACTTATTCTGCAGATTGTATGTTGCATCTGAAGCACGGGATTGCAACATAGATAATTTCTTTTCGCATAAAAAGTAAAAGTACCCACCCTCTATTTCAGATTATGGAAAACTCCGAAAACCATCCAACAAGTCTGATATTATTGACTGCATTCAAACAAAATATGGCATTAGCTTTAATCACAGCCAACCGAATGTAACCAAAAATATTCGATGGAGCAGCCGTAATACACATGCTTAATCCTGGTATTGCGACAACATTTTCCGGATACTATGAACATGTTTTCAAACCATATTTCATTAATCAACTAAAGAACAGTTCACGACCAGATATTGTAATCGACAGATATATTAGTAACAGTTTGAAGGCACATACCCGAGAAACAAGAAGAAGTGGCATAAGTATTAAAGTCTCAGACTCTACTGCAATTCCAAAAAAAATTCAGCAATTCCTATGTGTCAACGAAAACAAGACCCAATTGTTCCAGTTGCTAGCTAAGAAAATGGTGGGGGACGAGCAACCAGGAAAACATGTTGTCTGTACTTATAATAACCAAATCCTCGCATCAACATATATGGATGTATCAAGCATTTCTCCCGTCACACACGAAGAAGCAGATGGCCGTCTACTTGTCCATGTTAAGCATGCAGTAGAAAGTGGACATACTCGCATCTTAATACGAACTGTGGACTCTGATGTAGTGGTTATTTCAATATCACTGTTCCCACAAATACAATTGATGAACTATGGATTGAGTACGGTTGTGGGAAATACAGGAAATTCATTCCAATTCATGAGATCTGTGCTAAACTTTCACCGGAAATTTAAAGAAATTTGTTGGCTTTTCATTCTGTAACCGGTTGCAACAAAGTTTCCACATTTTGTGGCATTGGCAAGAAGACAGCTGGGAAGGTCTGGATGTCATTTAGTGAAACTGATTGTGTATGGTATCAGCTCTGTACAGGCACCTCTGATATTGACGATGAATGTCATGATCTGTCACAGCGATTTGTTGTACTACTTTATGATCAATCATCAGATCTTCAGAGCATGAATGATTGCAGACGAGTGTTATTTACAAGAAAGAATCGAGCCATCGAAAACATACCTCCTGCAGCAGATGCTTTGACACAACACATCAACAAAGCGACTGTCCAAGAAAGAATTTGGAACAACAGCCTCATTGCACAATACCTTCACCAATTAAGTGGGATGGATAATAAATTCAGGAGGATCATACCAACCTTTGTGGATAACAATTCCAGAGATGTCAAAGCACTCTAAAGAACTTACCTCCTGTACTTGCCGCAAGCGATGCACATATTGTAAATGGATTAAAATGGAAATAAAATGTATGAAACTATGTGTATGTGAAGGGCAGTGTTCAGACAGTGATAAGTAAATATTGTATTGTACATTCTTTTGTTTCTCATTCTTGTACATATAAATGTCTGAAGCTTATCTTACAGTTATGCCTATTAAGTGTACCTCATGTCATTGATTTTTAAACGGAAATGAAAGTTTCATAGCCCTAAAAAACTATAGAATATATTTATATATACATAAAAATTTACAATAATAACATTTGCTACTTAAACAGTTATAAAGCCACTGTATTAATTTTCGGATCCCATATAAATTAGGTACAGTCGTGAAAAAAAAAAGTAAACACCCCTACTAACTCCTCAACAAATTATCGTAGAAGAGAGTTAATGGTACCGAACTATTGGAAATTAAGTCTACTTTTAAATGATGCATATAAAGTTTGCTTAGGGGGCCATCTACTTATTAAAACGAACCATAACATTGTTTTTTTCAATAGCAGTACACAATTCTGACAGCATAAATGAAATCTACACCCTTCAATTAGCCTAAAAGCAATTTTTTATGCAATTCGTACGATGCGTTTCCGAGAAATTAATTGTTTTAAAACGAGCGTATTTCTTAATAAATCTAAATCCATCAAAAAAATTGTAGGTTGCAATTCATAATTTTTTCGAATATTAATTTCATTATTCATAATTCATATCATAAATTTATAAAAATTGCAAATTCAACGCATTTATGCTTGGGTATATTAATATTATTGCTACACAAAAATTAGAAAATTAGGAGCTTAATTTTAGGAGATACAAATAAAAATATGAAAATGTAATTTAATATTAGAAGCACTAAATTTTGAATGTCTATAATTCAAAAACTTATCATTCAAATGGCTTGAAATTTCATTTCTAGGCATAGTTTGAACTGAAAATTTGAAATATCTCGTTAAATTTGGGTATTGGCATTGAAAAAAATGAAGTTTGGATTCGTTTTAATATGTAGATGACACCCAAAGCAAATTTTATATACCCCATTTAAAAGTAGACTTTATTTCCAATCGTCCGGTACCAGTAACTTTCGTCTGCGATAATTTGTTGAGGAGTTAGTAGGGGGTGTTTACTTTTTTTCCCACGACTGTACATTGTTGGCATAATGACTCTCTGTGCAACGCTACATTGTTTTGTCAAATTTTCAGAAAATATTTGTGATAAAATATAAGTCATATATACCGTACGAAAGGTAATTTTCTGACGAACAAAAGATATGCGACACGTTTTCAGCTACATGGAACAAATTCCAAGTTATTTAGCAAAATGTTTTGAATATTTTTTTTTTTTTTTTTTTTTTTTTTTTTTTGATTACGTCAGAACCTTTTCTCATGAGCATTTTTATCTTCATGATACTTTGCACCCACGATTTTGTCATCTTTTAAATTTGATTTCTCTTCAAATTCCTCAATTAAAGAACTGATCCTAGGGCTATTGTTGTACTACTTTATGATCAATCATCAGATCTTCAGAGCATGAATGATTGCAGAAGAGTGTTATTTACAAGAAAGAATCGAGCCATCGAAAACATACCTCCTACAGCAGATGCTTTGACACAACACATCAAACGAGCTACTCTCCAAGCAAGAATTTGGAACAACAGCCTCATTGCACATTACACAATACCTTCATCAATTAAGTGGGGATGGATAATAAATTCAGGAGGATCATACCAACCTTTGTGGATAACAATTCCAGAGATGTAAAAGCACTGTAAAGAACTTACGTCCTGTACTTGCCGCAAGCGATGCACATCTTGTAAATGTATTAAAATGGAAATAAAATGTATGAAACTTTATGTATGTGAAGGGCAGTTTTCAGACAGTGATAAGTAAATATTGTATTGTACATTCTTTTGTTTCTCATTCTTGTACATATAAATGTCTGAAACTTATCTTACAGTTATGCCTATTAAGTGTACCTCATGTCATTGATTTTTAAACGGAAATGAAAGTTTCATAGCCCTAAAAAACCCTAGAATATATTTACATATACATAAAAATTTACAATAATAACATTTGCTACTTAAACAGTTATAAAGCCACTGTATTAATTTTCGGATCCCATATAAATTAGGTACACTGTAGCCATAGTGACTTTATGTGCAACGCTACACTGTTTTGGTAAATTTTCAGAAAACATTTGTGATAAAATAGAAGTCATATATAGCGTCCGAAAGGTAATTTTCTGACGAACAAAAGATATGCGACACGTTTTCAGCTACATGCAACAAATTCCAAATTATTTAGCAAAATGTTTTGATTTTTTTTAAATTAATTTATAAATATTTGCGGTATTATGAATATAAACAATGATGTCAAATATACCGTTGGAAAGCGCGTTTTCTCCGGATTAATAATCACTAAAAATATAGGTTAATATCGAAATATTAACGCGAGTTCTATAGAGAAATGTAGAAGCACTTCTCAAAACTTTGGCGCCCATGTTGATTACGTCATCATCGCCGCTAGAGGGCCAGGAAAATTTGTGTCCCGGGCTTTTTGGACTAGTCTATCCATGTACTATCTAAGTCCAAAGGGGCGCATTGGTTGCCAGATGTGAAATATTTTGGTATAATTTTGAGCTAACTCACCCGACTACTTAGACAAATCTCATAAATAGTATGTGAGCATCCGTAAGTAGATTGTATTAGGGCTACTAGTTTTACGTCAACCAACACATTATTTATCTCTCATGCATAGACGGTTTCAGTGTGCTGTGGGTCATTCCGTTTTGGTTGGAAACTGACTCCAAACAAACTGTTGCTATGTTTCATTTCTTATTAAATATAAATCGCAGAAAATATACTACGGAACATAAAGTGTTAAAACAGTTAGTTGTGATGTATAGATGTGAGATATATTTATAATACACAAACGAAATTAGAAAATACAACATAGCAACCGTTTGTTTGGAGTCGGTTTACAGCCAAAACGTCATGACTGACGTCACGACTGAAAGCGTCTATATGCATGGATGCCAAAAATTACACTTTTTGACAACACTATATTTAAGTAATAAACAGTCAATGTGCGAACACTCCTTTGAAATTCCAAGAAGTGTGTTAGCACTGTTTAAGACATGGATGGTGGTACGACAGATACCACTAATTTTTTAAAGAAATAGCCGATTTCTTGAATAGCGGAGATTCGATGATTGGATAAGACAATGATTACTATAAAATTTTAGTGGTGTGCAGCGTGACACAGTTGGCCACCTCTTATTTAAGATAAGAAAATTTCTATTTAACTCTTTCGGGACCGGCGTCTCTTACACAAATTTTATTCTTTCTTTTTTCTTTCACTTTAAAAAAAAAAAGTTCATTTCAATTGCATAATTTCGAAAATACTCTAGTTATATAACACAAATATTTCCTTTTTAATGCTGGTGCCAATAACAAACTTTGCAAAGAAAGATGATGCGTTCAGACTCGACGTTGGACCGCAAAGGGTTAATAATTAGCACATTGAAAGCGGGCTTCTTTTCGAAAATGAGGACGAAATTTACAAATGTTACTGTAATTTAAAATTTGCTCGCAACCAATTAGAATCAAGCCTGCTTGGATAACATATTCTTTTCCCGTACCGATAATAACTTCATAAAAAAAATTTTTTTACTGTGTCCCGCATTTAATGTGTTAAATCAGAACATTTAATCATCACGTTGAATCGCAGAAGAACAATATTTTTTCGAAGATTAAATAAATCCAAAAGTTATATTAAATAATTGTGGTAAAAATGTACACAAACTAATTTTGGCCTTAATTAACATCAGCGATCTGCGATCATTTAGTTTTCATCTAATTTTTGTCTTTTATTCAGAGAAGGCTTTGCTTGCTTCGATACTAAAAGCTTTTTGATACGACTAATTTGTAACAGTAAATTTCTATTTATTAATTTTCAGGTATCTTTTGATTACATAAGGTAAATATTTTAGTATTGAAACTGTGGTGTTTAGCCCTTATTTTTAGCTTATGGTGTCAAAACAAAATGAAACTGTTATCTATTTCCGACGCAGTGGTTCCCCTTCGGACCACCTAATTTTAATTCCGAACTTACAAACAGCACAAATTATATTTTTAAAAAATGCTTTTTAATGAAAGTTTAACCCATTAACAGTAGAACGCCCGGAAGGAGTCAATTTGACTCCTACTGTATGATTAAATGTCAACTGGAACCAGAAATTCTTTCACAAAATAAGTTAAATTTAAAAAGCGCAGCTTTACGTTAAATAAATCAGTCAAATAATTTTAAATAAAAATTCTGGTGTAAAATATTTTATGAAACATGATTAAAATTTCCGGTCGTTCTAGTATTAAGGAAGAGCATGTTTTACAGAAATTTTGTTCAGTTCACAGCGCTTTTTTTTTTAAACACTTACTTTTACTTCATGAATTTTATGTTAATTAAATACGTCAAATTTAACTTTTCTCTTTTACTGGTGTATGTATATATATATATATATATATATATATATATATATATATATATATATATATATATATATATATATATATATATATATAGATATTTATTTATTTATTTAATCACAAATATAATGTTACGAAAACGCAACGTCAGACTTTAATGGATTAAAATAACGAGTTTTTAATTTCTAAAAATGTCGCTTGTAAATTCCGGGTCAGTCAATCATTTCATCATTTTACGAAGTAAATTGTTCTGAGCCGAACCCTTTCAAGGGCAAGGCATTTCCATTGCTTAAATATTGAAATGAATAAATGACACGTATAAGAAAATGCAATATTTCACATACATAATAAACGAAAAATTTTACACCAAACGTTTTAGAGTCATTGTGGCACTTGAAAATTAAAAATACGTGGTTTCAAAAACATACCATTGCTCTTGAAAAGGTTAAACAAGACTACTTGTCCACGGACGTCATTCTTATATGTTGTATTATTTAACTAAAAGATTTTCTGTGTTGCGTTTATATTCAAATGGATGCATATGATGACTGTACTGTCTCTATTTGTAGTATTTACTTGTACACGCATAGTAAGGAAATTGTCTAAACCCAAAATATGTCTGTTTTTGAAAAATAATGTAACACAGAAAATTCAAAAGTGCTGCCCGTGTGAAAAGCTTTATACGCACACCAGTTATGATATTACAAATGCAAAATATTTAACCCTTAAATACGCATTTTTTTTATTTTGTTTCAAAAACATTATATATGATTCTCTGAAAGGTTTTTTACACTAGAAAAATAACGAAAAAAATGAGAGATATATTTTTCATATAATACGTCAATGTTTTCTTCCGTTGCATGTCTGAAATACAAGTAAAAACTACTGTCGTGTGGCTATTTTACGGTAAAATATTGCAAATTAGTAAATATCTTAAGAAGTATGTCTCCAAATACCTTATTTTATGTAAATATTTATTTTATAAAAAATAACCTTTAACCTTTTAATTCCCATGATAGAATACGTTCTAGAAATTACGTAGTTCAGAGAATCTGACTTTACACCAGAAAGTTTCAATGGTTAACTTCCTTTTTAATTAAAGCGGATACCTTTTTTTTAAATTTTTCTTGTGTGAATTAGGTATATACGAATGAAAAAATCTATTAAATTCAAAATACTGTTCTTTGCATATATGCAAAGCTGTGCACTAAAGGGTTATCCCTTTCCGGGGCAAAGTACTTCTATTCGTAAAATACTAAAATGTATGATTGACATCAGATTTTAGAACAAATTTAATTGGAAATAAGAAAAAAGTTTTCTTCACGGACTTATAAAATAGAAAATAATCATAACAAATGTTTTTGCCAAAGGGATATTTAGGAACCGAATTTAAGTGGTACACAAATTCACCAATGCCCTAAAAAGGATTAATAAAAGTAATAAGAGACATGTTAAAAGAGCTATTATACATATCAATAGAAAAATAAAATTTTACTTACTTTTGGTAAGGAGAAGATTAGGTAAAATCAATTTTTTTGTAAATTATAAGTCATACCACGATCGCGAAAGATTAACGTTTCGATTACGGGACTGGCGATCACAAGTTACAAAAACTTTCCTTTTTGTTAGATTTCTCTTAAAATACTTTTAGACAATGATGGAACAGAGACGCAGCAGTTGGGTTGTTGCCAACAATAAATTTTAATAGTATTCTTCGCGTAAAAAAATCTCAGAAATTCTGGCATTAAATAGTCCGAAGAAATGCCCTTAAATGCCGGGTGTTGCTTTTCGGCAACATACCCAAATTAAGGTCTAAAATACTATTAGGATAATATTGAAGCTATAATGCCTAATGTTGCCAATAAAATACATTCTGAAAATATTATAAATCGATTTTTAACATGTAAAGGGCAACACTTGTGCTATTTAAGAATAAATATATATTTCTTTTTTCAATTGTTGCTACATGTTCTTTTTGTTTTGTTTGGAAGCTTGCGAAATACCCTATTTTGTTCTGCAGTGAGCAAGTAAAATTTCTTATTATAGTTCCTAAAATTCTTGTGTGTTTAACATTATAGAATTTTATCAAGGAAAATATTTTTTCAATTAAAGACCAGAATTGCCGATTAGAAACAAACAGTTTTTTAGACGTAAACCATACTTAAAACAAAATATGATTTTTTAAAGTATTTTTCCCATGATTTATTTAAAAAATGAAAGCCGAAAAACATTATTACAATGATTTTTGAAAAATCAGGCATTTAAGGGTTAAATTTCGCTGTGTAAGTTGGTTCTATGTTGCACCACTCCATTATAAATGTAATAGTAGAAATTATTTTTTTTTAAAGTGGAACGGATAGAACATTAAATATGGTCCGCTGGGATGTATGTCCCATTAGTCTATTTTAAGTATGTCCCTTTAAGTCCCAACTTAGTTTATCTATTTCTATAATCGAAGGTAAAAAGTAAATTGGGTCCTTTTGATTATGATCCAAAACCAATGAATTAATTAAAAAAAATCTGATTATCATAAAAATATCATAATTATCATTAAAAAAATTTTAGGTCGCCATATCGTTTTTTTAATAAACTATTTACGATATTCATGTATTTTAATGTCATATTTGTTGTTGATAGTCTTTTCAGTTTATAAAAAAACTTTTTTTTTTTTTTTTAATAACTGCAATGTACACAGAAACGTTTCATGTTTTACACGGCAGGTAATTTCTAGATTATTTTAAAGCCAAATAAATATATTTGAAACCAAAATTACTCCTAACTAATTTAAATGAAATAAATATGATGTACTACATTCCAATAAATAAATTCTGTATACATTTTATTATTATTATTATTATTTTTTTTTTGTTCAACACAGTGTTGCTAGTGGGCTACTTTTTTAAAATTCAGATTTTTTAATTGGCACCAGTTTTTTGAAATAGTAAAATCCGGGTTATTTAATCACATATTAATTAAAGCGAGAAAACAAGGGGAATTTTACCATTTCAGAAAAGTAGTGCCAATCAAGAAATCTGAATTTTAAAAAAATAGCCCATTGACAACACTGGTTCAACATAAGTCTTTTTAATTAAAAAGGCCTAATTTCAGATCAGCTTTTGAATTGTTAGCCTTCAGCGGAAATTTGTATCACTACAATTACAAATTTTGCCTTATTTAAGGGTTATATTTTGTTATATTTAAGATTTTAAATTAGATAAAAAGTTTATTTAATTAGTTGTAAAAACGCGCATCTTGGAAGTTATTGCAAATTAGCCAATTAAAACTGTTATTATATAAAAAAAAATATATGACAATAATTTCTCTTTTTGGACGAGAAAAGCATCAACAAAAATATAACAATTTAAGGGGCAAAATACTTCTGCTACAAAAATATTGAAATGATTGAATGACACAAGGATTTACGAGCAAACATTTCTGAAAATAAGTAAGTGCTTCTTAACACATACGTTAAAAAGCAATTTTTTATCCAAAATTCTGATGCCGTTCGCTGAACTTTGGGAATGACATTAAGTAAGATAGATTACATTCCATCCCTCAGTGGTGGAAAATTGGCGCAGAGGAGGAGCCTATTGACACCACTAATATTTTATGGTATTCTTCATCATAATAAAAACTGTCATTAGATAAGACAAAAAATTCTGCTAAAATTTAGTGGTGTCAATAGGCTCCTCCTCTGCGCCAATTTTCCACCACTGCATCCCTATTCATTTATTAACCCTTTCATGGGCAAGACATTTCTTCTCCAAAAATGTTCAAATAATTAATCTACACCACAATTTACGAAGATATTTTTTTGAAAATAATCAAAAGCTTTTCTTCACCTCTGTTAAAAGATCCGAATTGTACTAAAAAATTACTGGTGCCATTTATAAATTTTAGAATTAAAATGTAGCGTTTGCAGTCTGCAAACGGCGCCCCTGAAAGTTTTAAAGGTTTAAGTGTTAAACGTTTTAATTATCTGAAATTTTAATTATGTAGCTGTCGATTTTATTAAGTGAGATCAAGTAAAATATAGTTGTTGTCAAACACAGCAATGTATAAAATTATTGTGTAAATCTTCTCGTATATCGATGAACTATGAAATCTAGCCGGCACACAGTGGGACGTTTTGACGATCTAGGTGGACAAAATTATTTCGTTGAAGTTAGTTTTTGCTTTTTTTTAATGCATCACTAATAAAATACTCAAACAGTGGTAGATATTTAGTTATTTAACAAAAATGTCTTAAAATAAAAATACAGGGTGCCCACCCTCTTAATTTCCGAACGACTGCATCTATATTCATAAACGTGGGGGCTAAGTTTAGTAAAGAAGCTATGCGCTACTAGATTGGACAGCTTACCACGCCACCTGGTACAGAATGGCGGCATTAGTGTTCCTATTGCGAAAACGGTTCGAAATGTTGGATAAAAGTGAATGACGACAACTTGCGAAAATGAATGCTAAATGAATCTCGCTCTGAATATGAGTATCGTTTTCGAGATAGAAATACTAACTCAGCTGTTTTGCACCAGGTTGCGCTGGAAGCGGTCTCATCTGTTAGCCCATAACCACTTTTCTATACATTGACCCCACTTTTATGAATATAGCTGCAACCGTTCGGCAATTAAGAGGTTGAGAAGACCTTTAGTGGGCACTTTGTGTAATGCATTACAAATAATACGTTAAACATACTTAATTTATAATTAAGTAAAACACAATTTAATGCACACTTGTAAGTTAACATTCATTTCTTTTTTGTATTTTTGTCTACCCAGAATTGCTCAAGAAATTTGTGTAGTCATGCTGAAAAATATATTTTTTTTTAAATAAAATCATATTAAAAAAACTTTAATGTTTTGTGGTACCCTGTAAAACATAATTGCAACCAAAATTATTTTCGATTGAAAAAAAGCTGTGGTATGAATAAATAACTTACATAATTTAAAAAAAAATGAAATTAAAAAAATAATGGTAGTGATTAAGCACTGAGGACGGTATGCTAAACGCTACGGAATCTAGTCTGCAAAAATTGTGTTTGTTCTGGCGTTTTTAACGTTGCTTTTAAAAATGTATACTAGGCACTTTGTTTTCAATTTAAAAAAAAATGCTTATGTGTATCTGAATAACTTACAGTAATTTTCTTGAAATTTAATTAAAATTTCTGCTTTTTAGCAACAATCTTTCCGCGATCTTTTGTGTGTCCATGTAACAAATGCATAATTCCTACGATCGTCAAATTATAATTTAATATAATTGTCATCGGAAAAACACACGTAGGCAAAGTTTCATCAAAATCAGATAATTGAAAGTGGTTTAAAATTGTCTTGCAAGATTTGAACTAATATTTTATGTGGCCCTGTATAAAAAGTGTAACTGCTACGTTCCATAAATTATAATAATATTGCATTGTTATCAGAACTACATATCCTGAATAAAGTTTCACTTCAATCAGATTACGGAAATTAGTTTCAAATTAACATGCAAGTTTTAATATAAATTTTTGTGAAGCCCTGTAGAAACAATATTGTAAACAAGCTTCTACGTTCTTTAAATTATGATATAAAAAACTGGTGGAACCAGAGAGAAAAGTAAAGCTCGATCTAAAAAAGTTACAGTAAAAAATTATCAAATAGTTTCAGCTTAAAAAAGTAAGTAGTGCGTAGAAAAGTAATGGAATCAGATTATCTGTAAAGTTCATGAAATTACCCAAATTTTTGTTGATAGCTGAAAATGTGGGCTGAGCTTTACTGGTACCTTAAAATCAATCAGGGAAGTAAAGGCATTTTTAACTCATTCTGAATTCCACTCATTCACAAGCAGTTTAAAAATTTGGGTTCATAAGAATAGGTTAGAGGTTGATTTGGAAATGAGCGAGAGCATGAGAGGTATCGAGAACATGAGAGATCGTTCAGTACGAAGTATGGACCAAATTCCATTCCAGGGGTCACTAATAAGCCTGGAAGGTCAAAGTCCAAAGTAAGGCCAAAACCCTAAGCATGTACGATTCAACCGTATGCTAACTACTTGTCTGGCTTAAGTACATTGACATAAGGCTCCCTTTTCACAGTAATTACATAAATTAAAAATTATTACGCTACATGTGTCATGTCAGAAATGTTAATAACAACAATTCCTCAACAACCTGACTATATCAATATTATACTTAAAATATTACTTCATGGTTTACATTCTTTTAGCTTTGTGGAGTTTAGCTTCACTTGATGCAACAATTTCCACAATTCTGATCCTGACAGAATTTGTTTTGCACATAACTACACATTCTCTTTACTATACCCAGTACGCATTTTGAGTGGATAATATGATTTTCAATATAAGGCGGATTTTGTGCTTAAACCTTACAGGGGCAAGCAATTGTGTTTCTGTAATGTTAAATTCACAGCGGAATTTTAGAAACAATTTTTTTTTTTTCAAAATAAATAAAAACAGTTTTGAAACTATTTTCCACCAAAGTTATAAAAGACTAATAGATATAAAACTTTAAGACAAACTTTAAAACAAAAGACTTTAAAGATATAAAGACTATGATTCTGGTGCAAATTTTGATTAAAATTAGGTGGGATATCGTATATTTCACAGCCCCTTAAGCAGTGTTGCCAAATCTGGTGAGTTTGTTTATTCAGACAATCAGAATTCTGATCAGAAAATTTAGATAATTATTTTTATTATACAAAGAGAAAAACTAGCCCCAAATATAATAATTAAACAATAATATAAAAAAATATATCTGATGTGGATTCAGATCGTCTGATTAAAAAATCCCGACAGATTTGGCAACACTACCCTCTAGGGGGGAAAAAGTAGTAGATATCAAGCAATCAGATTAAATAAATTTCGCCCTACTGACAACACTGTGTATGATTTTCGAATTTCTCATTCTTTATATTGTTTAATCCTTTCGGGAGTAGTGATGCATGTATTCATCTTCTAAAGGTGCATATGGTATTCATTTTTGGCACCATTAACACCATCGCGACGAGAGTCCTTTGCTTCATTTTTAATCTTTTACCACCGCTTTTTCCAATGAGAAAATTTTCTGCAGTTGAATCGCGAAAATGCAAACTGGGTGCAAAAAATTCATCTCATCTTACCAGAAAAAAATACCATGCAATCTTTAAAAGTATTAACTCTTCTCATACCCGTATGCCAAATAGTTTCAAATATTGTAACTTCAAGACAGTTGTCGTTTGGTTGACCAACGACAGCATGAAAATCTAATTAAAGTCTCCCTGTGCTTCTGCCGGTCAGTAGCTTTATGTGCAGGTTCCACTAGAACGCTTTCTGTAAACGGGGCAGAAATACATCATTTTTTCAAGCTAAATAATTTAATTTATTTATGACTCAAATTCTGCGTTTAAATACAGGGCTGCCACTGACAACTATTTTATATTCTGTTCGCACCACTATTTTTTAAAAATACCTTTTGTGTCATATTTCTCTTGCAAAAGTTGTCCAAGCATGTCCAAAGTTCTAAAGTAGAGTTTCTTTTTGCAAAAGTAGTGCGAAATAGAATTACAAAAAAAATCGCCTGTGGCAGCCCTGTAAATAGGATAATAACTGTCATTTCGAAATAGGTATAATAGCTTTCACCGCGATGATCAAACTTTGTTTACATGATTTTAATTTAAGAGTTCTCGTCACTGTTGGCAGTTGACGGGTTTTTAAAAAATATATATATTCATATTATTTGTTTTCTACTATTTTTAAATAATAATGTTCGTCTTTTTGAAGAATACAATAAATAAGGTGGATATTTGTGACTAACCCTTTCATGGTCAAGTAATTGTGCTTCTGTAAGGATGAAATCGCCACGGAATTTTTGAAACATTTTATTTCGAAATAAAGAAAAGTAATTTTGAAACTGTTTTCCACCAAATTTATAAAAGTAAATTTTAATTCAAAGTTTATGGTGCAAATCTTGATTAAAATTAGTTGGGATATAGTATATCCGAACGCTCCTCAAGATGTTAAAAAAATAGCATTTACTAAGCAATCGGACTAAAAAAACTCACCCTACTGAGAATATCGTGTATTATAATAGAATTTCTCATTGTCTGTCCTGTTTAATTGTAAATATGAGGAACTATGATATAACGATCCAGGAATGTAGATCTGGATATTGATATCTATATTTGTCTTAATTAAAAATAAAACACATCATCACAGAATCCCGGAACTATTAATAAAGAGGAACTGATATATCCTCATAATAGTGGAGCTTCAACTATAACCGATTTCTGAGCGGTTCGTTACCGCCGGGACAAAATTCCACCAGTAAATTTGAATATAAAATTTGTCCTTATTTTAACACCTTATTAATGCAAAATTCCAGTCATAAATAACGATAGAAACATATATTCATTTTTACTGCTAGAAGTTTATATCAGTGGTAGTCAGGATCTGCGTTTCCGCCATATTGTGACAACCTAGACAATCTCCTGTCAGTGTCAGCGAAATATATTATAGTATCTGGGCAAACTGACACCAGCTAAAAATATAGGAATTTTTACCCTATTTGTGAGAGAAATTTTCTATGGATAAGGCGCTTAAATAAGACAAACTTTTCTATTCAGATTTACTGGTGGAAGTTTGCCTGGAAGGTAATTAAAACCTGGGTGACCCGATTTAGAATAAAAGGGCGCCATCTTCTGACAACCTCCTCAGTTACTTCACTCGAAACAGGTAGACAATACACCATATGTCTCCTCCTCTTTATTCATAACTCTATTCACAGAATGATATCAGTCATCATGATATCAGAATGATATCAGTGATCATGATTTCAGTCTGCAATGAAATATGTGAATAATTAATTTTTCGTCTTTTACCATGGCTGCCAACATCTTACGGTTTTTTTTACCACAAAAAAGTTATAGCAAATTTTACCTTATTAAATTGCCATAATCTGCCGATTAAACAAAGCAAACATTTCTATTAAATTTGTATGGTGCAAAAAAACGGAAGAGTTGGCGGCTATGCTTTTTACATAAACATTTGGGAAATGTTAGGTTGTTATATCGTTTCATTAATAAAAATGTAGAAATATGTAGTAATATATTAATATAAATAAATTCAGCATACATTTTATTAATATTTTTTCTGATTCAACACATGTTTATTTGATTTAGAAAGGCGTACCAGATTTTGAACTTTTAGCTAACACATAGCTGCCAGCGGTATTTTTTTTTACCACTAAATTGGAAATTTTGTCTTTTTAACCCTTTCAGGGGCAAAGCACTTCCATACCTAAAATGTTGAAATTAAGGAGTGACACTAGAATTTACAAATAAATTTATTTGAAAACAAGAAAAAAGCTATATTTCACTTACATAATAAACCGAAATTTTTGATTTATTATTATTATTATTATTATTTTTGCCAAAATTCTATTTCCGAATTTCAACATTTTTGCTGAAAAACGTTTTCCACTACAATTTTTGAAAGGCAATCTTCGCTTTATTTAATGGTCAACGTTTCTGTTATTAAATGAGGTGAACTTTTTCATTTGGAAATACTGGCAGTGTGATAGTTAACCTTCCTACACTGAATGGGTCTAATCGACCCATTTCTATAATTCATTTCATTCGATTCGAACCAGAATATATTTTGTAAAGTACGATAAATAAAAGGCACCTAAAACTAATATAAATAAATACATTAAATACTTTTTGAAGAAAATTCTGGTGTGAAATGTTTTATTAAGGTGAGTAAAATTTCAACAGGGTAGAAGGTTAATTTAAGCACGCTCATTTATTTTTACCATTGCGTAAACGCAACACTAGTTGATAACATGTTAATAGTCTTAAGTTGCTATATTTCAGCGATTAAATTAGATAAAAATAGTATTTTATTTTAGCGGTGAGAAAAAAGTGCTAATTATCCCTCTAATTACCATGGTAGCATATATGCTAAAACCAGTGTTCGAATTTAATGGATTTTTTAATTCAGATATTCTAAATTCATACCAGCTATTAAAATAGTAATATTTGCTTTATTTAATAACAGACAATCAGTCATTATATAACGTGAAAATGACTATTGAAATATTTTGATTGAATTCATAATCTCTGAATTGACGAAATTCTGGTACGTATCCTACCATGGGAATTAGAAGGTTAACAGCGATTGTAAATTAGCTACCGTAATTTCCGGTGTATAGCTTGCGGATCAAACAATCGTGTTTCGACCCAGATATTTTAAAAAATAAAATATAACTTTTTTGATCACGGTGAATATTGGTCTTCAAATACTGAAAAAAATTTCTGCGTCCAAACTGAATTGTTTGATGTGCGGACTATACACCGGAAATTACGGTAATTAAAAATTTTATTATAAAAAAATGCAATAATTTCTCTTTTAGCACGAGAAAAAAAATCAAGAAAAATATAACCTTCTCAGGGATGAAATACCTTTGTGGTAAAAATATTGAAATGTTAATGACACAAATATTTACGAATAAATCTTTCTCAGGTAAATGCTTGTTGTCACATAGAATGTAAAAAGAAATTTTTATTCCAAAATTCTGGGCCATTGTGGCATTCGAGAATTAACATTATATGGTAAATATTATATCCCACCGCTTTTCAAGTGTTAATTATTGGAACTTTTAATTATGTAAATGTATATTGTATTAAGTGAGATCGAGTAAAATTGTTGTTACGCACATCAACCTATAAAAATATTATGTAAATCGTATCGTACATCCATGAACTCAGGATATCTCTCTCGTATACATCCATGAATACGGAAGTCTACACCGCGAGCAACACAAGGATGGGGTAGAGCGATCTGAAAGGTCTTGATTTAAAAAATAAAAATCTGTCATTTACCTGGTACTATGCGCATATTAGGGTAAATATGTTCTATCTTAACTATCAGGCGGATATACAGAATAGAGAAAACAATGAGCATAATTGTTGCCGAATTTGGAGCATTTTTTATTTAGAAATTGCACCAGAAAATTTTGAATACCAATTTTGTTTTCTTTTATTTATGGAATACGTATCATTCTGTAATGCAAAAATAACTATTAAAACTTACTGGTGGGTATTTGGAAAGGCCTAGTTAAAAAATCAATCACATGCGGCAACACTGATGAGCTTTTTAGAGCTTTTAAATTTTAATAAGTTTTGAATGCTACTCAAGAAATTGTTTGCAACAAATCTTCATAATAATTAAGGATTTTACGTTCTAAAATCGAATGTTAAACAATGTAGTGGTTGCTAACCAAAGAGTATATTTTATTCCTAAATTCAAAGACGATATAAAAATAAAAACACATTATTTCCTTAAAATCGTATAAGTAAAATCGATATTTATTATTACTTTTTTAATGACCCATAAAAATAAAATTAATGTGGAATTATGAAATATATCACAATCTGAAATAAATGAAGAAAGAAACAAAAGAAAGAAAACAATTAATTTAACAGTTTTTTAAAATATTTCTCAGACACCTGAGAGAAAACACTGCCTGAAATAATACTTACAATGTAATTAAAAAATGCAATGAATCTAAAGTAAAGCTATCGAATAAAACATTTATGCTCAGTAGTTGCGTTATTAAAAAAAAAAAAAAAAATAGGAGAATATTTTACGTTGTAGACAGATAGCAAGAAAATACTGAAAGTCAACAGCTTTTTAAAAATTTGTTTAAAAAAGTTTTGCTCATGGGCATTTCTACGAGCACTTGTCGTGTAAGTCACATACTACGAATTTTGACTACCAGTATTTTAGACCGGAAAAATGTGACTTATTTAATGGGAGGTATCTCATTAATTGATAAAGTCGAAGCAAACTTTTATAAAAAAAAAAGGTGGCCAACAGGCATAGTATTTGACTTACACGACAAGTGCTCGTGGAAATACCCTCATACAGATTGTAGATCATTTGGAAATTAATTTTATAGACCCTTGATTACATTTTGAGACTTAAATTATAGCCCTTATAAAAAAATGAAATTATTTCCATATGGATGTATTTAGACACTTAAAATTAAAACAAAAAATAGAGATAATAATACTTTACATCTGATTTTAGTTAACCATGAATTGTTGATAACTTTAACCCTTAAATGGATAGTGTATCGAATTTGCAACACTTTTTATTCAACTTTTAATAAATAAACCAAGTTCTTTTCAACCACTATATTTATATAGAAATATTAATCCTGTAAAAATTACATAAATATGCCACTAAATAAGGTTAAAAATTCTTCTAAAAAATTTCTGGTGTACAATCTTTAATATAAGTATAAAAAAACACAATTCTAAATGAAAAATTCATGCATTTAAAGGTTAACACTGTAACGTCCGGAAGCTTTATCCAAACTTAATAAAAACATTTTAACAGCAGAATGTTTATTTAAAACTATTTCACTTATTTATTAAACTGAGTTTTCTTATGTTAAAATTTAACTGATTTTACGAAAAAAATTCTAGTTCAAATCGACATTTTATCATTCGATCGGTGTCGAATTGACCCCAACTGGACGTTCTAATGTTAATAAAATGTAAACCGGAAAATATTTATAGGAGTACAGATATAAATTATGATTTGTCACAGTTGGGTTTATAGTTCTGTGTAATGCGGTTTATCAATCAAGAAATAAAGCTGTACTCAGAATGGCTGCTTCGTAATAAAAATGCTGAAGAACGTATCACATAACTTCTTGAGAGGCGGTGGGATAAAATATATCCGACCTAATTTAAACAAGATTCTGACCAGAAAATTTTAACTAAATTTTATATTTTTAACTTTGGAGGAAGGTCGTTAAAAAGTTGCTTTTCCTTATTTAAAAATAGAATTGTTTAATTATTCCGGTAACAATTCAATATTTAGAGACATTTTTGCTTGCCCCTCAAGGGGTTTATTGAAATGAATTTCCTTACTCCTCTCATCTCCGATGAATCTTTCTAATAGCGCAAAAATAAAATTAATGCTTTAATTTTATGAGAAGTAATTTTTTATGTAGATTTTTTTTTTTTTTTTTAAGTAAACAAAACCTTTTAGTTCTGCGGTAAATAATCATATAAAAATGATACTTCCACTTGATAGGAAAAGTATAGTAAAAAATGTTACGGGAAAAGTAAGTGTTAAAACTGTCTTTATATTAAAATTTGTCTATAGTAACATATAATTATAACAAAATATTTTATGTATGGGAATAAATTTTCACTTAGATAGGAAAATTGAATTCATTTCCGACAAACAAACTTTAAGTCATTTAAAACATATTCATTGCATTGTTTGCTAGTTCAAAATACGGCCTTATGGAGTAAAAATGTAGCAGGGACGTCCTTAGAATATATCCCGGGTTCGGGGTCGTGCCACTTTTTAAAAATAGTTAGCTTCACTTTAACCCCTTGAGGGGCACCGGTATATATTACATACCACCTACTATTAATGAAGTTTTACTCCAGAAAAATTGTATTAAATTTTACTTTTCTAACTTTCGTGGAAAAAAGCCATAAAATTGCTTTTACTTATTTTGAAATAGAATTTTTCAAAGATTCCGGTGGGAATTCAGCATTTCACAAACGTAATTGCTTGCCCCTCAAGGGGTTAACCCTTTGTTGCTGAGTGTTACACCACGTGGAACAAACACATAACAAGATTCCCAAATGCCACAATGGCGCACAATTTTGTTTTAAATACTTTTCGTTCAGTACGTAGTATACGAATTAAAGCTTTCTTCATATTTCCAAATAAATTTGTTTATAAATTCCGGTGTGAAACTTTCATGAAATTATTTTATAAGTGGAAGTGCTCTGCGCAGGAAATAGTTAATTAACACTTTCATGGGCAAAATACTTCAGTTTCTAAAATTTTGAAATGAATGATTGACACTAGGTTTTTATGAACAAATTTGTTTCATAATTATTAAAAGCTTTTTTTTTCACATACGTTATAAATGTAAAACTGTTTAAAATTTCTGTTGCCATTGTTGTATTTGGTAATTTAAAATAAGTGGGACATAAATTTCCCACCGCCCACGAAAAGGTTAATCGAGATTTTTTGCTATAAAATATAGAGAAACTTTCCGCAAAAAAATATGAATTATTTAGCTCTTTGAGGGTAGGTGGAATATACTATATTATACCTAATTTTAATACAGATATGCACCAGAAACTTTAATTAACTTTTACTTTTTAAATTCGGTGTAAAAACGTCAGTAAATTCCTTTTCTTAATTTTGAAGTAACTCTTTCTTTTTAATTCCGGTGTGAATTCAACATTTCACAAACACAATTGCTTGTTCGTCAAAGGGTTAAATTTTTTCTATATTAAAAAAAAGTGATACGATGATACACTCCTGACTACACTTTCTACACACCATGGAACTATTAATAAAGAAGAACTGAGGTAACCTTAACCCATTAAGCGCTGGTGTTGCGTTCAAGCAACAGTCAAAATAAATGCGTATAAAAAATTAGCTATCAAATTAATTTTATATTAATAGTAACTTTTAAGTAGGGCATGTTACGGTTACTAATTCAATAGAAAAATATTTTCTTTCAACATTTTATTTTCTATTTAATAACAAGCTCGAAACTTAAAGCATTTTTAAATGAAAACTTTCAAGTTGTCATTTTCGCAGAAGAAATATAGTTAGACAAACGTAAGCTTTATAGTAAATCTATTTTTAGACAAGGTCAAAGTACATCAGAACATTTAACGAATCAGTTGCTTTTGTTTAATTGGGGGAGGAAGAGACAATAGGTGTTGCGTTTACGCATCGTGAGCGGGAAAGGGGTAGTTCCAATACTCACTCGTATCGTTCGACTCTGTGGATGTTTTTCTTATTCTGTGCTGATAGAAATGTTTCAAATAGGTATCTTACGTTCGAGGAAGGTCTTCAAAGATTTTTTTTTATAAAGATTCATATAATGATGACGGGAATGAAACAGATATTATCGTTATTTCATCAGAAATAGCTGAAATTATTGGCGAAGAAGGAAATGATGATATATCAACAAGTGATAATGATGTTTTATCTTTCGATACTGCTGGCGAAATTGAAGTGTGCGTGAAAAAGAAGTTTGTACCCTCTAAAAGTAGTGCAACCCAGTAAACGCATTTCTTTCGGCACACGATCGGAGCGCAGCCGGCAGTGTCGGTTAAGTGTCGGCATGGGCACAGTGGTTTCGGTGAAGTGTCGGCAGCATATCGGCAACTGAAACATAAGAATCTGCTTTTTCGATTGCGGGCTACCTTAATCGGTCCCCTTATGGTTATATATCGGCAAGCGACTTACACCGGCAAGTGACGCAGGACCGATATGTGATTTCCGATAGTGGCCCGACTAGATTTGCCAACATCGGTCCGGATTCGGAAATTTTAGTCTTAGCCGACATTTTTTTTCTTTTTCTTAATTTTGTTTGAATTTGAGTTTTGATAAGCTCATATGAAATGCTAATAGTGATAAACAAAAAAAAATTCAAAAATAGCTTATATATATTTTTCTTAAGCTGTTATTGAATTAATTTTAAAATAGGCTTACAATTATTTGAATCATCAAAAGAGTTTTTTAAATCGCCCCTTAAAATTATTATTCGTAATAAACTTAATCGTAGAAAAATAAACTTCATCAATTAATTATTTTCTAATTATATATTCATTTTAAAAGCAATAGCTATGGTTTTTATTTTATTTAAAAATAAAATTATTAAAAAAGTGCTTAAAATTATTTTACAAGCTATAAATATATATATATATATATAACTTTTTAGCATTAAAATTTAAAAGAAAGATTCAGAAATCTCCCACTTCTAAAAAATTATTTACAAAAAAAAAAAAAAAAAAAAAAAAAAAGATAATTTAATATTTCTATTTTATTTGATGATTTAAAAATGTTGATAAGTAAAAGAAGCATTCTACATTAAATCATCAAATGACAAAAAATGAACTCTTGTTCTAATTAAAAGTGATTAATTGCCAACTTATTTTTTTATTAAAATTAGCTATGCTACAAATATGTATTTCTTGAATTAACGCATTTAATTACATTATAATTCCTAAAGAAAAAATTGTATAAAGAGAAAAACCTCTAAAAGTCACTTATTTTATTTAATAAGCATTCTTAAATTTATAAGAAAGTATCAGAAATATCCCCCATTTAAAAATTATCTTCCAAAAGAAAAAAAAATGTAAATTAATATTTTTATTTTATTTTTAAATTAAAAATATTGATACGTGACAAATTAATATTGCAACATACTCATTAAATATATGTTCTACTTTAAATCATCAAAACGACATAAAATGAATTCTTATTCTAAATAAAAGTTAATAATTACCAACTTTTTATTTATTAAAATACATTTTCAAACTACATTTTTGCATGTTAAAAATATATATTTTATAAATTAACGCAGCGCATGTAATTACATTATAAACCTAATAAGAAAATTTGATTAATTGAACAAGACATCAAAAAATATTTTTCAAAATACTTAATTATTCTTAAATTTATATCTATTCTTAATTATATCTATATCTTAATTAAATTTAAATTTATTATTAAATTCCTTTGCTTTAACGAATTAACTACGATATTTATTTCATTCATTTAAATATTAAATTAACTTTTAAATAAACGCGCGTAAGACAATTACAAATAAATAAATAAAAAATAAAAACACTTCAAAATTCTAATTTTCCCATCTACCATTTACCTCCAATCACAAAACATTACGTCCCATCCACCATTTACCTCCAATGACAAACAATTACGTATCGATAAGATTTCCCCTTATAAACTCTTAAAATCCTCCCCCTGATCAAGTCTGAGTGGCCAAATGGTTAAGGCATCTGCTCCCTGTCCATGGGTTCGTTGGATCAAATCCAACCTCATCCAACGCCGAAACACGTTCCTTTCAAACATGCATTCCGCGATGCTTCATAGATGGCGCCATCAAAAGAGATTTTTTTTCAATTGATGCTGGTGTCGGGCTGCGGCCGTCATTCGTATTGATAACTATCATCGTGCGGTCAGCATAGTGTTTTGCTGATACTGGACCGGCTGTGCGCCTATCTGTCGGGCGTCACTCGCCCGGCGTGTCGAAAAAGATACGGAACCGGTACGGCAACCGGTATCGTGCCGATACCGTCGGTAACGGCAAAGCGGCTGTCGGCCGATTGTTTACCGATAGCTCTGTATTTGCTGTCACACATACAAATAAAAAATAACTGGAGACGTGAAGGGGATAAAGGTAGAAAATTGAATATGACTCAGCCAAAAAATGAAGAAAAAATAAAACCTTGACAAATACGAGAAGGCATAAAGATTATGTTCGAAAATAAAAACACTCACTTAGATTTCAGACGTGCAGTTGCCTTGTACCTTTTGCAAACACTCTTTGAAAGTAAAGAGTTAGCCATAAACAAATTAGCAAAAAAGAAGGCATAGTAAGTTTTACATGCAAAAGCCATTACAGACAGAACGCGGAAATTTAACTCTTTCCGGGGAAAAGAACTTCAATTTCTAAAATGTTGAAATGAATGAAAGACACCTGTATTTACGAACAATTACATAATAAAGGACAACTATTTTACCACAATTCTAGTGCCATTGTGGCATTAGGGAAATAAAATTATTTGGTTTCATAAACATACTACCGCCGCTGAAGGGGTTAATTGTCAATTCCGATGACAGCAGAAGACTACAATGTAAACAATGCCATAGCCATAATGTTTACCGCTGCAGTACATTTGTGATGTTTTTACATCATACGTGTAGCGAATATATGTTGATACTTGAAACTGTTTTCTGGTTATGATCAGTAATGTAGATTAAAAAAATAAATTAAATTTTTATAATAAATTAGTTACGTTAAAGTGATTGCTTGTTGTCTAAATTGTAACAAATGTAAAAAAAAAAAAGATCTTACACTGTGCCCAAATATGCAAGAAACCCTGCTGATGCTCAGTTGAACTCAATAAACATCAGTACTTTTATTCCGCTGACGTTGCGTGAACGCAACACTCCATTTTTCGTAAGCTAACACAAATTTTGTTATTTCCACTATAAATTAATATTGTAAATGTTCAAGAGAATAACCAGTATCATTTGTATAATTTTTTTTAATCCCTTATAGTTTTGGCGGTTAAGGGGTCAGGTTACCTTTGAAGCGTCCAAAAATCGATTTTTTTAAAAAATGGCTTATAATTAAATATAATTTTTTGGGAACATTTAAAATCAAGCCCCATACAAAAATTCTCATTACAAGAGAATTTATGTCAAAAACACTTTGAGCTTTTGCCATATGATCGACAGGTTTTTCAATATTTAAAGCCAATTTTTTCAAAACAGCGATTTTGATCATTGTGCGCACGATTTCTGAAAAACAGTTGCCTAGAATTTCACGAAATTTTTGGTGGATGTATTAAACGTACAGAAACACAAAATGACCTATAATTATGTTTCTCAAGTAAGAAGTTAAGAATTCACGGCTACTTTTGTATAAAAAAAATCTCGATATTTCGAATTGCTCTATTTTTTTTTCTCGAGATCTACAAGTTTTATTTTTTTCATTGTAGGTCATTTTGAAAACACTTTATATCTGTACTCATTAAAAAAATCTTGGCTTTTTTCAGCCATTGAAATAGGAAAAATCATGCACACAATGCACGTTCGTAAAAATTGTATTATCTTTAAAAATAAATAAATAAAAAAAAACAACTGTATATGTGTATACCTTTTCTAACAACTTTGATTGATAAAATAAATCGTTCCTAACATGTATTTTCAATTTTATAATTAAAAGTTAATTAGTTAAAGAATGACTACAATTTACTTTTCCATGCACTTTATTGGTTCAAAGGTTACCTGACCCCTTAGTGGGTTAAAACAGTGAAGCTAAAACGTTAACCGCATTCGCAGGGGTTGATTATCACCGGGACAAACTTCCGCCGAAAGTTAATTGAAATTGTCTTCTTATTTAAACGCTTCGTAGTCACACAGGCTAGAAAAAACACGGATCAAACCGCGATTTTTGGATATAAACCCGAAACAAACCGTTTTCTTTTTTAATACTGTGTTTGTTAATGCAAGATTTCATTCATAAATAATGGATAAATAGATATTCATTTTTGCTGGTGGAAATTTACTTACTTAGTAGCTAGGCCTTGCGTTTTCGCCATATTGTGGCAATCTAGACAATCTCCTGTCAGTGTCAGTGACAAAACAGTATAATACATGGGCAAACTGCCACCAGTAAAAAGAAATAGAAATTTTTGCCATATTTGTGAGAGAAATTTTCAATGAATAAGGAGCTTAACACTAGGACCGCCGTAGCGGTCATTTTGACCGCCACCAAATAAAAATATTTCGATTATCACCGGAAATTTCTTTCTAAAATAAGTTTAAAATGTACCACGGAGAAATAATGTAAATAAATAAGTTAAGTAGTTTCAATTAAACTTTCCGGTGTAAAATATTTTTATGGCGCTTCAGTAAAATTTCCGGTGGTTCTAGTGTTAAATAAGAAAAAAAAAACTGGTGGTTGTTTGCGCCAGGATAATCAGATACAATTGATCTGATTTTAAAAAAACAGCCGCCATCTTGAGACAACCTCGTCAGTTACTTCACTCGCAACTGACAGAATATACACTATATGTCTCTTTCCTCTTTATTCATAGCTGCAATCTACAGACACCCTTAGATGTAGAGACGAAACTCACAAATAATCCGTAAGTATACATATGAAGATTGCGTGTCAAGCAACATATTACTCATCAGTCACGAGTATGCATAGACAAATTTTAATCTTTTGTAATCACTATTTTTAAATAATAAGCTTTCGATGTGTGCCCATTCTTTAAAAACATAAGAAGATTTATGTTATTTGCATAAATATCAGAACTCTTAATCATCGCGTTTAATCCGGAGGATTGTATTTTTTTTCTGATGTTAAATAAAGCTATTAAATAATTGCGGATTTATGTATACATTCAACGATTTTAGAAATAATATTACTTTATACAGGGTGTTCCGTTAAAGGGGTCCAATATTAATAGGGGTAATAGAGGAGATCACATGGAGCATAAATCAGTATATAAAGCCTGGTCGGATCTCAATAGTTTTCAAGTTACAGCAAATAGAATGAAAATTCGGAAAATTGTAAAAGAACCCTCATTGCTAAACTATCGATAATGCTACATAAAAACGAAGCACATATTTAGAAAGAGCAGAAAAAACCTACAAAATGACATCAATTGTATTAAAATAGCAATATTTATTGACGAGTTACAAGCCCTGAAACAGTGAAAAAAGTACGAAATCCAATATACATCAAAATAGTTAATCGTTAATTCCAAAAAGACAACTCTAGCTACAACAAGGAAAATGTAGTAAAATTTGGTCCATTCCGAAAACTTTCGAAAAAGCTTACAATGAACCATATCGGTTTAATTGTGTGAGAGAAATTAATCAGTTTCTTAGTTACAACTCCGCTTTCTTTGACACTAGCAAAGGTTAAACTCCGCCCATCACGATTGGAAACACCGCCTTTTCAATTACTCTCAACTATACATTTTCGATCATGCTTCTTCTGAGATGCAACATTTTTAATTATTCAAGAGTTGAATGAACCAAAATAACTTTACAATAATAGTCTACATTTTAAAGTGGTCTTTTATTGATATAAAGCTTAAGTTAAATTCTTTAAAATTAAACTGGTGGTGAAAATTCGGAAATAATTAAAAATATTGCGATTTGTAACTATGCAAGAAGTTTCAGTACATGTTTTACATATGGACAATTATTGTATGTATATGTGCATCATAATTTATGATAGGAAATAATAATAACAAATAGCATAATAATTTTATTAATTATAAATTTAAAAAGACACTAAATTTTAAATTAATTCATACAAACTTTGTAATTTACAATTTGAGTACACCACAGTCTGTGACTTACAAAATACTGTGCCAAAAAGTGTTGAAAATAAAAGAAAAATGACAAATAAAGAATTACGTTCCACGTACTTTATGACATATGTGAAGCATAGTCTTCTGGCCTGCGCTGCACAGTTCAATGTCGGAAGGCAGACGAACGGACATTATTATAATAGGTGTTCGAAGTTGCGCCCATTAACAGAATCGCACAGCCGACAGCGACGTCGTAAAGATTGGCGAACACGCCGAAAAACTCCGACGTAGTTGGGAATGTCTCCTGCAGCGACAACGATTCGCGCTAGTAAATCCTCCGGTGTATCCACAGGCGTTTCATACACCAGCGATTTAAGGTGTCCCCAAACAAAAAAGTCTAACGGATTGAGGTCTGGAGAGCGTGCAGGCCAAGCAACAGGTCCACTGCGTCCAATCCATTTCCCAGGATATGTTGAATTGAGGTGATTGCGAACACCTATGAAAAAATGTGCCGGTGCGCCATCGTGCATAAACCACATATTGTGGCGCAATGTTGCTGGCACATTTTGCAGTAACTGCGGTAAGATATCCCGTAGGAAAACCAAGTACGTACTGCCATTGAGTACATCTGGGAGTAAATATGGTCCTATGAGATAATCGCCGAGGACACCTGCCCATATGTTCACACTGAACTTTTGTTGTGCGTTCGACGGGAAAACAGTGTGCGGATTTGTATATGACCATGTGTGCATATTGTGCGTGTTTACCACGTCCTCTCTCGTAAATGTTGCTTCATCAGTAAATAAAATATTTTCCAGAAATTGTGGATTATTTTCTGTTACATTAAGCAACCAGCGTACGAATTCTGTCCGCTGAGCACAATCTGTTACTGATAACAGTTGTACCCGCTGCACATGAAAGGGGTGCATGTTTTCTGCACGCAGAACACGCCACACACTTTGGTGAGAAACACCGGCTTCAGACGCAGCAGCTCGTGTACTCGTGTAGGGGTTATCTTTAAAAATATTCAGTACATCTTCTTCCATTGCAGGTGTTCGTACATGTCGAGGTTTCCCTGCATCAATGCTTGCTGTATTAAACGATCCAGTCTCCCGTAATCGTCTATCGATTTTTATGAAGAGTTTCGAACTTGGGCAACGTCTCCTTGGAAATTGCTCACGGTACATGCGCTGTGCTAGACATGCATTTCCATGAGCTTGCCCGTACATCAGATGCATGTCCGCATATTCTTCGTTAGAGTATTCCGGCATAATTATTATACATCAACTTACTACAATCCCACTTACAACAGCCTCCCTTTAACATAACGCCCACTGATGACTGCTGTTTTATTACACTTTTCTTCCTATACACATAGAAAATTTGCATAAAAAGTACTTCTTCTTCATCATCCTGAAAGTTCATGGAGGAAACGCAGCAGTCACGGAGTTTGCTTTAAGACAAGGCGAGAGCTGCACAATATGTCATTCACTTGACCATACTGAATAATGAAAGGGTATTGATAGAGGTTGATCAGAAATGTATAATTGAAAGATATTAAAACGGGGTGTTTACAATCGTCATGGGCGGAGTTTCGCCCTTTCCGAGCGTGCAACAGTACAGAGTTGTAACTAGGGAACTGCTTGATTTCTCCCATACAATTAAACTGATATGGTTTATTGTCAGCTTCTTCGAAAGCTTTCGGAATGGACCAAATTTTATAACATTTTCCTTGATGTAGGTAGAGTTGCATTTTTGGAATTAACGATTAACTATTTTGCTAAATATTTTATTTTGTATTTTTTCACTGTTTTAGAGCTTGTAACTCGCCATTAATTCTCAATATTCTAAAACAACTTATGTCATTTCGTAGGATTTTGTCTGCTCTTTCTAAATATGTGCTTCGTTTTTATGTAGCATTATCGATAGTTTAGCAATGAGGGTTTTTTTTTTACAAATTTCCGATTTTTCATTCTATTTGCTGTAAATTGAAAATTATTGAGATCCGGCCAGGCATTATATACTGATTTATGCTCCGTGTGATCTCCTCTATTACCCCTATTAATATTGGACCCCTTTAACGGAACACCCTGTATATGATTTTAGATAACCACGAATTTTTAATAACTTTAATAATACACGCCGGAAAATATTTACAGAAACAAAGATATAAAATATGATTTGCAGTAGAACAGCCGATTAGCTGGTAGATCCTCTTTCAGTCATGACATGAAGCTGTTCACTTTTGGCAGCTTCGAAAGAATTTTGAAAAACATATTGTATCATCAAATGAATTTGTCTACACCGCTTGTCTCAGAGGAATCTTTCTTATAGTGAAAAAAAAAATAATGCTTTATCCCCTTGAGTACGGATTTATTTCAGGGCTGTTACTGGCATTTTTCCTTTTTTAATTACATCTCCCACTACTTCCTCTAAGCAAAAATCTTCCGTAAATAGTATGATAACACATGAAAGATAATACCTACTATTTTTTTTTCTTCTTTTAATAGTGGTATAAATAAAATATAAAAATAGGCGCCAGTTGCCAAATGCATTACGAGTATCAATCGTCAAATGTACCCAAGAAGTTAATTTAACAAGAGTCAGTTTAACATTAGAACCGCCATAGCGGCCATTTTGACCGTTAAAAAATGAGAATATTTCGTTTCGAACCAGAATTTTTTTTTCTAAAATATGTTAAATATGTAACACGGAGAAATGAGTTAAATAAGTTAAATAGTTTTGAATAAAAATTCTGGTGTAAAATAATTTTATAACACTTGAGTAAAATTTCCGGCGGTTCTAGTGTTAATGCATAGGTTTGAAAAAAGTAAACATACTTCAGTATTTTCGCGGTGGATGATCGTATAAAAATTATGAATACTACCATTTGACTGAAATAGCATGAGTAAATATTTTTAATGAAAAATATATGTTGAGGCAGTCTTCACATTAAAATTTCTACCGTTTTATGATTTGTTTATAGAAGCGCACAATTATGACTTTTTTTTTTTTTTTTTTTTTTTTTTTTTTTTTTAAGCTACGAATAAATTCACAGTTAGGTACGAAAATTCAATCCATTTCCTACAAACGAGCTTTTGACTAAACTTCACACTCATTCAATAGTTTGCTAGTTCAAATTAGTTCTAGTTGGATAATATTTATATGATCATATAATATGTATGCACGGACGTCTCTAGATAGTATCAAGAAGGTGAAGGGATTCCAGATTGGCCTCCATTTTTGTTCAAAAATTCCGAATTCGTGCCAGAAATTAAAAATAGTATTTTCTGCTTTATGTAATAACAGAAATTTTGTAATTGTATATAGTAAAAGTTTTTCTTTATAAATTTCCGGGATGAATCTGAATTTTCTAAACAAAAATGGAGGCCAGACTAGTGAACCTGAGGAGGTGCATTCATGCCATTTCTTAAAAAATAGCAAATTTTGCCATAACCCTAGAGGGGCAAGTAACTGCGTTTGCGTAATGCTGAATTCCCACCAAAAAGTTTGAAAATTTTATTTCTAAAGAAGGAAAAGCAATTTTTCAAATATTTTATCTCAACGTTCTAAAAGTAAAACTTAGTTTAAAAGTTTCTTGAGCAAATCTTAATTAAACTTAGGTAGGATATAATATATTCCACCGCCCCTAAAGGGGTTAATTAATCGCGTTTTTTCTGCTATTATATAACGTGAAGATTTCTACCAAAAAAATATCAATTATTTAATTTTAATCTATTAAAAACAGTTGATAAAAACAGTTGATATCACTCCCTGCTGGCCTCATTCTAGAGACATCTTTGGACAAATCTCATAAATAGTACGTAAGCATACGTAATTAGATTGTATTAGAGCTACTAGTTTCACGTCAACCAACACATTACTTACCTCTCACGAATATGCATAGATGCGAAATATTACTATTTTTGTTAACTCTATTTTTTAGTAATAAACAGTCAATGTGTGCACACTCCTTTGATATTCCAAGGAGTCTGGTTCCACTATTTAAAATGAGAAAATTTCTATTTATCGCTTTCGGGATCGGCGTCTCTTACACAAATTTTATTCGGATTTCCATACTTTCTTTCTTAATTTCCATCCAATTAGATTATTTTCAAAATTCTCTAATTTATAACACAAATGTTTATTTTTTATGACTGGTGTTAATAAGAAATTTTGCAAAGAAAGGTGATGCCGAATCATCCTAGACTTTATACCGCAAAAGGATAATAATTAACACATTGAAATCGGGCCATTTTTCGAAAACGAGGACGAAATTTACATTTACAAATGTTATTATAATTTAACCCCTTGAGGGGTAAGCAATTACGTTTGTGAAATGCTGAATTCCCACCGGAATCTTTGAAACATTCCATTTCAAAATAAGTAAAAGCAATTTTATGGCTTTTTTTCCACCAAAGTTAGAAATGTAAAATTTAATAAAATTTTCCTGGTGTAAAACTTTATTAATCGTAGGTGGTATATAATATACACCGGTGCCCCTCAAGGGGTTAAAATTTGCTCGCAATCAATTAGAATTAAACATGCTTAGATTACAATTTATTTCATCTTCCTCACAAATGTTCCGGTACCTATAATAATTTCATCCTCAAAAAGGTTTTTTCTGTGTCCCGAGACGCCGCCATCGAAATGCTCAAGGGCAGAGGACCAGAGATGTGACGTCATCACTAATCGACCGACTTCTCACTAGTGTTGGAATTCACACGGTAAAATTTTTATAGCAATTTTCTTTTATTTTATTTATGGAATATCTATCACATTATTAATCAATAATAACTATTTAAACTTACTAGTGAGGATTCGGAATTTCTTTATAAAAATTCAGCCAGATGCGAAACGTTTCAGTGTTGCCGCATGCGGTTGCTTTTTTATACATTTTTCGTTTTTGTATGGTTTTATTTAATAAAAAATGTCATTTATTAAAGTTATTGTTCAATTCCCCTGACCACAGCATTTATTATTGCTCGTTTAAGTCAAGTATGTGCATTGTAAGTACCGATGAATCGCTGTCTGAAGTCGGTGTGACTTTTGGCAAATTTCTTCAGTTTTGGATGCGATTATCTAGGGAACTATGGAGTCTAGCGAAAAATGCGTAGAAACTTTTTTGTAAGTTTCTTTTGCATATTCAATTTCTAAGCATAAGTAACATAATTAAGTTAAAAGGAAGACATTTAACAGGGAAAATAATAAATTTAACGATAAGACAAATCTAGTCGCAAAAATACATTGTAATAAACAAACACATTGTGTAACATAAATTGTCAGATATCTTAGCTGATTTCGGACGGTAGTTCCATTGAGTTTTTTAAACCTCACGACGACATCTTTCCAACGATACCACTCTCGTAAAAATCGGTGCGTAACACTTTTTGCACTTCCCTAGTGAATACTTCCTTGAAGACTTTAAAAAACTAAAAAATGAATAAGTAGGCCAGAGCTTAACCTCTTCCGGATCAGCGTCATGTATGCATACCTCACTACCTCCATGTTTTTTTTCTTTAAAATGCAGTTTAATTTGACCCAGGTTAAACACGTTTCCAACTGGGGTATTTATTTGATATTTTTCATGTTTTTTATGTTTTAGATTTCATGTTTTATGGAGAACGTATCTGATTTTATTTAACCCTTTCAGGGGAAAGGTACATCTATCGTAATATTCTGAAATCATTGAATGACACCAGAATTTAAAAACCAATTTATTTGGAAATAAGTAAAAACTTTTCTTCGCGTACTTTTACTCCAAAAATCTGGTGTCATTGTAGCATTTATGAATTAAAATTAGGTGGTCCAAAAATGAACCACCACTCTTCAAGGGGTTAAAGAAAAAATCTGTTTCAAAATATGTTTAACCTTTCAGGGACAAAGCACTGAATAAATGAATGACACCGGAATTTAAGAAGAGATTTATTTCGAAATAAGAAAAAAGGACATATTTCACATGCATAATAATAGGAAAATTTTATACCAAAATTCCGTTGCCATTGTGGCATTTTGAAATAAAATTAAGTGGTTTCATAAACATACCACTGCCTTTCGAAGGGTTAACTTGAGTCAAATTAACCCACATTTTCTTGAAGAAATGTAAAAGGTTGTCAGGTATGTGCTTACAAGTACGTTCCATACAGTATGCGCATGTTTATTATTTTTTTAGTTCAGATTCTTTTACTGATCACATAGGTGCCACCTCTTCCGTGTTTTTACCGGAAAAATTTAATGAAAATTTTGCGGCATTTAATCGGCAGATTACGGCGATTTAAAGAGGTAAAATTTACTCTAAAATTTTTGTGGTGCAAAAAAGCGTAAGATGTTGGCAGCTATGTCATTATCTATGCCTTGTCTAATCGTAGAAGTCTTAGACTAAATTCGATGAAAAATACTATTCATGCAAAATTACTGATATTAAATATTTAAATATATTTAAATGACTCACGTCATGAAGGTGTTATTACGATGAACTTCAACATAATGTATGTAGCTTTTTAAAATAAAATTAAACTTTAAAACCCAATAATGAAAATATGCTAAGATTCAAGGATATAATATCACGTTACTGTAAGTCTATTAGAAAATATTCTATAAAACTTGTTTTAAATGCGTTGTTTATTAGAAACAAAACTGAAACACTTGTTCAATTTTCATCTGTATACCTGATACCACTAAAATTTTACAAAAAAATTCGACTTCTTGAATCGCAGAGATTTGATAATTAGGTAAGGCTACGATTACTGTAAAATTTTAGTGGTGTGGGGCGTGCCACAGTTGGCCACCCCTGGTATACAACGTAAAGAGTCATGCGAAGTTGAATAAGTTGATTCAGATGTATAATTTTTCTGGAGTTACAAAAGTTGAATACGAGCGATTCTCCAATAAGTAAGTAATTTCACTCTGTCGTTTAGTAGAAGATAAAAGTTAAACTTTAACATTTTTTAGACATAAGAAAGTACCATACATACATTGTGAGTACATAGGTAGTGGGTACTATAAAATATTTCGGCATAAACTTTAAACAGTATTTTCTTTAACCCTCTGATTCCCCGGGTAGAATTCGTTCCAAAAATTGCGAAATTCAAAGAACAGGAATTCATACCAAAAAATGTAAATAGCAAATTTTAGTTTATTTAATAACGAAACATCTGCGATTAATTAAAGAAAAATTTCTAGTTTAAATTCCTAATTTAAATTTCTGGTGTGAATACGGAATATCTGAATAAAAAAAGTCCACTAAATCGGGAACACTGATCGTAGCAAAAATGCTACCATGGGCATTAGAGGGTTAATATTATTTCCTCTAATCAACCCGTTTGTATAGTTTCTTCCTTTCTATTCGAACCAGAAATTTCTTCTGAAAACCTTTAAGAGCCGTAGTTAACCCCTTAACGCTCGAATTAAATTACTGTTGAAAAATTTAAATTGCTTATTGGCACCACTTTTATGAAAAAGAAATGTTCACCTTATTTAATGACGGATAAAATAACACTAAAATATAGCCAATTTCACTATTTCATAAAACTGGTGGGAATCAAACAATTTGAGTAAAAGACACAGCCCGTGAATTTGACGAGAGCGAGAATTAAGGGGTTAATTTTTGATTGTTTTAAATTAAAATGTCACATTGACACCAGAAATTTGGAATGACAATTTTTCTTTATAAAATACGTGAAGGAAAGCTTTTACTTATACTCAAATTTACTTATCTTCAAATAAATTTGTTTTTAAATTCTGGTGTTGCTCAATCATTTCAGTATTTTACGTAATAGAAGCGATTTGCCTCTCAAAGGGTTAACGTTATTTAAATGAGATCTATTTAGAATTAAGTTGAATAAATATGTTGAATATATTTAAATACAAAATCCGGAATATAAGTTTTCAATCAAGGTTGTGCAAAATTTTAAGAAGGTTGTGAGCTGGTGAAATTTCATTGAAAGGGGATTGGAGTGACAGGAACAGTAGGGACAAAATTAAGAAAACTGTTTCTTTGCTGATAATAAGTTAATCTTAGTAAGAGTGCAATATAATATTCTGAACTGAGGAAAAGTAAGTTACATAATGACATAATCATAAATAAATAAAAATAATAACAAAGAAAAGTTAAGTACAGGACGGTAGCAATATGTAATAAGCACATTCTTATCTTTATATCTATTACGCAGCTTATAACTGCTTTGGATGTCCAGATAATTATATCATGTGACTTTATCGACAATAAAGATGGCTGCTTCTTCTAAGTGTAATTGTCATCCAAATTTTATTTGAACTCTTGATGGTCACATGAGCAGTTTTATACAAGGGGAAAGTAGTGTCATAAAAAAAAGAACAACTTTTCTCTCTCCAGAATAAATATAAAACTATTTATAACCTACAATAAAAAATCTCTATTTTATACTTTAGAAGGTACATTTTTATTTTGTATAGTAAAATTTCTGAAAATAATTTGTCGTTACACTTAACCTTCCGTCTACCAGACGGGTCCATTGGACCCGACATGTACATTCAAAATATTTATTCAAACCAGAAATTTCTTCAAAACAAACTAAATGTATGAATCAGACAATAATAAGTTAAATAAACAAATTAAATAGTTTTAAGTAAAAATTCTGGTGTAGAATGTTTTTATAAAACTTGAGTAAAATTTCCGGTAGTTCTAGGGTTAAATTAGTACTAGAAGGTCAGTGCAGGGAGTAGTGGACAAGAAACAAAAGTGACAATTTGAATATTTAAAGTATTTTTGTAGGCTATTTCCATGGGTTTTTGTAGTGGAAGTCACATAGATGATAACTGCTATACTTGTTGGCCACCTTTATTTTCGAAAATTTTGCCTGGCCTTATTCAATTAATGAGATATCTCCCGTAAAATAAGTCATATTTTCCGTTCTAAAATACTGGTAACCAAAAATCGTAGCATGTGACTTACACTACAAGTACTCATGGAAATAGCCTGTAGCAAAATTTACAGTTTATTTCATGAAAATTATTTACGAAATTGTAAAAAAGCATTTACAAAATACATGTCTTGCTAAATAAGCTTGAGATGTGCTTTTTTCTTTGTTTGTAAATGTTGCAGAAACCTCAGACGAATTGTTTTCTTAAAACTTTCCGGTTTTCAAAAAACGGACAAGTGGGAGCCCTGCAATTACCGCAATTTCGGCATATAATCGGCGGATCAAACAATCATGTTTTGTACCAGAAATTTTATGTAATAAAATGCAACTTATTAGATAGAGGTGAGTATTTTACTTCAATTATTAAATAAAATTTCTGGGTCCAAACATGATTGCATGATCCGCGGATTATACCTCTGAAATTTAAATAAACTTGTTTATAATTAATTTTACGCTCAATACTCAACAATTAGTCCTTCATAATAAAAGGATGTCAGATATTCATTATGGCTTATGCATTAAAATAATGCGGCAAAAACATTATCAGTACGTAATAATTTGCAACAGAGATTTATTATGTGCAAACATTCCACATCCTTTGTTTATAAAAACTCTTTGTGTAAAACATAAATTCTTTGAAATAGCGCAATAATAGGGAAGGACAAAGAATCTTTGTGAATCTAGATAAACAAGTCAATAATTACTGCTTGAAAATAGTGGTAGCACGTATTCGGATCAGTCATTTAAATGTAAGAGTTAGATTAATAGAACATGTTATCTTCTATTTTGTTTAAACTTTCAGCAGGCGCGCTTTCCTTTTTGCCCCTGTAGACCTGCGTAGTACATTTTACGCACAGTAGTTACGCTATTACAAATGCAAAATAATTCATAAAAATAATAAAATTCATATGAAAAGTGGAAATATACATATCTATTCTAAAAATTTTAGTTTACTTTCGGTGCTTTTTGTAAAGACAAAGTATTAAAAAAATTTTTTTTTTCGTAAAATTTAAGGGAGCAAGTTCGCTAACGACTAACGTTTCGATTACAGGTCAAGACTGCGACTATTTTTTTTATTCAGTGGTACCACAATTGATAAAAAGTCTCCTTTATGATACATTTCTCTTTCTATTATAAGTGCATCGCAGAAATAATTTTAAAAAAAAGGCACGTAAATGAATTTAAAAAATACTCCACTGTAACCATAGCTGCCAACCTTTACGCTTCTTTCCTATCACTAAAATTTAGAAGAGATTTTCACTTTGTTTAATCGTGAGATATTGACCGTTAAATAAGGCAATATTTACAAGAAAAGTTTAGTGGTTGGAAGGAAGAGTAAAGGTTGGAAGCTATGACTGTAACTTACATGTCCCTAACAATAATCGAAAGGATACAAGTACATTGGGCATCTTTGACAAAGGCCCGAAACCGCGGAACTAGTCAAGGAGCTCCTCAACCCCTATTTTAGTATAAAAAATTTCATTTTATTTAAACGCAGAGTTTCTGTCTTAAAAAAATGAAAATTATGAGCTATATCAATTTTTACAAAAACGGAATATGCATCCACAAAACACAGATTCTTAACTAGAAATTAATTTAGTCCTTTAAAACATTGTCATTTTTCAATAATAAATTTCATAATTAAATAATTAGTTTTTGGGATGAACTGAAATTTTGGATTCTTGCAATTGAAATTCCTCGAAATCGTTTCAGTTAGATAAAAATTATAGGTTACAAATAACCATTTTTTTTTTAAAGTAATTTCGAAAATGCATATATCTTTAACCCGGGAGGACGTGCGCCAGGTCTGATAGACCCGGAGTGCGTACGGTTTTTACAATTGCCACCACTATCTTTTTAAAAGTAATCTTCAACTTCATTTACTGCAAACTTCGACTTTACCGAGGCTCCTGTGGACAAACTCCACACATCACGTGGAGTTAGCTGTGATAGTTACAGCTGATGAGAAGCAGGAGAGCAGTCCAAGACCTGGATGATAGCAAAATCTGGGGGACGGAAAAAAAATAACATAAAATGAAGGCATGAACAGGTGGGGAAAATGAGTTACTTGAGGTAAAAAAATATAAGGATAAAAATAAAGTTCATAGCAAAATTCTCTCTGATTAAATAAGGTGACGATTATTATTTGTCTTTATTGGTGACAAAGTTAAAAACATTCATGCCCTGTGTATGCGGGCGTTCTCCCCGGTTAAAGTTATTAAAAAAAGACATGAAATGTAACCTATAAGTTTTTTAAAGAGAAACAGATTTTATAAGATATTTAAGTATCCAAATTTGAAATTCAGGCGCCCTTCCACAAGTAATTTTTTAAATATGCTTTGAATACCACCTGCGTAATCATTTGTTTTGAAACAGTTAAAAATAAATTTAACTTTACGAAATCCAAGTTTTAAACATCCATAATGCCTAAACAATTCGGCTTAAAGATATCCTGCTTCTCATCTGAAGGTAAAATATATCATAGAATCCAAATATGATGTCAGAATTAAGTGTTGGGATTAAAAAGTCTCGTGTTTGTTACAATTTCTATATGTTGCTACCGCATAAGAAAAATAACATTTTTACTAATAAAATGTTTACTTTTGGGGGTTTGTTTGCGACAATTTGGCTACTAAATTTTATGGGCCGAATATTTTTTATAATGATAGTAAATGCATTGTGTACATTTAATAGCTGCGAAGAAAAATTATTTTCAGGTCCTAGAATATTAAATCATCTGCTATTTGTAAACAAACTGGATGCCAATTTTTTTTCTTTCTTACCAGAAAATATATCACACAAAAGATTTAAGTAAAAACTCTTCTGTTAGCTAAGCGTTTGGTTCAAATATTGTGTATAAAGTTCAAGGCGGTTGTCGTTGTGTAGTTCAACGGCAGCATGAAAATATAATTCAAGTCGCTTGGTACTTCAGTTAACCTTTGCAACTAATGCCTTGTTGTGCACGTTCCGTCAAAGCGCGCTCTGTAATCGATGCGCGAAAACATCAATATTTCAAACAAAATATTTTCTTTTTATTCCTGATTGAAATTTTGCATTTAACACATTGAGGAGTAGTTATTTTTCGAAAACGAGCACGAAATTTACTTTTACAAATGTCGTTAAAAATTAAAACCTGCACACAACCAAACAGAGGTAAGCATCCCTGGATTACACATTCTTTACTCATCCTTAGAAAATGTCCGGTACCAGTAATATTTTGTTTCATCAATCCCCGAATACATCAATTCACGTGACCCGTCCTCAATGTGTTAAACAAGATAACAACTATAATTTCGAAATAGGTGTATTTGCTTCCACTGAGTGATGGGCAGACTGAATGATTTTACTATTCGAATGAATCACTCGTGCATGCGCAAAACACAAAGTTTCCAACATCTGTATCGATTTATAACCAATTAATACCAGACACTTTGTAAAAGGAAAAGAATCGAGAGAATGGTTTAAATTTCGAGGATAAAAATAATTTTTATGTTTTAATGATGTTTTTAATCAATTCTAATTAAAATAAGTTCTTGTTTGATACAAAATTTTTGTTAGTAATTGAATGAAAAAAAAAAAAGCTTTGAATAAAAAACTATGCTTTTGCGAATGCCCGAATGTTTCATTCGAATACTAAAATCATTAATTCAGCACATCACTACTTCCACTACGATAACCGAGCTTTCTTCATAGAATTTAAAATTAAGAGTTCGGATCATTGTTGTCAGTTTTTTCATTAAAATTACTTTTACTAATATTTTTTTTTAAATAGTGTTATTCGTCTTTTTAAGTGATAGCATAAAAAATGCGGATATAAGTAGTTAAAAAAAAGTAGTAGTAATCAAGCAACCAGATTTTATACACTCCGCCCTACTGACAACATCTTGTATGATAGTAGAATTTATCATTCTCTGTTTTGTTAATGGCAAATTTGAGAAACTTTGATATAACGATCCAAAATTTTTTGGACTGGATAATGATAAATATATGTGTCTATAATAAAAATAAAATACGTCAGCGCAGAACCCAGATAGCATGAACATTCGCAGTAAGTTTGATTTTTTATCTTGCCGTGACAAATTTGTATTGAGAAATTCGCAGCAAATCTCCCGCAAGGTAAACCATCACCCACTTGCATGAGTAGATTGTTGTGAAACTGATGGCAAGACTGTCTTTAATTCACGAAAGTGACGAAAGCAAAAAATATCTCTGTTGAGAAAATAGACAATCAGCAGATATGCAGAAATTGTAGAAATTTTATTCGCTTTACAACACTTTATTTAAACGCTATACTTATCAAATACCAAAAAAGTATCGAATTGATGAAGTAGAAATATTGCCCTAACACATAGCTAACAGCCTTTCTCTAATCTTCCGTAATGTCTGGATTAATTTGACCCAGGTTAACCACATTTTGAACCAGAAAATTTATTTCATGAACTCTTATTCATTTAATTCCAGGTTTCTACGTGAAACATATTTAATTTCATTTCTTTAAAAAAATTCTGTTTCGAAACTTATTAAACCAGGGTTAAATTAACGCAAGTATTATGAATGATTAGCTTGAGGTTAGCACCTATGCGCCTAACATTGTTTGTAGTGGTAAAAACGATGCATGCACATTAACGGTGTGTATGCATCAACAGTCCTGATCGGGTCGATGTACCCCTTCAAATGGGCTAAACTTATAGTGTAAACTTGTAAACAGATCTGGCATGAAAAGATTGCTGCTTTGCAGTAAGTTTGCAGTATTCTTGATTACTTATTTGTCGTTAATTTGCAATAAATTTGATACAGCATGAATTTAACTTCCACGATAAGTTAGCTGCAAGTTCAAAGAATGGTGACTTCGGCATTTGAGTTATCTTGCGACAGTCTTGTTATGAACTTTCAATCTTGTCAGGTTAAGCTTGCTGCAACTTTGCAGGCTTTCAAAGCAAGATATTTGCAAATTTTCTGCAAATTCAAACTGCTGTGAGAATGCTGTTTGCAATGAACTCTGCGAATAATGATTTTTTTGTCTTACACTATAAACATTTGGGAAGTTTCAGGGAGCCATATCGTTTTATTATTAAACTATTTACGATATTCATATGTTTTAATATCATATTTGTTGTTGATAGTCCTTTTAGCATTTAGATAAACTTTTTTTTTTTAAATACATGTAATGCGCACAGAAACTTTTCATCTTTTACATGGCAGACAATTTCTAGATTATTTTAAAATCAGATAAATATATTTGAAATCCAAATTTCAAATTTAAATGAAATAAATATGTAGTACTACATTCCAATAAATAAATTTAGCATACATTTTATTAATAAAATTTTCTGGTTCGACACAGTGTTGCCAATGGGATACTTTTTTAAAATTCAGATTTCTTGATTGGCACCAGTTTTTTTAAATGTTAAAATTCGCCTTATTTAATGACATATTAATTAAGGCGAAAACAAGGGGAATTTTAAATTTTCAGCAAAGTGGTGCCAATCAAGAAATGAATTTAAAAAAAAGTAGCCCACTGGCAACACTGGTTCAACACATGTCTATTCGATTAAAAGGCCTGATTTGAGATCAGTTTTTGAATTGTTAGCTAACACATAGCTTCCAGCGGTATTTCGTATCATTACAATTAGAAATTTTGCCTTATTTAAGAGTTAAAATTTGTTATATTTCGGCGAAAAAATCAGATTAAAAGTATCTTTGATTTTAGTGGTAAAAAACGCTCATCTTGAAAGCTATTTGAAATTAACTAATTAAAACTGTTATTATATGAAAAATTAAAATCATTTCTCGTTTAGGAGGAAAAACACCAAGAAAAATGCAACCCTTTCAGGGGTTAAATACTTCTGCTACAAAAATGTTCAGATGGTTGAATGACACAGAATTTAAGAACAATCTTTTCTCAAAATAAGTAAGTGCTTCTTATCACGTACGTTAAATATTCAAAATTCTGATTCCGCTGTGGCACATGGGGATTGGCATTAAGTAAGATATATTATATCCCATCAATTTTCAGAATTAACCCTTTCAGGGGTAAGACATTTCCTGCTCCAAACATGTTCAAATAATTAATTCACACCACAATTACCGAACAAATTTATTTGAAAATATTCAAAAGCTTTTCTTTACAAAGAAAATAAGTTAAAACTGGTGTGAATGACTAAGAACAAAAAATCTTCTTAAAACACCATAAAAATTTTTGTAAATGCGCTAGGCCTTTCGAAAGACTCATGAGTCTTGCCTCTGCTTTCATAGTAGAAGGACGTCTTTTTTGCGCCTGACGAAGAAAGACTCAGATCTTTCGAAAGGCCTAGCGCATTTACAAAATTTTTTATGGTGTTTTAAGATTTTTTGTTCTTAGCCTTTCTTTACGCCTATTGCATAGCTGCCAACCACTGACGCTTTTTTGTACCCCAAAGATTTTATAGTAAATTTTACCATTTTAAATAGGCGAAATCTTCCGAGAAACAAGGCAAATGTTTCTATTAAATTTTTGAGGTACAGAAAAGCGGAAGAGTTGGCAGCTATGCTATTATAGGATAGGAATTCTACGAAAACATTACTGGTGAGATTTTTCAGTCTGGGAATTAAAAATCAAGTGTTTGCAGACTACAAACGGCGTCCCTGAAAGGGTTAAAGGTTTAACTGATAAACATTTTAATTCTTTGAAATTTTGATTATGTAACTGTCGGTTCTATTAAGTGAGATCGAGTAAAATATAGCTGTTGATAAGCACAGCAATGTATAAAATTATTATGTAAATTTTCTTGTATATCCATGAATTATGACGCGGAAATCAAGCCGCCGAACAGTACGAGTATGGGGGAGTACGAACTGACAAGTTTTGATTTAAAAAATAAGCATTTATCTTTTACCTCTTACTTCAGGCATATTTAAACAAAACTCTTAACTATCAAGCGGATATGCAGAATGTAGAAAACAATCAGTGATATTGAATTTTTTTAATTTTAAAATATTTCGAATACTACTCAAGAAAGCTTTGTTGTAACGAATCTGTATTTTGAATATCAGTAAAAAAATTATATATATATATACTAAATAAAAATAATAATAAAACTTTTCGTAGTAAAATTTAACACAGATTTGCTTAAAGTAAAAATAAAAAAAATATTTTTTATTACATATATATATATATATTTATGTTATTTAACCTTTTCCGGAACAGGCAATTTTTGTTGTAAAATGATGAAATGATTGACTGACACCGGCATACTAAAGCGACTCTTTTAGAAATTAAAAACATGTTACTTTTAGTGTTCATTGTAAAAGCAAAATTTTACTAAAATATTCTTGGCGCCGTTCGTAAGTTTGGAATAAAAAATTAGGTATCCCGACCCGGGCACAGTGTGCCAGAAAGGGTTAACATTAGGTGTCAAAATCATGCCATTTCCTTAAAAACCTATCAATTAAGTCAATACTTTTTACTACTTTTTTCAATTACCCCAAATAATTAAAATGAAAATAGAAAGACGAAGGATATTAAAACATCAAAAAAGGGAACAGTTAAACAAAAGAAAAACAATTAAGGAGTTTACAATTAAAAAAAAATATTTTATGATATGCCTGGAAGAAAACACAGTATATATTAACACTTACAAGCGGTGTAAAAAATGCAATGAATGTAAAGAAAAGCTGTCGGGTAAAAATTTAATTTGAGTAAATATATTATTAACAAAAACAAAAACATGCAGTAGACTAATTTACATTACAGAACAAATAGCAAAAAAATACTGAAAGTCATAAACTTTTAAAATATGTGTTTAAAAACATTTTTCTGATACTGGTTAGAGATTATTTGAAAACTGTTTTATAGACCCTGGATTATACGTCGTGGACCTGCAATATTATAGCCTTTATTTAACCATTTCAAGGTACCGTATCAAGGCCATACAGCCTGGCTACCTAATTTTAATTCCAAAACTGGCGAGCAGCACTAAGAAGATAAAAATTTGTTTTTAAAATGAAAGTGTACAAAAGCAGGCCCTTTTTTTAAAATTCCTTTGTAAGTACTAGTGTCAGTCAATTATTTCCTCATTTTAGGAAAAGAAATTTTCTGCCCCTGAAAGGGTTAAATCTTTTGTATTCCATTTCCGTATGTATATACTTATAATTGAACAACTTTTTAAATAATAATAGTACTTTATGTACGACTTTTAGTTAACCATGAATTCTTCATAGCTTTAATATAATACACGCACCGGGATATATTTACAGAAAAATGGATATAAAATATGATTTATTATAAGTTATTCAGCCTGCCTTCAATCTAGAAATTAAGCTGTTCTCAATATAGCAGCTTTTCAGCGAGAATGTTGATATGTTATCGCATGAATTCTGATGCGCCACGCACCTCTGCAGACGCTTATTTATACAGGGTTCGTACGGGTCGTCGAATTCTAAAACTAAGAAATTCTTCTGTACCAGTATTTTCGTATAGAAAATCTCTCCTTAAATAAGGCGAAGTTTCACTCTTATAACCCCTTAACTCGTGATTCTTTTAACCCCTTAATTTTCGCTCCCGTCATATTCACGGGCTGTGTCTTTAACTCAGATTGTTTGATTCGCACCAGTTTTATAAAATAGTGAAATTGGCTATATTTTAGTACCGTTTTACCTGTCATTAAATAAGGTGAATATTTCTTTTTCACAAAAGTGGTGCCAATAAGCAATTTGAATTTTTAAACCGTAATTTAATTCGAGCGTTAAGGGGTTAAAGTAGATTTATTTTTCTGTACAAAAATACTGATATTTCGCCTTGAAAATAACGGTACCCGTGCGAACCCTGTTATAGTGAAGGGCTGCCACTGTCGGCTATTTTTGGTTTCTGTCTTGCACCACTTTTTCAGAACAGAAATCTTTCATATATGTACTTTGACAACATTAGCAAGAGAAATATAATACAACATATATGTTTTTTAAATAGTGGTGCTAATATAAAATAAAAATTGTCGATAAAGGCAGCTCTGATAATGCGAAATTAAGTTTAATTTTAAGGAAATTAATTTGAAGAGTAGGCTTGCAAGAAAAAGTAAACAAAATCCACCAATACTGCGGCAAATAATTGTATAAAAGTGATACTTCAATTTGATTGGAATAGTAAAGTAAATAATGTCAAAGAGAAATAAATGTCGAGACAGTCTTCATAAAAAATATCTACTATTTTTAAATTTATGTATTGAAACACACAATTATGGCAAAGTATTTTTTGTATACGAATAAATTTACATTTAGCCACGAAAATTGAATTCATATCCTTCAAACGAACTTTTGCGCACACTTCATATTCATTATATAGTATGTTAGTTCATACGCATACGCCTCGATGGACTAAACACAAAACAATGTAGGCAGGGACGTCCCTAGAATATGTATAGGGGATGCAGCAGCGCTATTTCTTTTTTTACTGTAAATTTCGACTTAATTAAACGCGTTTTTCTGAATTTAAATAAGGCGAAGCTTTCTACTAAAAAACTTACATTAACTATTTAATTTCCTTATATAATACAAAATGCGATATGATGGCACACTGGTGGCTTTATTCTAGGGAGCGGAATATCATAAATGATAACTAGAGTGTATGTCAATAAACACATTGATGATCCGTTACAAGTACATATAGCTGCAAAATTTTGCACTTTTTGTTAGCACTGTTTTCAATTAATCCCCTTTTAATGTGCGTACATTCTTTGAAATTTCTGGTGCACTATTTAAATTCAGAAATTTTTTTGTTTTATATTTCAATAGCAGAATTCGTAATCATTCTTTTGCTTCGTGTAGTTTGTAACATTATCAGTCTGAGAATAAATAATTTTTTAATGTTTGTTAAATAATTATTGTAAAAATGTACGCATCTTGATTTTTGCCTTTATTAATCGCCGAAAACTGCAATTATCAGATTGCTAGAGGCTTGCTTTTGACTTCTAAACAGGAATTGGTGGGCATTACCGTAGGAAAATCGTGGACATTACTCTCATATATTTCATTATATAACTGAAAGATTTTCTGTGTCTGCGTTTCTATTCAAATGAATGTATATGATAATGGTACTGTTTATCTTAGTAGTATTTATATGCATATAAGACTAATGGTTAGAAAAAAATAGTCTATTTTAGAGAAACAAGTTAAAATATAAAATTGAAAAGAACTGCCCGCGTGTAATGTTACACATATCAAGAAAACGAGAGTTCTGTCTATTAACCCATTCGCTGCCAACCACGAGTGTACTCGTGGTTTTTATTTATTAATTACTTTGTCACCACAATTTTTGAAATTCAAAAAATGCCTTATTTATTGGCAGAAATTTCGCTGTATTAGTAAAGCGAAATTTACTTGTCTGAATTTCTGGAGGCAAACGACTTTCAACAAGAAATTTGGAAATTCTTACTTTATAGTTTTGTCAGTGAACATGTTAAATAATTAATTAAAAACATAATTTGCAGAAAAAGAATTATTTTCTACATTGTTTAATTCTGAGAAGGGACATATATTAAGATATTTTATTCAGTCAGTTCTATATTTAATGTTAAAATTTTATAACAAACTACCGGCCTCTGCCCCCTACAAGCTACGCTCGCCAACCCCCGTTCAGACACCTTAGAATCTAAAAATCTAACGGGTTTTAAAAATATTAGAGAAGATTAAATTATACTGCAAAAGGTGTGCAGATCTCCTTGTAAACGGGTTTCTATTCAATTCCCTTTGATTGCAAAAATTTAACGGAGAATCAGTTGCTGTTAAGACATCCAGTGGTTGTTTTCGTTTTTGATTAAAGAGGATCAGTTAAACATTTGAAAAGAAGCTAAAATAAAATGAATTAAGTATTCAGAGTCTTTGTCAACCGATATTTTAAAACAATCTCTATAACAATAGCCTAAATCATGTGACTATCATCAACAGTTCCGGGCGGAACACTTTGCTTTTTATACTCTAGGTGCCATTATGATACTTTAATGTTATCCAGGCACAGGTGATAAGTCGCCAAATATTATTCTATCCCCATCATTTCATCTATATTATAATAGTTCAAGTCATCAAATGCCATAAACAAGTACGATCTGATCCCTTCGCCTTTCATATGAAGGTTTGGAACAAATGTCATATTGGCGCGATTTTTTTCCAACGTCAATTTGGGGCACGCATTAACAGCATAAACAACAACATCCGGCTTACCATATCAAGCAAAATAACGATACTTTGGCGCCAGTTAAGTACCCGTTGCGTATATGACATTGGCGTCAGAAAAAAATCGCGCCAATATGGGGCCGTATGTGACATCTGTGCCGAAAGAAAAAAAGCCGGGTGCAAATTTCGCCAATATCTTTTTTTCAATTCGCCAGTTAGCATTTTTTTAAATTGTTCGAGTGGTAAATTAAAACATTGATTTGAAGTTGAAATTAAATGTCATGGTTTGTTACATAATTTAATATTTCGCCAGATGTCATATACGCACCGGATGTTTGGCATGATTTTTTTTTTTTTTTTTTTTTTTTTTTTTACGAAAATTTGACGAAAACTTCGTTTTCAAATACCAGTTACATATGCATTTTTGGTACTACTTAGTTATCCCGTCGACAAAAAATCTATCACCAAACTATAAGATTAAATGCCAATAATGGTTGATGGTAAATGTCACATTCACTTTACTTTTAGCAAGTTACACGTGTTTACGTCATCAAGTGATTTTATTTCGACGTTTTATTTTTATATTTATTAATGTTGTACTAATTTATTTGTTCTTCCGTTATTTAAAATAAAAAATTTGTCAATCTGTACAATTTGGCGAGTGGTTTGGCGATTTATATAATTTGCGAAATTGGGTGACGGAATAACTACTACATTGTATTTTTTAATTTTTTAATTTTTTAACTACTACATTGTATTTTTTAATTTTTTTAATTTTTTAACTACTACATTGTATTTTTTAATTATTTTCTATTATTTCCAAAAGGAAATAGCAAAAAAAATAATTAATTACTATAGAACAAAATAATTTATACAAATTTAAAAGAGAAATAAAAGTAAATATACATTTATTATTAAATAAACAACAATAGCCGGGTTACCATGTCTATCAAAATAATGCCATTTGTGCGCCAATTAGGTACCCCGGTGCGTATATGACATCTGTGCCTAATATTTTTCTTTTCGTTTTGTTTTTAGAAAAAAAAAAATAAGTGAAAGCCATCAATTTAAATGTTTCATTTTTAAATGAAAGTTTTGTATTAAATAAAATGATAACGAAATACAAAAAGCATTGTTCTTAGCATAGATTTAAAGGAGGCCAAACTGTCGCCAAATTAATTTAAAATAGTAACCTTTTCTGAATTATGAAAAAAAAAATTCTGTTATGATTAAAATTTGAGTTGCCATCATTAGACAAAAATGTATTTAAAATTTGAAAAAAATTAATATTTCGAAAACTAATTCGAATCTGTGGATCAACACGGATTTTTGGTGTTAATTTCATCGCAAAGTAATCCATATTTTAGGAGAAATCGCCGTGAAACAAAGTCAGTTGTTTAATCAGTCGATTCAAGGAATTGATACATTTCAGGCGTTTCATATATTCGTTTCATAAATTCGTTTCATTAGGATTTTATATATACGAGGTGGAACCCGTCGAATTTCGACGAAAGAAAATGTTTACAAAGGAACTGTTGCATCAAATTTATAATACATCGACAACAATAATTACAATAAAAAATCCTTCTTACACTTGTTAGTTTAACTCTCCAAAGACATATTTTAACCTAAGATTAACAAAATACTTTTTTCATAAACTTCAACTGTTAAAATTATTGAAAAATTAAACTTTATTCATATATGTAATCAGTAACATATAATCAATATAAGTGTTTTTGATTAAGTTATGAATTGATGCTTGGTATTACGGAATGAAAAATCAGCAAAAATGATTTCACCTTGACATAATTATAGAATTCGCCCCCCCCCCCCCTCCCATTTAAATCTAAACCGAATAAGTCATTTTCCACGTTTCACATCCATATTAACCATTTAAAAACATTTTAACACGCACTAGGCTATAAGCTATTAATAAATATATTTTCAAGTTTGAAGTCACGTTTGTCAACTATTACAACTTTCCATGTGAAAATTCCCACTCGTGATTTGAGGTCTTAGTATCTCTGTACCTGCGCGTAAAAATTCCAGAAATTTATAACTTTTAGACGTATTTAAGGGTAAATATCTCGTTTTATCTTATAAAATTATCGTATTCTTTTAAATATGGCGTCATTTTCAGTTGCTGAAATATTTCGCCTTATCTCAAGCTCAATATCAGCGAAATGAAAAAATAGTGTGTAATATAACAGCATCATCAGAAAAATTGTGTCTTTTTTAAAGCGTAATGTCATTTTCTGCTCAAATTTTTAAAAAAGATATTTTTAATTGTAATGAGAAAATGGCATCAATAAGAATATAATCAATAAAGATAACTAAACCACTTTTAATAGAAATGAAGTACTTCAGTTGTCACGATTAGAAAATTGGTATTAAAAACTATAAAAAAATTAATATCTCGAAAATAAATTGAGATGCAGCTTTCAAACAAATTTCATTTAAAAGTGCATTTTTTTCTGCATACGACGGTGTAAACATTTAAAATGTGGGATGTTTAGAAGTTTAAAAATTTGCAGTAGCGAACATTGCAAAACCGAAATTTCATTTCAATTTTCAAAGTGTTGCCATTCGCAGAATGACGTATGCGTTATGCACAGATATGTTTGTCCTTTATAATATAGATAGGGTAGATATGTTACCTTTTGCAATTGAAGTACTCCTCCCAACCACAGGCAGTGTTGCCAGTGGAATACTTTTTTAAAAGTTAGATTACTTGATTGGCACCACTTTTTTGAAATAGTATAATTCGGCTTATTTAATGACATATTAATTAATGCAAAAACAAGGGAAAATTTTCAATTTCAAAAATAGAGGCGTAAATCATGAAATCTAAATTTAAAATAAAGTAACCCACTGGCAACAGTAGGGGGTGCTGTCGTCTGTTACACGAATTTATTCGGTTTGAAACATGCCAGACGGGCCACTTTTTTTAAAAATCAGATTCTTGATTGACACCACATTTTTGAAATGGTAAAATGCGCCTTATTTAATGACATATTAATTAAGGCGAAAACAAAGGGAATTTTACCATTTCAAAAAAGCGGTGCCAATCCAGAAATCTGAATTTAAAAAAAGTAACCCACTGGTAACACTGCATTCGACCGCAACGGGTTAAGTCGCGGCCATCGAAATATTCAAGGGGTGTGTAACGTCATCACTACACAATCGACTTCTCATTAGTTTAATTCACACCGGAAATTTTTGAATAGCACTTTTCTTTTATTTGAGAAATTTCTGTCTTCTTATAAAGCAAAAATATATATTTAAACTTACAGGTGAGAATTTGGAATTCCCCAATAAAAAATTATCCAGGTGCGGCAAAACTGTGGCATCTGGCTGAATTTTTATTTAGGGTTTCTGGATTCTCTAGAAGTAAATTTAAATAGTTATTATTGATTTATAAGAGATTCCACAAATAAAATAATAGAAAATTGCTATTAAAATTTTTCCTTTGTGAATTCCAACACCAGTGAGAAGTCTGTCGATTAGTGATGAAGTCACACTCGTGGCCTCTCGCCTTGAGTATTTCCATGGCATCACTTAAGCCAAGTTAACATAAAAAAATATAAAAATTAAATTCAAACAAATGATACTTAAAACACTTTGAAATTGAGGTTGGAAACATCTGAAATTTTAAACGTAAGGCTACTATATATATTTTTTCTTGTTTTAAATAAATAACTTGACAACATGTTATGCTAAAGAAAAAATAATAATTTTTAGTTTGTTTACTTTAAGACGCATTTTTCAAAGCGTTACGTGGCAGTATCGTCGGGATTACGTAGAACATGATTTTTACTTACATTTTTAACTTTTCAATACATATAGTGCATAAAAACTATATTTTTACCAGGGCTGCGTGGTTGCTAGACAGATGGTTTTTCATACAATGTATTGGAAGTTACTGCATGATTTATGTACGACATTGATGAATATTAAAGCAAAAGAGATGTTATTGTTATCTTTAGAAAAAGTATTGTATTGGGTCGTTCGAAAAGGCCTTTCCGTTTAAGAAAACTAATTCGTACCCGAAAATTCTATCATTTACTTATTGTAATTAATTCCTACATTTAACGTCTAATAATTAAGGGGCAGAATTTTCCGGTAAAAATTGAATTTCCCAAACGGAAAGGTCTTTCGGTACCACCCAAATATTTTTACAAAACAAAATAGAAAAAAAAAATAAAAAATAGCTAAAACTATCTTTTAGATTTGTTTATCCCTTTTCTCTTGTTTTATCTCTTTGTATCCTTTGGAGTTTACAACAAATGAAAGTTCAGAAATGCCTTTCAAGTATGCTTTCCATCCGACGATAGTGTTACAACTAAAGAATATTCTTTTGACGGCGAAATGTTCACTGATGATATACCAACAGAATCATGTTATATGAGCATCATAGACATATATATACTAGACATTTTCATATAAAATCGACATTAAAATTATAAGAAAAAAAAATAGATTTTTTGTTTTTTTTAATTGTCGCTATTTGTCCAAAAGTTATGACCCAACGGTACTATTAAGTCCCATATCAAGTAATTAACCGTAATTAACAAAAATTAAATCTTTTTTTAAATGTATGTATCTTCTAATGTATCATAGTAACTGAAAGAAAAAAGTTTCGAGGAGATATATTTTTTTAATTCATAATTCGGAATATAAAAATTTAACAATTTCAAGGACCGTGGTTAGACAGCAATTTTAATTCCAAAACTGGCAAGCAGCACCAAGAATATATTGATAAAATTTTGCTTTTATAATGTAACTGTAAAAAAAGCAGGTTTTTATTTTCTGAAATATTCGTTTGAAAATTTTGGTTGTAAGTGTCAATTATTTCATTATTTAACGAACAGAATTTTTCTGCCCCTGAAAGGGTTAAATTTTTTGTATTCCCTTCGGTATGGATGTATGTACACTATGACGCAAAAGTTTAGACAATGAAGAAATTCTTACATACTTTGAAAAATATTTATTCAATTTTCAAATCACTGCTTGAAATTAATGTGCTGTACATATAAACAATATTTATAACAAAGAAAAGTGGAATTGTGCATATTGCAATAAATTAAATGGTAACAAAAATAAACTGCTGTCTCAAAAGTTTAGACACAAATTAAATAAAATCGAAATAAACAATTTTTAAAACCTGGTTGCGCATCCATGCTTATGTATTACGTCATATACACGAGATTGCATGGAAGAAACTAAATCTTGCATAGTTTGTGGATCGATATCGTACCATGCATTCTCAATAGATGTCTTAAGTTCCTTTTCAGAAGAGTATTATCTAGCGTTGATATAAACTTTGCGACACATGATGCTCCAAAGGTTTTCTATAGGGTTAAGATCTGGGCTACATGCTGGCCAGTCGAGAACTCTTATATTATGGTAATTAAACCAAGATTTTGAATGTTTTGCAGTGTGAATACAAGCATTGTCTTGCTGAAATTCCCACTGAGGACCCCCTAGAAGCTCAGCAAATGGCAGTAGGTTTTCTTCTAATGTCTGTGTATAATGCTGTGAAGTTTGACGACCACTGGTGAAGGTCAGAGATACTTGTCCATTATAGCAAAAGGCTGCCCAAACCATCACCGAGCCCCCTCTTTGTCTGCGACTAAAAAAACGTCGAGGTTCCTTCCGCAAGTCATGCCAATACGATAAACAACCATCTGGACCATCCAGATTCCACTTTTTTTCATCGCTAAATATGACTGACTGCCATTTCTCTCCATATGACATATGCTTTCGAGCCCACATAAGTCTTTGTAACTTATGATATGGTTTCAGAGCTGGTTTCTTCTGCATTTTGCTATAAACGATTGTTCCTTTTTCCAAAATTCGTCTACGAATCGTATCCTTTGATACAGAGAGTCCCGATGAGCTTTGAACTCCACGTACGCTCATTTGTTGAGTACTCGCTAGTCTTTGTATCAGGCGATCCTCTCGTACATTTGTCACACGTGGCCTCCCAGACCGACATTTTGCTTTATATTCGGAACCACTCGATAAAACTAGATAAATAGATTTTTTGACCTATTAATAATAGCAGAAATTTCAGAAACGCTCTCCCCTTCACCTTTCAACTGCCAAATCCTTGAAACCTCATTCACTTGAATTTCTTTAGCTCTCGGCATGTCGACTATGAAGCGCAATCGTTTGCAGAACTTAAGTACTCCAAATTTGTGACATCATCGATTCTAAATTTGCATATGCCAGCGAATATTCAAAGAAATTTAGAATAGTGTCTAAACTTTTGCGACAAGCACATTTGAATTTTTATGAAAAAAATTAGTATTATAGCAAATAAAACGACTGTCTTTTGTACATAGCATTTTAAATCAGTTTTTGAATATATTTACAGGTTTTTGTAATTCTGACGTCATAATTCTACATTTTAAAGCTGAATGACGTCATTGTCTAAACTTTTGCGTCATAGTGTATATACTTATAATTGAGCAACTTTAGAAATTATAATAGTACTTGAAATGCGATTTTAGTTAACCATGAATTTTTCAGAGCTTTAATAAAACATGCACCATAAAATATTTACAGAAACATGGAAATAAAATATGATTTACCAAACTTAATGTGAAGAACTCTTTAGCGATATTTTCATTCAAGAAATGAAGCTGTTCTTTATGTAACAGCTGTTCAGAAAGAATTTCGATGTAATGTCTAGTGGATAGTGGTGCACCATGCATCTCCGAGGACACTTAGTTATAGTGCAGGGCTCTTACAGACGACTGGTGTTTTTTTTTTTTTTTTTTTTGGTCTTACACCGCTTTCTCAAAAGAGAAATCTTTCACTTTGACAACATTAGCAAGAGAAATATAATACAAAATTTGTGTTCTTTAAATAGTGGTGCTAATATATTATAATAATAGTCGTCAGTGGCAGCTCTAATAATGCGAAATTAAGTTTCTTAAATTTTAAAGAAATTAATTTAAAATATAGGCTTGCACGAAAATGCAAAAAAAAAAAAAAAAAAAAAAAAAAAAAAAAAAAAATCCACTGATTCTTTGGCAAGTTTTTGCATAAATATGATACTACAATTTAGTTGGAATAGTATTGTAAATAATGTTGTGGCAAAAATAAATGTGCAGCTGGAAGGACTAAACAATGAAAATAGGGACGTACATAGATTATGTATAGGGTGGAGCGAAAAAAATTATTTTTTTAATATCAAAAACGGGTAGGTGCCAAAAGTTGCCTTTATACTAGTACATCATCTGCGTGCAATATTACCGCTGAAAAAAAATGGCTTGAGTCTGCGCTTTTGGTCCAAAGTCGAAATTTTGGGTAAAATTTGACATTTTTTCAAAAAATTTAAAAAAATTCTATAGAGATGGTTATTATTTAAAAGTGTTATTTAAACCTTTATTATTAATGACTTAACATATTTAAACGATAAAAAAATATCTTCGTTCTGTATCAGTGGAACAAAACTGACAACTTTTGGGGTGAAAAAAGCGTTGCCACTCTGTTGTGTCATACAACTAATTGTTATTTAGAATACGGCTCTTACGTAGTTGCTTTCAAATCTACCTAGGAGGTACCACGTGGAATTGGCTGCATTTCATGACACAACAGTGCATAGTCTGACCACCCTTCCATCTCACCGCAATGTTTTATTTATGTATTGAATTGTGATTTTTTATCAAAAACTGGCATAAGTTTTCTATGTATCAACCTAGTCCATGTCTTTTTTATTTCCACAGACGTTGGGTGATGCTGCTGTGACACTCTTTCACATATATCCTCACGTATTCTACTGCTTGTGTATGATAAGGTAAGCAGAGTAATGCAGTGGAATTAATGGAATCTATTTAGCCCTCTAGTATCTTCAACAAAATTGCACCCAGTTACAGCATAGTAATTGGGAGGTCTGTTCCTACAACATTTTACAACATTTAGGTATTTCATCTTTGAGTATGCCATCCTTTACTCTAACTCTTGCATTTTTTATATGTTGATAAGTTTGTTCTTTAATGTGATGGCGATCGTCATCAAAATTGCAATAAGAATTTGCTCTCGATGTGAAAAATTTACTCTCGGTGTCCTAAATATTTTTTTAAGTATTTGTTTATTGCCGTTTTCTGTGATGTTTAGTAGCCAAGTAATTTCCCATAAGTTTTTAGATCAATTTTTTAGATGTGGATTATATTTGATGTAAACCATCCTACGGCATAAACTTGGATTACATACATTCTGAGTGAACCAGACTCTGATGGTCAACCAGTGCTTATATAAAAGCGAATAATTTTATGCGCCTTTGTGAGACATCTGGCATGGGAGAAGTTTCTTGGGTTCCTATTCGCTAGTTCTTCTGAGCCATATCTTGATGAAATAACTTTGCAAATCTCTATCAGGTATTTCTGGTATGTGCTGAGTACCCTTTTCTCGATTTTAGGAAATAATGTTTGAAAATTTCTCTCTATGGCTTCAAAAATGAAAATAAAAAAGAAATGGCACGTGGACAAAGATTTTCCTATTGGTCCAGTGAATCCCTGTGGGTTAGAATCTAATTTTTGCCAACGATCATGTCTAATAAATGATGCAGAGAAATTTCACTGGACTTGGAGGTGGCATATGATCAATTGTAATGGTTCTTTCTAAACATGTCCCTCGCAGAATGGATGACAACGACTAACAGAATTATCCGCCTTCAAATGAGCACTTACTGCCCATCAGAGTCTCTACGTTCATTCACAATGTACTATGACATCCAAGTTTGGCCCCAGGATAGTTTACAATCAAATATAATCCACAGCTAAAGAAGGGATCGAAAAACTCATGGGAAATTACTCTGCTACTAAACAACTCACAAAACGGAATAAAACGACTACTAAAAAAAGGTTATTTATGGCAATGGCTTTTTTGCATACGCAGAGGAAATTCTTAATTCAATGCTCTCTGACGATTTCCATCACATTAAACAGCTAGCTGCTCAGCACATAATAGTTGAAAGATGAGAGTAAATGATGGCATACGCAAATCTGAAATATCGACAATCAACTTTGAAGCGGATAATCATATAAATCTAATTCGTTGGAAAAGTGTTGGGGTAACAGAACCTCTAATCAATATGCATTTATCGGGTGCAATCTTGCTGAAGATAATAGACGGCATAATAGATTACATTAATATCATCCGCACTGCATTACACTGTTTGTCTTCTCTTACACAAATGGTAGAAAAATACGTAAAGGGGATCACAGCAGCAGCATCCAAAGTCTATGGACCCAAAGAACAGATGTACTACGTTGATGCATAGAAAATCAGTCTTTGATAAAAAATCACAATTCAATTTATAAATAAAACATTGAGTTCAGATGGTAGGGTGGTCGAGCTATGCACTGTTGTGACATGAAATACAGTCACCTCCACGTGGTACCTCCTGGGTAGTTTTGAAAGCAACTAGGTAAGAGCTGTACTCTAAATAACAATTATTTGTATGACACAACAGAGTGGCAACGCCTTTTTTTTCACCAAAAGTTGTCAGTTTTGTTCCAGTTATACAGAACGAAGATATCATTTTATCGTTTAAATATGTTAAGTCATTAATAATAAAGATTTAAATAACACTTTTAAATAATAACCATCTCTGTAGAATTTTTTTTAATTTTTTGAAAAAATGTCAAATTTTACCCAAAATTTCGACATTTGGACCAAAAGCGCAGACTCAAGCCATTTTTTTTCAGCGGTAATATTGCACGCAGATGATGTACTAGTATAAAGGCAACTTTTGGCACCTACCCGTTTTTGATTGTAAAAAAAATATTTTTTTTCGCTCCACCCTAATGTACAGGGGATGCAATAGTGCTATTTTTTAAAAAAAATAATAGTAATCTTCACTTTAATTAATCGCGTTTTTCTGCTTTTACAGTTATTTATCCCTCTAAATACCATGGTAGAATGCGTTCCAGTAATTTCGCAATTCAGAGAATTGGAGTTCATACCAGAATATCTAATTGAACTTTCGGTTTATTTAATAACGAAATGTCTGCTATTAATTAAATTAAAAATAGTGCATATTAAATAATTGAAATAAATTTGTTTAGAGAAAGCGGAGCGAGATGGAAAAATAATAAAAAAAACTGCCAGTGGCAACACTGAAACAAATGTGAAATTAAGCGGTTAATATCGCAAAAGGCGACATGTGGTGATCTCATTGCAACAAAAAGTAGTAAATAAACATGTTATGAATTTTAAGTTTCAATGATCAACGATTAGTCTTTCAAAATATAAGGAAGCGAGATATTCAATTCGGCTTACGTATTTTAACCCCTTGAGGGGCAAGCAATTACGTTTGTGTAATGCTGAATTCCCACCGGAAAATTAGAAAAAAATTATTTTAAAATAAGGGAAAGCAATTTTATGACCCTCTTTTTTTTTTCCCACCAAAGTTAGAAAAGTAAAATTTCATAAAATTTTTCTGGTGTAAATGTTCATTAATCGTAGGCGGGATAAAATATATCCCACCGCCCCTCAAGAGGTTGAAATAATATATCAGTAATCATCAGTATTTGCGGAAATAAACATTAATAGTATGTAATAATTGACAACAGATATTTATTATTTGCATAAATTCAACACTCTTTTGTACAAGAGAACTCTTTGTGCAGAGCATAAATCATTTCAAATAGTACACTTGTGGAGCCTTGCAAAGCATCTTTATGAGCCTACATAAACATTCACCACTATTCACGAATAGTAATTTTCATCTTATTTATGGCAGAACTTCAGCAATTGGAAAAGAAAATAACCACTCTTTGGAAACAGTGGTAGCAGCGGAGTTGGTCAGTTAATATAAATTTAAGAGATATTATACTAAAACATGTAAATTTTTATTTTGTTTAAACTTTCAGCCGACACGCTTTTAATTTTGCCTGAGTTGAAGCGTGTTGTATTTTTCACGCACACTAGTTATGCTATTACAAATGCAAATTAATTCATAAAATTATTAAGAGGCATGCTAAAAGACGAATTTTATACATATGAGTTGCAAAAACTGAATTTTTTTTCTGTTCTATTTCTAAGGACAATGTATAATAAAAGTCTGATTTTTCATAAAATTTAAGAATTTACGCTCGCTAACGATTAACGTTTAGATTACGGGTAGGACTGGGCACTATTTTTTTATTCAGTCGTAAAACAATTTACAAAAATTTTCTTTATCACATTTTTCTCTTTAAATATTCTTGTGTATAAGCGTATCGACGAAATTATTTTTCAAAAAGTGGCACGTATAAAATAATAAAAATACACCACTGTGACGTATATGTCCCTAACCGTAATCTAAGGGTTACTTGTAAGTTGGGCATCTTTGACAATGATCTAAAACAGTGCGACTGAATAAAAATAAGTTTCTGTGAGGGCTCTTAAACCACTATCTACCCTATATATATAAAATTCTAATGAATCGAATTGAAACGTATTTAAGTAACGATTCTATGAAACGACTGATTAAACAACTGATTACGTTTCACGGCGATTTCTCCTAAAATATGGAATACTTTGCGATGAAATTAACACCAAAAATCCGTATTGATCTACAGATCTCAAAACTGGTATTAGAATTTTAAAATTAGAATTAGTTTTCGAAATATTAATTTTTTTCTAATTTTAAAAACTTTTTTTCTAATGATGGCAACTTAAATTTTAATCATAACAGATATTTTTTTTTTCATATTTAAAAAAGGTTATTTTAAATTAATTTGGCAACGAGTTTGGCCTCCCTTAAATGTATGCTAAGAAATGCATCATGTTACTTTTATTCAGAATTCAATTTGTATTTCATTATCATTTTATTTAATACAAAACTTTCATTTAAAATTGAAACCTTTAAAATAAATGGCTTTTACTTCATTTTTTTTAAAACGAAATGAAAAGAAAAATATTAGACACAGATGTCATATACGCAACGGGGTACCTAATTGGCGCCTAAATGGCGTTATTTTGCCTGGCATGGTAACCCGGCATTTGTTGCTTATTTATTAATAAATGTTTATTTGAATTTATTTTCTTTTTATTTACAAAAAATGTTATAAATTATTTCGTTCTATAGTTATTAATTATTTTTTTATTGTTATTTCATTTTAAAAATAACAGAAAATAATTTAAAAATACATATGTGACATGTATTTGAAAACGAGGTTTTCGCCAAATTGTTGTAAAAAAAAATCACGCCAAACCCGGTGCGTATGTGACAATGCAACAAATCATGAGATTTAATTTCCACTTCAAAGCAACGTTTGAATGTTACTTCTCCCGTCGACCAATTTCGCCAAATTATATAAATAGCCAAATTATACAAATTGACATATTTTTTTTATTTTAAATAACAAAAGAAAAAATAAATTAGTATAACATTAATAAAAATACAAATAAAACGTCGAAATAAAAATCACTTGATGGCGTGAACATGTGTAATTTCCTTAAAGTCAAGTGAATGTGACATTTACGATCAACCATTATTGACATTTAATCTTATAGTTTGGTGACAGATTTTGTGTCGATGGGATAATCAAGTAGCACCGTTTTAATTTACCACTCGCAAAAAAAAAAAAAAAAAATAAATAAAAAAAAAAATAAATAAAAAATAAATGCTAACTGGCGAGATTTTCACCCGTCTAACATAAAAGTACCAGGAATTCTTTGTGATCATGGCAACTTTTTCGTAGTTTTATTCGAAAAAATAATTTTGATTCTTTAATCAAAATGGAAACCTTTCTTATGAAAACGAAGGAATCAGCCCGTTGTTTATGGCAGTTACATGACTTGGACTATTATAATATAAACGAAATAATGGGGATAGAATAATATTTGGCGACTTATGACACCTGTGGCTGGCTAACATTAAAGTACAAAAATGGCGCCTGGAATATAAAAAGCGAAGGGAATCGCCTGGAGCTGTTGATGATAGTCACATGACTTAGGCTATTATTATAGAGATTGTTTTCAATTTTAAAAACAGTGCAAAGAATAATATTTCCTAACGATTAAAAATTTATTTTCACGTGATTATTAAAAACAGAAAATAAAAGACTTTAAAATCACTATTAAATGAGTACGTGTTAAAGGCAGGAAAATATTGAAAAATATGTCCTGAAAATTGTATTTACACGTGATTATTAAAAGGGAAAGGGAGCTTTAAAATAATAAATACATTAATATGCGTTTAACCCTTTCACGGACAAGGCACTTCTATTCGTAAAATCTCGAAATCAGTGAATGGCACCAGATTTTACAAACAAATTTCGAAATAAAAAAATGCTTTTGTTCACTTACCTAATAAAAGAGAAATTTTCATCCTAATATACTGATGCTAATGTGGCATTTAAGAATTAAAATTAAATGGTCCAACAATGAACCACCGCCCTTGAAGGGGTTAAAGCAGCAAATTTTAGTAATTGTATTATGTCAATCGTTTTATAACGCTGTTAAAAAATACCGAGCGACAAAGACTCTGTTTACTTAATTCATATTATTTTAGCTTCTTTTCAAATGTTTAACTGATCTTCTTTAACCAAACACGAAAATAAACATTGGATGTCTTAACAGCAACTGATTCTACCTTAAATTTTTGCAATCAAAGGGAATTGAATGGAAACCCGTTTACAAGGAGATCGCTGCAGGTTTTTTGAGTATAATTCAATCTTCTTTAATCTTTTTATAACCGATCAGATTAGCGTGCTTTTAGATTCTACAGTGGGTTGACAGTGATTCTACAGTGATTCAATGGGGGTTGGTCAGCGTAGCTTGCAGGGGGCAGAGCCCCCTAGTTTCAATATAAAAATTTTGTTTTTATTCAAACGCAGAGAATATGTCTTAAATAAATTGGAAATTGTGGCCTAAATCAATGTTTACATGAACAGAATATGCATCATCAAAAACATGTATGTTTAAGATTTTACATTAGATTCTTATTTTGAGATTAATTTAGCATATTAAAACCTTTTTTTTAAAATAATAAATTATATAATTAAAAAATTGCTCCTTGGAATGATCTGCATTTTCGAATTCTCATACTTGAAGTTTCTAGAAATCTATCCATGTAATATATATATATATATATGTATAAAATAAAAAAAAAAGGTCACTATTGACAATTTTTTGGAAAAGTAATTTCGAAATTGCATATATTTTTAATGTGATTTTTAGAAAACAAAAAAAGAAAAGAAAATGAAAAAAAGGACATGAATTGTAACCTATATATTAAAAAAAAAAAAAAAAAAAAAATAGATTTCTAAAAGTTATAAGTATGCGAATTGGAAATTGAAGCTTCATTCGACTAGTAATTTTTCAACCAAGCTGTGAAGCTTGGTTGAATATTAAGTGTTAGGATTA